>OU426979.1:60257372-60701596 GCA_911387785.2 Aelia acuminata
CTTTGGTGATCTTTGCTTGGCGTTTCTCTTTTGTGACCTCTGCTGCTAAGTACCTGACATTAAGATGACGATCCGCCTTCACCAAATTTTCAACTTTGGATAATGTGTCTTCGGTGACTGATGTTGAAGGCCGCCCAGATCGGTCATCATTTAAGGTTTTCTCTGCCAGCTTTGATGAGTGCGGCCCACTTTTTGACAGTTGCATACGATGGGGCAGAGTCCCTCAAAGTTGCAGACATGTCTTCAAAAATTTCCTTCAGCCCCATCCCCTATTTTACAAAATATTTTATCATTGCACAGTGCTCAAAATCAGACATTTTTTAATCGACCTGTAACTCTCAACAGTCTGAAAGAAACTGACCTGAATTGAAAGGTGGAATTAGAGAGATAAGAACTTGTAAGTAAACAATGACCTTCAACCCCACTCAGCTTATCTGTTTGATCTGAAAGCTATCATAAGTACACCTGGCTTAGAACATTCTATACACCCCCCATTATTACCCATCGTTATAGCTTTTTATTTAAAATCTTTCTATTGCATCCTAACATTTTTATCATTATGAGTATTCAATAATTGAAGTATCTAAAACAATTTTTCCAGGCCCAGGAAGTTCATTGCCAAATACGTGAATGGCTCAAAGAGAATGTTTCCCCCAGTGTTGCAGATACTACACGGATTATTTATGGAGGCTCTGTTACCGGAAGCAATTGTCGTGAACTGGCTAAACAGTGTGATGTCGATGGTTTCCTTGTTGGTGGTGCTTCATTGAAACCAGAATTTATTGATATTATCAATGCAACTAAATAAAAGAAATAATCTCATATTTTATATATGAAGGTTTAAATTATTATAAATAAAAATTAAAATTAAAACTGCATTTGAACATTGTATATCTTTCAAGAATATTAAGTCAATGAAAACTATAGCTGAAATACTCATAAAAAATATTGCAATGCAATTTATGGAAAATATAATTTTCAATAATCTAAATTATTTAAGTTTTTACTAAAAAAGAAAGTTATGTCTCTTTTGGCTTAAAATCGGTATAAAACAACTCATTCTTAAGTTGTAATGTTAAGTTATCTTGAATGGATGGTGGTACCTGTATATCTTGTTTAACTCTAAGTTTTGTTTGATTAAGTAGATAAATGAAATCATATCCCATTTAGAAAGTTACCCATTTTAATGTTTGATTCCTAAAAATTACTTTGAATTTTGTATTTGAAATACTCATTTCGTTCTTGTTCAATATTTGAAGTATGTATGTTATAAAATTATTACTGGCTCAAAGTTCAGCAGTATGTCTTATATTTAACTTTATTCTTGTCATATAAAAGTATAGATAAACTGCTGATGTAAAAACCTGTGGAAAATTGGTTTTTACAATGCTAATTATTCGTAAGTCTCTAATTTTTAAAGTTCCAGTTTTGGAGTGCCATATCACTTATTTATTTTAAATTTATAACATCCTATATACTTGTAATTAAAATTATATATTTTTGTACAACCTAAGGATTCTGTAATTGATTATTCGTAATAATTAGATGATTGAGAGATTCCTGGAAAGCCCAAATATTATCAACAAATTTATTTTATACCAGGTTTAATCATTAATAATCTAAGATTGTGTTGTAATGAAATGAAACTGCCTTTAATGACAAGACATTTGAAATTTTCTTATGTTATTCCATTCCATCCTTTTGTATATGTCTTGTTTTTGTTGCTCTCTTCCAATTTATGTAATAAGTTATATTAGGTATTTACCTACAGCTATCGTTATATACAATATTATAATATATTATCATTATATTTAACTAAAATCTTGTGGAATCTGGTTATGTGAATGTTTTCTCAATGGTAAAATTCTATCTTAAATTAAACAGAGTAATATATTTGCATTTTCTTTAACAATATTATTACCCTGAACATGTTTTTTAATGTTTTACATTTTAAGAATTGTGATATAATAGAAAAGTCATTTATTTGTATGTACCTATTCACCATTCTATTATTTTAATGAAGGGTATGAGGTCATGTATTTTTGTCTTATCAGAGGATATTTTTATAAATTTTCAAAGATTATAATAATTATAAAATGAAATATATTTGTTTGCAACTTGAGTTGTATTATTTGTTTTTTCATTCCTATGATTTTCTATTTCGTTTTTAGCTTCATGTATTTTTATTAGCTTTGATTGTACATTTCCTTTCATACACTATATTATTCCTCTTAAGTCATCCTTGACATCCAAATTGTTGATCACTGGTAATTTACTCTGAGAACAGGGTATCAAATATCATATGCTGGGAACGGTAATGGTATATCTGAAAAAATAAAACTTTTGGGAAAGATTTTTAAAGATTATTTGTGGCTCATCCATCTATTGCAGTCGCTCTAATTTTCTTTTTATCTGTCCCTTTGTTCTATTGACTTTGAATTCTAGATCTCATATTTATGCCGAGCTTAACACAATATTATAAATAATTTTATAACAAATTTTTTTCGGACTTTATTAAATTTTTCCTCATTTAAAGAGCAAACATAAATGGCAGCAATTTAAAGTGTTGTAATTTTTTACAACACAGAAGATTAAAAGAGTTTTAATTTTACTCTTTATTTTCTTTATCCTAGTACAGAAAGCACAGGATACGAACCAATTCTATCCAGAATTTTCCTCCATTAATTCAATTTATATCCCCTTCTGATTAAAAATGGGCAAAAATTTTGCTTTTGATGTATCTTTATTATCTTATAATAAGCTAATTAAACCAGCTAATCTTACAGTTTTAGCAGAAAAGTTATGACTATCATGTTATAAAGTATGTATACAATTGATAAACCTATTTCATAGTCATATAAATAAATCTATTGGCTCTTTATCTTCCCTCTTTTTTTCCAAACTTTCCTGGTGATCCTTAATATAATCCTGGGTAATCCTTTGAACTTGGTCCCCATTTAACATTTGGTCTAGCAGGATTTTAGCATTTTCTATACATACCATCAAATGGGTTTAATAACATTGGCCCAGATCATTAAATAATAAAATGATTTAGTGATAATCACTTTCCTTAATCCAATACAGCTTAGTCAATCTCTTTAGTTGATGTTACCCCAGTTGAGAACACCTGAGTTGTAGCTCCTCTTTTATTTTTATTTTTTATTCACTGAGACTATATCTAATTCAATCCCCACGACTCCATTACCTATACAGTTTCTCTTTGTCTTACCAATTACTTTTCTGAGGGAGCATCCATAAAATCTATATTTCTTCAGCTCCCAAACTTGTATTCCTGAAAAATATTTTTCCGAGGTTGCCCAAGACTCTACTCCCGTAGTTAAGCTGAAATATCATTTTGAAAAATATAATAAATATCATTTTGAAGTAAATTCTTCAAAAATATCATTTTGAAGTAGTGATCAATTCAACAATATCATTTTGAAGTAGTGATCAATTCAAAAATATCATTTTGAAGTAGTGATTGGTTTTTTTTTTTATATTAGTGTATTGCTGCTATGGTGGAAGATTCCATTAGATTTTTTCACACTGTTTGACATTACTGGATCATTTCAAGTTTCTCTGCTTTCTAGAGTAGTAAGTATGGATGCATCCCTTTGCAGATGTCTTTTTTTTAAACGTTACTCATTCCTATCAACAATTATATTAACAACCAGTAATTGGTCGAACATGAAAAACAATATGCAAAGTCATTGTAGGCATGAGGGGGGTTCTCAGTGGCCCCTCTGGCTTGATAGTAGTATCTATTGTTGGTCAAAGAGGTCCCTTATCCATCTCCTTTTAACTACAGCATCTATGAATGTTTCCTGGCATGCATGTCATGGCCATATTCTTCCGTTCTCCTTGAAAACCTGAAAAGAATGACACCATTTAGAACCTGCGACCATATTTATCGCAAAAACCGCAGTTTTTGTTTATAACTCGCAATCGGAGGCGAAATGAGTGATTTGTATATTTTTCCGGCGTAGTGGTTAAGGAAAGCTTTAAAATGATGCCTCATCCATAAAATTTGATGAAGTATTAAGGAAGTTGTGGCGTACCGACAAAAAAAATAATATAGTTGCGAAATAATATATATGATGTTTGTGCATGAAAGATTTGTTACTTGTTAATGTACTTCTTCTTTTTTTGGTCCCTGCTCAATTTTTTAAATCTTTGATTCATATATTAAAGCAGGTTTCAGTTAGTATGTGAAGATGTTCAATTCATGTCTACTTAGTATAGTTTTGAAAGGAGTGTTTTTTTTTAATTTATTTTTTTAACTCCAACCATGGTATTGTATTGTGCCTCTGAAATCTCTGTGTATAATCAATGTAGACTGGAGGACACCTAACTCTTTATTTCTCTCATTTTGCATTACTTTACTTTTTTCTGTATTTATTCCCACCACTCTTTGGCTGTATCCTTTAGCATTCCTTTCATATTGTTATAATAAGGCTAGGCTGCCACTTTGTTTTACACCTTTTTCTGGTAGGATCCTGTCTATTTTTCCGTGAGGAGAAGTTGGCCCTATTTTGAACTAGCACTACTAGTTTCTAGTTAGAGCTGGCTTAAAGTGCACAATTTCAGAAATTTTAAACCGATAATATCAGCCTTGAGAGGAATGAAAGGAAGAGAAGAAACAATTTAGCCTAAATTCGAGGTGAGGGAGTTTACATGACTGATGAGGCACATAAAAAAAATGTAGTGTTCAAGGTAAAGGGTTCTCTAACCCCATCATATATCACAGACTACATAACCGGGGGACAGCAGATCAATCATTATGTTTTAACTGATGGAATGATCTTCCTGAGTTGATTACAGAGGAAGCAAGAGGTGATGTTTTGACAATATTTGAAACCCAAATAATGATAGTTTCACTAAAAGATTCCTTCCAATTAAAAGTGGGTATTATAATGAATGGTCAACAAAGAATGTTTTCATTTTTAACAGTTACTAAATGGGAGTATGTAATTTAAAAAGAAAATGATCCCTGCAGTATGCTTAAGATGTGGCGGATCCAGGGGAGGGGCGCGCGCCCCCCTCCCCCTGAGAGGTAAGGACACCAATTCACTATTACTATTTCTGTATAAAAAGGGCTATCCTTAGTGATTTTTTTAACTCACTAAATGATAAATAGATTGCATATAAATATTCAATAGAAAATTACAACGTAAATATGCACTAATCTATTAAAATAGGTCCTTCATGACACATAAAAATTTTAAAAATAAAAAGTGCGCCCCCCCTCAAAAAATTTCTGGATCCGCTACTGTGCTGAAGTACTAATTCCTTCAAGATAGTTGGTCTATTTATTCAGACTTTTTAGCGATACTGATAGTAAAGAAAACCGACCCAACTCTCCAAATGGCCCATCATGGAATTTCTTATCCCCCCCCTAGTTATGAACGAGAAGGACGACCCTTTTGGTTGGACTATAGAAATACTGTTGTACTCAACTCCGATACTTTTCGTGCAGATTATTTAAATTTCATATTTTTGCATTTTTTTTTAGTTCCAAAGATATCACTAATCACAGATATCACTTCCAAATAGAGTACGAAATCGATAGAAGTATGATAGATTCATTAGCTATCGATGTATTATCGCATTTTAGCGGCAAAATTACAAACAAATGAAACCCATGATAACGTTTAGTCAAAGTTCAAATAGAGATATACCGTTTTCAATTGTAGTTGTCAAGTAATAATTGCAATATGGAAAAGTGGTTAATGGAAATGGGGTACTTTCCATTGATAGGAGATTTGAATGATTTGCTTGCTCAGTTCCGGAGGTTGTCAAAAGTTTTTGTATTGTTACTTTTTAAATTAGATCTGTTTTGATAATTTAATATTTCAATGCTTTATCACAATATATTTGATGTTTTTGCTATTTAAATTTAATCTGTTTTTATAATTTAATATTTCAATGCTTTATCCAAATGTATTTTATTTAACTGCAAGTTGGTCATAGTAAAACAACACACTCACACATATATATATTTTTCTTTCTAATTTAAAGATAAAAGTCATTATGTGATAATTCAATGCTGATTACACACTTTTAAGACATATACTCATGGATTATTCTGTTTATTACAACAAAAATTGAATATATGTATTAATTTAAATATTTGGATATATTTTTGTTTACCTAGTAATTCTACTCCAAGAACTGACAAAGTATGGAAACATATTGTAGCTCATGTTCGTCCTATTAATGAAGTTGAAATGATAAAAAAACAGTGCTTATTACATAAACTTGAAAACTCCTCTCCACGTTATTTTAATATTGAGGTAACTCATAACCCTATACTACTATTAAATCTTTCATTAAAAAAATTAACGAGTCTCTCTTGCAGGATCAACTAAAGTCTATGAAAGATTTTAAGGCATACTTACGAAAGAAAGAGGACCAATCACGGTTGAATGATATTAAACAGCAAGTGGAAAAGAAAAAAATAGCTATACGGGAACAGCTAAATAAAATGGAACAATTAAGTATGTACACTGGAAGTTATTCTTTTTTTGTACTTCATATATACTATATAAGTCGTTTTCTAAAAAAACATGATTATTACTTTATACGACATCAAATATTTTGATTTCTTTTTTTTCTCTACCTCTGATGCTATTTTTAGCATCAAGAAGCCTCCATCAGGTACTACCCAGTTAAGGTAGTATCTACTTTCTTTCCCTGTTTAATTGCTTCATTTTGTTTTGTGCTTCCAAGTACACATGGACTTCACCAGCACCAAAATATTGGGGGGGGGGACGGCTCAATATTCTCTTAGATAGGGTAGGTAGAAATTATAGAGGCTAAAAGTTAAAATAATAACTCCTAAAACAGCTGATTGGGACATTTAATTCATCCTCCAACGATATAATTATAGTCTCCTAGAATTTGTCAATTTACGTCTCAGTTAGAATATAAGTAGTTGCTAAGGCTTCATGTTGAAGGATGTGAGCCATAATTTCTTGATTAAATTCTATCTCCTGAGTTCTCCTGATTCTACTAATTTCATTGCTATCCATCAACTTCTATAAGCTCCATTGAATTGATGGAAAGTACGATCAAGCTGCTTGGTTTAAAAAAGGAATGGAGACCAATTCCGAAGATCCATCTTTGTTTCAGAATTCATAAAAGAATACTGTTCCAGCTGTTTATTCCAACTGAAATAAAAATTATAATATATTATATTATACAATAAGCCTGATGATGAGCGACACGACCTTAATCGGCTATGGCAAGAAATTGGATATAATAAGTTAAAATTGTAATAACTGTAATTGAAGCATGAAAATGCAAAAGGGTCTAAGTGCCAAAAAAATAAAACAAAGTTTTTTTTTGCCAAATTGTTACATTTGCAAAAGCTATTGTTCAGAAATGGGTATGAGTAATGTTTTGTTGTTAGAAAAGAGTTCATTGAACTTATGAAAGATGGCATGGGTGTAAGCACTGAACGTAGTTCACCCTAGAAGCTATAAGTCTCATAATGTATATAAAAATTTCCTAAGGCATTTATACCCTTATGCATTTTCAGGCTTCAACTATCTAATATTTTATATTTACACTTTGTACATTTAATTGGTTTAACTCAGATAAATTCGTAAAATCGTATTTTTATTTAAATTCTTACATTGGGGGGGGGGGGGACCGTCCGCTCCTTACAAAATATGGTCCCCTCTCCTCCCCGCGGTGTCACCCATGCAAATACATATCATTTTTATAAATTTAATCAGTTTTAAAATTCTTCTCAATTTCCAGGAAAAAACTCATTATTAGAGGAAGAAGCTTTGAAAGAATCTGTTTATAAACTCAATCACTTAAAAAAGAAAAAGAAAACAGTTGAGAGAATTGTGCAGAAGTTGGATAATGATACTCAATTTATGATGAGACTTAAATCCAACCCAAAACATTTTGTTACTTATGGTTCTAAAGTAACTATTATCCACATTTAATTTATCAATAATGTTATTATTTGAAGCTACTTTATAAAATATTATTTCTCATTTTAGCCTTCTGATTGGCAAAGGAAAGTTTTGGTTTATGTTTCGGAACTACCTCCAGAATTAGAATTTGAAACAATTTTTTCAAGAATGGAAGAACTCGTTAAATCTTCACAATTTCCTGCATTGCCATCTTGGTATTATTTTATATGAATTACTTTTATACTTTGGTATAGCTCTGCTTTATATACAATGTGCAATAAAAAAAATTGGTTTCAGTAAAACTAAATTTTGCCATTATTGTTTATACACATATGTGACTTCTCAACCTCTGCTAATAAGTACTGTGAAATGACTGGGCAGTAACTTCATGATATTACCAAAGTATTTAAAATACTATAGTATTTAGTAGCATTTTTAGTTTAAGTTAAACCAGCTATTAGCTCTTATTTTAAAATTATGTAATGGATTATACTTTGTGTGCTGGGTAGAAATAATACACATAATGAAATATAATAATAATAAAGGATTAATAAACCTACAAGTTAAGTGGTTCAAACCATCAGCATCCAAACATAACGCAATATGATAAGCCTTTAAACATGGTCACCTCCATTTCAGTATCAGTGATTTATGCCATTTCTAATGTTGATAACATGTTTTGTTTTATCTGTATTTATTATTAGTCCTAAGTAATGAAATATGATAATAATAAATTCATTATTTAGTTGTTCTAGGATGTCCCTTTAGAACAAAATTATATATTACATTTAGTGGGTTTAAGAGCCTCAATGAAAGGCATAAATAAAACAAATTAAAATGAAAATGGAGAAATAAAGAAAAAATTCTACTACTAAAAATAAAAATATAATATTCCAATTAACATAAATTGGAAATACCTAGTTGTGAGATACTACTATGTATTTACATTACTATATAAGATAATTGGATTTTTTTTTTGGACTTCTTAGTTAATTATAGTTAAAAGAAGATCAATAAGTCCCACATAGTTTGGGGACTATGTGGGACATATTGATCTTCCTTTAAAAAAAAAAAAAAAAAACCTGTACCACTACAACCCATAAAGGGTCTTGGGTTCAGTACTATGTAAGGAAGAGTACTGTTTCTTGGTCAGCGGTCGTGCAAGGAGGTGATTTGACCGTGATCACGCTCAACTGCCAGGTTCTTTCCCCTAAATTTTTTTTTTAATTAAGGGTACCCACTTTATAGAGGCTGGGTTTGCCCCAGGAGGGTCTCTCGGCCCACGAGGCGAACTGTGGCGAATAATAAAGATATCATAAGCCATGTCAGATTCGAACTTGGGACCTTAAGCACAGCAGTCCACTGCCTTACCAGTGGGCTACCCCGCTCCCCGATCTTCCTTTAACCATAATTAAATCTTTCCTTTCACATTACAATTCTTCCAATGTGTGTATAAATAAATATAAATTTAATCTTCCTTTAACCATAATTAAATTTATATTTATTTATACACACATTGGAAGAATTGTAATGTGAAAGGAAAGACAAAACATTTGGTTTAGAATAGTTAAAGACTTGCTGTTGGAACGAACTAACTGTATTATATTATATTGTTCGGAAAAAACTGTCACGGTACAGGTTTGTGACTACGATGTTCGAGTGCCATTTACGCTGGCCTCGAACCTTCAAGGCTGTTCTTATTAAGACTAAATATAAGGAGGGATGGACTGAAGAGTTAGTCTTGTTCTAAAGCTCGTCATATGATTATTCTTGTGTTACAAAGTGATAATTTTTGTAATCTGTTTATTATTTGTGTTTCAGTAATTTGTGTGGCATTGTAAATGATAATTTTTGATTAATAACAACTGTTTAACCCATATAAGTGTTACAGGTTCTATTTATAATTTTTGGGAAACTAGATGAAAAGGATTAACGCGTTAATCGCCACGATAATATCAGAAAATTTTTCACATGGGCCATGGTAACTTTATTAGATAATTTAGTTAAAAATTTGCATCGGACATCTGTGATTGACGTGGCCTTCTACCAAATCGCGTACGTCAGACATATATGTCTGACATGGCTCATGAAGAACTTCTTAGCGTCAGACACATATGACTGACATGGCGATTAACTTGTTAAAATCCGAGAAAAGCGATCAGGATTTCAAGGTGGGATGGGTGTTGGAATGATGGATAAAATCCATTCCATATGGATGGGGACAGGATAATAACAGCTCTTTCGAAGGCTGTTATTCGGGGGGCTGTTGTATGTAGGTCTGAAGACCTACAGCAGGTATTGTGGGAAGGGACTGAGGCTTCAAACTGAAGATGTTCAAAGATATGTGATGGACGACGGGAATGGAAAAGGAAAGATGACTGGAAATACTTACACAGTACATCTAAATATATAAATAAATAGATACTTACATCTTAAGTATCAATTGATTAGGAATAATTATTGATATTTTTTATATATTTCCATATCGCTTTTAGGGATCGTACTGAAACACTTACAGAAATGGAAAACGCCCTCAGTTCAAAATTAAATTTAATGAATAACATGAAATTGAAGTCTGATGAGATCAGCAAGGAATTAAAGAGTTTAGTAAACAGTTTAGTCCAAGTTTTAGAAGAGGTATTTTATTAAGACATCTTTTGTTTCTATTTTGAAATTATGAACTGAAATTTAATTCCTACTTTTACTATAATCAATAGGGGAATGTTTTGGATGTAAACAAGGTTAAATTAATGTTTGATGAATTTCAAGAGCGAATATTGAAAGAGGCTCTAGAAGTAGGAAGAGCATTATCTGTAAGTAAGATACCTTATGTCTTGGAAAGTGAGCGACACACCATTCGCAGGTTCATGAATTTAATTGTGAGTGTTTATGTGCAAAAATGCAGAATATTCTTCAAGTCTACCATTTGATTTTTTTTTATATTTCCCAGAAGTACCTGATATAAAATATGCACTATCATATAAATGCATATTCTTGGTTCATTATTTAACCAAATTAAAAGTAATTATTTCAGGATGGAAAAGTAAGAGATATAAATAAATTGCTGCCTGTAGATGTTGGGGATTTTTGTTCCTCTGATTTGCCTGATGCCCCTACTGATTTGTCTCTGCCTGCAAGACCACCCACTAAAAAATTGGTTGATAGCGTTTCAAGAGAAATAGAATGCTTTATGCAGTTGAATTTGAGGTAAAGTAACATTATTTTAATTTATAGGTGAGAATGTGTGCTTTGTTCCAGGTTTTTAGAGTTTAAATTTATATTTGTATCCTCTTTATTAAGATTTTAGCTATCAAAACCAATTTGTGCCTTTCAATTTAGATGGACTTTGTTTTATTTTAGAGAGATAGTTAAATGAATTTATTACTTTAACATACCTAGATATGAATATATAGTAAGGAAATATTGCGATCGTGAAAAATTTCTACTTCTGATTATCAACAGAAATACACGTTTTGTGGTGTGTGTGTTTGTGCGCGCGCGCTCGTGTGTGAACATACTAGCTCTAAAACAATTTTAAATTAGGTATTGGAGGGAGATATATGCCCATGATGTGACAGCAAAGGTTTAGTCAAAATCGAGTGAACAGAGGAGGCACATGGATAATATTTATTTCATAAAGTCAGAAAATGTATATAAGCATGAAAAATCTATCATTTCTGCTTTTATATTAGGTACCCATGTTCTGACAACTCTCACATGCACAGTACACATTTAATGACAGTCTTTTATTATAGTCTTAGTTAATAAGTAAAGGCGTTCTGCTCATGCGAAAGAGTTGTCAATGCTTTAAGTGTATATTGGAACACATATTTAATGGAAATAAATTTATTTCCTTGGTAACTAAATGAAGTTTCATGATAACTATATAGAAACTTATAAAATCATATGCTATAGCATGTTTGCATTGCCGTACTGTCACAGATAAAAATAGAAACTGTTGCATGGATAAACTTTATTTAATGAATTACATAATATGTAAATATATAGCATTAAAAAGGCTGTTAATATAAAGTAATCAGTCTCCCTTTTTTGCTGTTTAATTGATTTTTCATGCCTCAATTCTTATTTTTTTCTGATTGATGATATCATGGAAATCTAAATTTTTCTGTTAGTAGAAGTTTAAAAGAATATCAACGGTCTATTGCTTTACTTTTCTAAAAAAAATTCTTGGCATCAAAATCATCCTCTGAATATGACCCTTTTGTATGCTAGAGGCTGCATTACTTGTGCTGCCATAACAAGCAGCTATGTCGCTTTCTCTTAGATGCTCAAATTCATATTCATTAAAATCATTTTGCAGCCACCGTACATGATTGTGTTTATAAACGTTCATGAAATCTAGAATGGATGTGACCAGCTCAAGGCACACTTTTATTTATATCCCTCCCTGCAATATTTTCCTCTATATTATAGTCTTGATCTAAAATTTTCTCTCTGGAAAGTCTTTAAGTACTTTGAGGTATGTTTTCTCTAGCATTCTAAGAAAATAGCATCATTTATGGCTCTCAATTTTAGAGGTTCTTTAATTGAATTACAAAAATTTTGTCGTAAAAGAAAACAGAGAAATACATATGTCTTTATTTTAGACTTGAAATTGTCTTGATCCATTCGCTGTATTAATGGGACTATTTTTTTTTTTTTTTTTTATTAAAATTTCTCCAAGTTTTTTTTTTACTATTAAGCACAGCGAACCTTCTAAAAATTATTGAGATTAATCTTGGCTTTAAACAAAAAAAATCTGGTTGTGGTGTGCACATCACACAATTTTCACTTATCACCCTTCTTGCTTTGATTAAAAATATACAGGTTTTTTTTAAATAGCATAATTAAGTTCTACCAGGGAGGAAACATTAAACTTTCTTCCTGAATGAAATTTTTTTTTTTTCTTATTGGAAAGTGGGATCAGTATTTCATATAGTGGTATACCAAAAATGGATATTTTTAGGGGTATTTTTTTACATAAATATTTTTTTTTAGGAGATATAGAAATGACAATCGAGTTTTAGCCTGAACTGAAATGCTCTCCTTCCTCTTCTCTCTAAACAGTTCTCTTGGTTTTGAATTGTAAAATGAGATTAAAATGGTTGTTTTTAATTCTATAAGTTTTTATTTAGTTTTAAGACAGTTGCGATAAGTAACATGGAAAATAATAGTTTCTGTTTAATAATCTGAAAATATTAACTATTATTTTTTGATATTCCAATATTTCTTTTCAGTGACCTTCTACCATATTATAAATTATTATTTCTTAAATTTAGAGTCCGATCGAAACCAAATGTTTAGCAGAAACCGAAACTTCTTTATGTGTGTACATATAAAACATGTAAGTGTGTAATATGTCTAGATAGCAATAATATAAATGAAAGCTTATAAAATGATGGTAATTTACCTCAATTATTCATACAATAGTGGGTTTGGTATTGACAAGTGGGGAGACAGGTGTACTAGTAAGGTTATAAGATCAAACCCCGGCCCCTTCTTCTTAGTACAGCTGGTCCCCACTGAAGGTTAGACCATATACATTAACTAGTAGAGCCCTAACAGTTGATATAATAACAATAACAGGCTGGTAATAATAACGATTCATGATTCCATATGTAAATAATAAATTATGTAGTAAACTTTGCCTTAAAATAGAAAATGGCAGCCTATTGAATACGTAAAGCTGTGTCCCAGAAGCAGAGTTGGGCAGTAGTTGACTACATTTATAATTAATTACCCAGACAACTACTTGTAGTTGGTAGCTGCCAGTGCGCAACTACTATTTTGCAATTACCAGTTATGTAGTTGTTGTTCCAAACTACAACTACAGCATTTGGAAAAAAGTAGTTGTATTTTTACAACTAAAACTAGTAGTTGTAATTGTAATTATAGACCTGCAACTTCAAATACACAGCAACGTCTAATTCAATAACATGTTTTTGCAAACATTAATTTTGTGTTTCAGATTAGTTTATAATATCAATGAAATAAATAATTTTACATATATTTATTTTATAACATTCGTTCTTACGCCAAAAAAGTTAAATAAATAACAATTATAATACTATGGTACAAACAAATAATATTTTCTTAAGCATTAATTTTGTGACCTAATTGTTTTAATAAACCTTTATGTTCAAAAAATGTATCTACTGTTTTTTTTATTCACTCTGGTTCCTGAGGTAAACGATATGTTAACAGTCATCGGCAAAAATATTAACTTTTACTCCAAAGTTGTATCAATCCTCAGATACATTTTTCTTCTATTCACGTAGATAGTTAATCACTCTCTTATACTAAATAGTATGTGTATAATATTAAGTACATTGTTCTTTTTCCCTTGAAAAAAAAAAAAAATGAGTTTGTCATAAAAATCTTTTATTAATGATTCCAACAGAATCTTACTGATTGTTTTATGTGTGGCAAGTTTTGTAATAAAAAATAGAACAAAATGGTCAGTGGTTTGTGACACAAACCTGATATGAATACTTTAGGTTTATTCAAAAACATACATATTGTATGCTCAAAACAGTGTATTTTTCATGTTTGGAACCTCTGTGATACTTGAGCCTAAAAAATCAGACAAAACGTTTACTTCTCAAAACTAAAAGAAAAGCCTAGTTATTGTAACATCCCTAAGGACCTGGGAATACAAAAAAAATGACACCTGTTTCAGCTTTCTTGCTCATATTGTTTTTAAGATATAATCCAAAAACTGTTTTAATGATGCACTGTTTTTTTTTTTTTAATTCTTCAAAATTTTGGTTCTCAAAAACTGTACGTACGAAAAATCTGAAATTTCATATTTTTTGTACATTGATGAATGCAACAAATAACCGAATTATTATTAAAATCCAAGACCTACAGGTTCAGACCCTCGTTGATTTGATAGGGAATAGCCCACAATGCATTATCTCCATAGGTAAAACCTAGCATGTATTGCAACCTAATCCTTCTCGTTGTCATGCTCCTTACTTAATGAAGTGTAGAGTTGGGGGGCTATCAATGAATACATTGTGTGGCGGGGGTTCCTGAAGTTTAGCTGTTGACTGAGACAAGGAAGTCCATGGCGGCGATTCTTTTGTTGACCCCGATCAGCTGAGGTCCAATACTGGATAAACTCAAGAAATGGCGCGACATCTGCACAAACCAATCGTACACTTCTTGGGGGCTGTTGGTAAGGAAATGGGTTAGGTAAGTTGGCAAAGTGGTTGAGTCTTATTAATTAAACGAATACCAAAAAAAAAATCACCGTTATGAATTCTGTTCCATGCTTTTGATAAGTAATAAAAATTATTCATTTCTCAATCACATTAAGATGTTATGCGCAACAGAAGGCATTGTAGTCAAAAGCTGGACAAAGATAAACAACCAAGGTATTTCCCAAAGCCCAACTTGCACCCGAACAAACTTATGGTGTTTGGAGGTCTATAGTCAGTGTGATACTCTATTACTCTGATTCTCAAAGTGGGAATGAAGATGTCATATCGAATCCTAACTATTTTTGATAATATTCGATTTTTGGCTAGGAAAGTAGCATTATCTTCAAAGAGATACTGCCTAAAAAAAAAAATGGTAGGAATGTGTTTTTATGATTGGCAGGAAAAATTCAAAGTCATAAACATATAATGGGTGGTATAGCACCTGCCTGCAAATATTATATGATAAAATTTACAAAAATATAGTAAGCTTACTGCTCCCCCCCCCCCATCCCCCAAACGTGTAATTCTGTCGAAAATCAAAATTCAAAATTGTTCAAGATCGCAATCCTTTCCCATACTATGTATTTCATGTGAATAGGTAAGTGAAAGTGAAGAAAGCATTTAATGTTCATTTTATATGTCAATATGATTATATTATCCTTAAGTATTTCTAATAATTAAAACTTAAGTAAATCTTAACATCTTATTTTAAGAAAATGGGCTTGAATTCAGTATTTTAAAATATATTTTCAACAGACAGAAGCTACCTGATCACATTATTAATTATGTCAAGCCTTGTGTCTCTGGTTATCACCAACTTCTTCAGCTTAAAAATGAGATGATGTTGCATACTAAGTTAATGAATTTAGATCAAAAGATACATGGTCTCCAACTAACAGATTGTGGTAAATATTACTTATTACTTTATATGTATTTGTTTATTTATTTCTTATTGCTCTCCCAGTAGGACTATGATGCAACTGCTGAGGGTTTATGTTTATATAATCCAATTCATTTGTTATTTCTTCTGTAATTTATTTATTCATTAATTTTTTTATGTTTATTTTCTTTCTGTAATCAGCATTTTATATTTCATATAGTTGTAATAGAAATTCAGTGGCAAGCAAAGGATCATACAAACATCACTTCTTAACTTTCACTTTTTCCACATTCTCTTCATCTGCCCCCCCCCACCACCTATTCCATTTCTTTTGTCAAAACTTTCCTTCTTTTTTTTTCTCTGCCCTTAAGATCTTTTTTCCATCCTTTAATTTTCTAAATTTATCACAGCCCAGTGTTATTTCCTTTTCTATTTAAACCTTGCAGTGGTAAATGAGTTACTGTTCTCAAAGTCCTGAGTTCGAATCTGGCTTGGCAGGTTATCTTAAATATTCTGCATCAGTTTGTCTCTTGGGCTGAGAGACCCTCCTGGGGCAAACGCAGCCTCTATAAAGTGGATACCCTTAATTGAAAAATTAAGAGGGGAAAACCTGGCGGTTGAGCATGATCAAGGTCAAATCATCTCCTTTTACAACCACTGACCGAGAAACATTTCTTCCTTACTTCCTTAATCTGGGAGCTGAGGGCCAAAAAAGTGTTTGATATGAAGAAAGTTTTTGATCTTATAGCCTGAAAGTACTCATTTCATAGACAACAAATGTGAACGTCTACCACCTCAGATTGGTCGCTATCAAATTTTATAGGCAAACAAAATCGAAGTTTTCGGACTTTTTTTCAATTTTTTGCTCATAACTCGAAAACAATTGAGTTCTCTTCAAAATAAAAGGGCATAACATTTTGCGTCGGCTGAGCTCCTCAAAGTTAAAACCAGTTAAATCTTTTCCAAACCAAGCCAAAACCGCTTATCAATTATCTGCAATATTTGCTATTTTAGTGTAAAAATGAATTACGCTCATGTTCCAAAGCCTGCCATTTGAAGAAGGCTACTCCAAATAAAAAATGTTATGTATAATAGTTGTAGACTATCAAATTCTGTGTGAAACAGAATTCTGAGCTAAACAGCATTAGCTAAATCCTGCGCGGAAACACAAATAAAAATGTGAAAGTATTCGTAGTGCTTACTTTCTGCTAAGACTTCAGGTTTTTGAAGTATAAACCATCTTGAACTACTAAACAAAATTCTTCCATCTGTTATAATTAAAGATAAATTTAGCCAACCACCTACCTGTCTAAGTAGTTATATTTTATCAAATCCCCTGACACTTCAATCTAACCGAAGTCTTAGCAGGAAGTAAGTACTACGAATACTTTCAGATTTTTATTTGTATTTCCACTCAGGATTTAGCTAATGTTGTGTGTAAGGAGCTTATTTCATGCCCTGCAACTTTAATCTAAAACATTTTTCATTTTAAATAGATGTTTTAGAGGAAAGGTGTTAAAAAACGGTTTCCACCAAAATTGTAAAAAATACAGATTCTTGATGATCCAAATCCGAATAAACCACTTAACTGATTTGAACTTCAAATATATCATTCTATTTGCAATAGTGTATCCTTTTATAGTAAAAAGAAAGCAATACTTTTTGATCTGTATTTGGCGAGTTATATGCGAGAAACTGAAAAAAAAAATCCAAAAACTTTACAGATTCTAGGCCAATAAGCGCTAAATACATTCATGTATTAATATGTCTCCATAGGAGTGGCTAATTTTAAAATTGAGGAGCTCGTTTTACCCAGAATTTGATAGTCTTAAACTATTGTACGTAACATTTTTATTTTCCAAGCCCTCTGCTAAAATTGCAAATATTGCAGATAATTAATAAGCGGTTTTGGCGAAAAGACTTAACCAATTTTAACTTTGAGGGGCTCATTCGATGCGAAATTTTATACCTTTTTATTTTAAAGAGAACACAATTTTCTCTGCGATAAATTGTTTTCAATTATGAGCAAAACATTGAAAAAAGTTCGATTTTGTTTGCCTATAAAATTTGATGGTAACCGATCTGAGGTGGCAGACGTTCACATTTGTTGTCTATGAAATGAGTACTTTCAGGCTATAAGATCAAAAACTTTCTTCCAATCAGACACTTTTTTGGCCCTCAGCTCCCAAACTAACAATCCTGAACCCTTCATTAGTTGTGGTGGTACAGGTTTTTTTTTTTTTTTTTCTTTTTGTAAAATTTAATTGTAGATTGGCAAAATTATAATTATTTATTATTACTATTTTGATAATTTTTATCTATTTATATAACAAATTTTTTCTCTCATTTTATAGGTGCCAGAGATTATGTTCATTTACCAGATACATTTAATGAGCTGAATTCCACTGTATCAGAAAACATGATTTTAGTAAAAAATGAGATTGAAATGCTAGATGAAGTTTATGAAAGGGTGAAAGCTGGTGTTAATTTCTTGTAAGTATTACCATTTCAAAATTTCATTATTTTCAGTTTTATTCTACTTAAATAGTGTGTTATTGATAAGTACAGAAAAAGAAACCAGCAATTCTAAATTCGAAACCAGCAATTCTACATCAAATTTCCAACAAAACAGCTCCTATAAAATTTCCTACTCTTTTCTGTAATTTGTGACTTTCTTTAACTAGTAGTTTTTTCTTTATTTAATCTCTTACTGCATATCTAGGTTGTAAAAAAGTTATATTAAGTGCCTAATTATAATGGGCACTTTTTGTTGGCGAAGGAAATTCCTTCAAATTTTCATTAGATCATAATTTATAAAATTTTGTAATCAACATATATTTTTTATTACTGGAAAAACGGGATAGATCAATAAGCTTTAAGAAGATATTAAGTGTTTTTCTACTTTTTGGACCTTATTCCGAGACAGATCGAATGTGCCATTTGATTCATACGAATGTTTTAAATATCTTTTTGTGAGGATCACGAAAATTTCTTATTCACAGGTTTAGCTTTTCCATGTTTCCATAGCCCCATAGCATACATAGCTCCCATCCATAGCATCAATACTTTGATCACGGTCAAATCACCTCCTTGCACGACCGCTGACCAAGAAACAGTGCTCTTCCTTACATAGTACTGCACCCAAGACCCTTTATGGGTTGTAGTGGTACAGGTTTTTTTTTTTTTTTTTTTAGGTTTACTTTGAATTAAGGTCAGGCCACACATGTCCGCACCACATCCGCATCCGCGTGTGTGAACGGTTACTATCTATCCTTTGTAAATGAATCAGATCCGTGCTGCGGTGTGGATATGTGTGGCCTGACTTTTAATATGATGGTTCACATTTACTTACTTTGTATGTGTCATGTCGGTTCTATTGTTAATATCAAAGTTTGGTCCAACATAGTGTTTTTATGTGAATTTTTCATGGACGTTGCTTCTGCATTGGGTATCAGATTTTTGATCGTGCATGTACAATTAACTGTTTTTTCTTTAAGCTTTCTTTATAATGATGGTCGTTAAGGTTTTTGGAGACCCAGGTGCCTAATTAAATATCAGATTTTCGAACACGCATAAACTTTATTGACTCACAGTTAATCTCCTTTGTTATGAAAGTTGTTGAATTGGTTTCCAAGGACACCAATTCAAATTCCTCATCGGATTTTAGTTCACGCATGTGCATTTTGAGTTACTCTTACAACTTAAATTTATTTTGATACAAGGATCATTCATTAATTTTTCTAGGACACTGAATCCAGATTTACTCCCGGATTTTCGTTCAGTCATGCATATTTCAAATTATATTTATACCATTTATTGAAGAATTTAAACTGTTGGCACGTCATTGATAAGATAGAATATTTTTAAGTTATTAGGAGGGTCTACTTTTTGAAAATAGTTGCTACATTAAATTTCGGTGTGGGGAGGGATCGGATGTATACTCATTTAATTTGTAGTATTTCTTTGATTTGAGGGCCTGTTATTATTTCATGGAGTGCGCAGTTTTTGAAAAAAATAATATATCTATTTTCAAAATGGGTGGGATAAGAGCGCATATAGAATAAATTAAACTTTTATTTTTAACTTTATGTATGTTTCAGGTAATCAGTGGCCTACTTCAAAGATATCTAATTCGAATATAGATACTATTTTCTAAAATAGACCCCCGCTAACAATATAATATAGCCCCAAATTGATGAAGTGTGAAAAGTTTAAATTATTCAATAAATGGTATTAAAATAATTTGAAATATGCATAAGTAATCTGAGCGATGCTGAAATAATAAGCAATCCATTAAATTTGGATTCAGCTTCATAGAAAACCCAATGAACAATCCTTGCATAGCAATAAATTTTAGTTTAAACATTCACTCTAAATGCACATGCAGGAACTAAACTGCGATAAGGAATTTGAATTAAGCATCCTTGGAGACCGAATCAATGACTCGTCTAACAAAGAAAACCAGTCAATCTAAAGGCGGATGCCTGATTGAAAATCTCCTATAATTCAGAATTAGCATCCCCAAAAACCTGACAAAGAAAACTTCAAAAGTAGCAGGATATTGAATTGCGCATGGGTCATCAAAAATCTGATACTTAATTCGAAGCAGCATATATAAAAGCTCTACATCATATCAAACTTCAATATTAACAATGGCAACAACTTGACACATCCAAAGAATTCATTGTAGTTTCAATGCTTTTATTGGGATCCACTTTCTCAAAATGTTAATCCAGATTCCCCACCCCACTGCCTGACACACTGAGCACTAACTTGGAGTGTTTCAGATTGACTCATATGTTTCTATTCAGATAACTATAATAGATGTGACTCTTAGGTTTTTTTTTTTTTTTTTTTCAGGCGTAAAGAACCACTGAATGAAAGTCTTACAGGGGTGCAGATAAATGGTAAAGATATAAACTATTGGTTAAAAAAGTACTTATTTGCTAAAAAGGAGCATGATCATGAACTATGGCTTCTAAATAATATGTAGCAGCTCATATTTCTAGATATTTATTTTGTAATGTATATATGATTATTCTAAAATTTAAGTTTTGTTTGTAATGTTTGTAAATTTTATTAGTAATGCAATTATCCCTTTTATATTATTACTGATGAATTAGTAGTTTATTGTAAATTAACAAAATAAAATATCAAAAATTAAAAAAACCTTATATTTATTCAAATATTTTAACATTTATATATAACCCTTAAGGAAATTATAGTATTTCTGGCTAACTTATCAAAGCATATAGGGAAGCTCGGATTTCTAGAATACATCTTTTGATTAAAAATATCTGGGAGAATGAGAAAATGCCCGATGAATGGAAAGAATCTATTCTTATACGGATTCACAAAAAGAGGTCAAAGAAAGCGGAATCTCACTCCTTTCAGTGTGTTATAAAATATTTACGTTAATCCTTGCTAGTCAAATCACTGAATATGCCGAGAAAATTATCGGAGTCTATCAATGTAGTTTTAGAAGGAACCGTTCAACCGTTGACCAAATATTCTCTCTCTGTCTATTAACAAATGTTAGAGAAAAAAGTAGAATATTATGGTATTGTACATCAGCTATGTACTATGAATGTATGTATGTAATGCTTTTGTTTCGATAGACCTCAATAAGCTGTATAACATTCTGACTGAACTAAGAATACCAAAGAAGTTAGTAAATCTAGTTAGGATGTGCATGACGGAAACTTTCAATAAAGGTAGAGTCGGTAATTATTTTTATGAAAGCTTTGAGTTTCATTCTGGTTTAAAACAAGGGGATTTGCTAGTTCTTGTTTTATTTAATTTAGCACCAGGATAGAATCAGGGAAGTGAAAATTGCCGGTAAGGGTTTGAATATGGGTCAAGTGGCTCACACTTGACTGTCTCATCGGGCGGTGTGTACCACCAGTGGCTATTGCTATAATGCCGCCTCGGCCAAATAATTATATCTTTAACACTTTAAAAAAGAATACCTGGGAGTCATGCTCTCGTTTCTACACAATTTTAATATTTAATTCTGTGACAAGAGAACAGTTAGGGTCAGATGGGGTAATTGGGAATCAGGGGTAAATGGGAACAAGGGCCACTAGCGCTGAGGTGGGGGTCTGGAGAACTAAAGAGCTATGAAACTAGTAGGTTAATATCTCTATGAAGCGGTATTTGAGTTCCCGGTTTTCCAGTCATCAGCTCCCTGTTCACCCTACAATAAAAAGAACATTGTTTTTCTAAAATAATGAAGTGTCCTGATAAATTGACTGTTCCACTGAACAAAAGGATGCCAAGGACATACATTAGGAAGAGGTCTCCACCCTCTTACACGATCCAAGAAGTGATCCATGCTATCAACGATACTCCCAAAGGCAACTTGATGTATCTCACAGCTGCTGAAAAGTTCCGAGTTTCGAAAACGGTTCTTTTCAAAATTATGAAAGGTAGGAAGACTGATATTAGTAGATTGGGTGAGGGGAGACTTATTTACTTGCCTAAAGAGGCGGAAGAAACCCTTCAACAGTGTTTGGTAGCAAGGGCACAAAAGGGTGATCCTTGCTACAAAACCACATCTGAAAGCCCCCCCCCCCCCCAACAAGCAGGGACACGGATGAAACCACACACATCGGGATGTTTTGGCTTCTGAATAGATGTTGAAAAGTCTGAAAGAAGAGGAAAAGTTTTCCGTCAACATGGAGCAATAAAAAGCTGTTTTGCCGACCCCATCATAAATCAAAGTAGGTAGAAAAGAACTATACAATTTCAAAGGTCATGTCGGTGTGATGGAAATATAAAATTTAGGTATCACAATGTTGGGTTGAGGCAAGATGTGGTCACCACATTTTGGTTGGGCAATTATTACTATTATTATTATTTTTAATGATAATAATAATAATTAATGATTATACATCAATTAGTGGAATAACTAATTTTTTTTTCATTTCTAAAAACTATGTATGTTAATTTAACATAATTTGATTTTTCTTTGTAATTACATTTATGATTTTTTTTTTTTTTTTTTTTATACCCAAGTAATATTCAGCTGTAATTTTTGCTTCCTATAATTTTCCCAGTTCATATTTCATTTTCCCGTCTTCGTAGTAGTCGAATTGATATGGTAGCATCTCTATGAATAGGTGAGTTGGTGTAATTGAGAACATAACTTGGGGTAATTGTGAACAAAGAGCTAAAAAGTTCTATGTAGGTTTGATATATAACAGGATATGGGAATAATTCTAAATGAGGGTTTGGATTCATTTAATAGCCACTGTTTAAAAAGTAGCCGTTCCCAATTACCCCCTACCTAATGGGGTAATTGGGAATTTTTGGGGTAATTGTGAACGCGTCAAATAAGGCCATCAGAAAAACGGATTTATGTTAGATGTGTAGGAAAGTTTAATAACATGTTTATAAACAAGTTAAGGCATAAACATTTGAGTTTGAATTCTTTGCATGGTCCAAGTGGTAATAAGAAGGTACAAAAATTTGAAACCAACAAATTTTGTTCCCAATTACCCCACCTGACCCTATTTGATTTCAGGTGACATGGCAGCCAAAGTGTTAAGAAAGTAGAATTAATTTCTATATAGCTGAAAATTAAAATAATTTAATTAATTAATCTAATCTTAATTTGTGGCTGACCACCATTTTTAAATTATTTTTAAATAATTTATTTTTTGAAGAGAAAAGATTTGGCTCCGCCGGGAGTCGAACCCGGGTCTCCTGCGTTACATGCGAGGATGCTAACCGCTACACCACAGAGCTCGGCTCAAGGCAGAGCAAATCCTTCCTCTTCACTGATACCTACTCACCCCTATCTCACAAGTTTTGCGAGTAGTAGCGGGAGGTGGACAAATTTTGTCCAATTTATGGTATTTTATTGACTTAAGTCAATTTTTTAAATTATTTTAATTAATCTAATCTTAATTTGTGGCTGACCATTTGCTCTGGAAGGATTTGCTCTGCCTTGAGCCGAGCTCTGTGGTGTAGCGGTTAGCATCCTCGCATGTAACGCAGGAGACCCGGGTTCGACTCCCGGCGGAGCCAAATCTTTTCTCTTCAAAAAATAAATTATTTAAAAATAATTTAAAAATGGTGGTCAGCCACAAATTAAGATTAGATTAATTAAAATAATTTAAAAAATTGACTTAAGTCAATAAAATACCATAAATTGGACAAAATTTGTCCACCTCCCGCTACTACTCGCAAAACTTGTGAGATAGGGGTGAGTAGGTATCAGTGAAGAGGAAGGATTTGCTCTGCCTTGAGCCGAGCTCTGTGGTGTAGCAGTTAGCATCCTCGCATGTAACGCAGGAGACCCGGGTTCGACTCCCGGCGGAGCCAAATCTTTTCTCTTCAAAAAATAAATTTTTTAAAATAATTTAAATTCATTTATTTTTATATTTATTTATATTTATATTCATATACTTATAAATGTATAAACATTTATTTTTTAATAACAATTATAATTAATATCATATTATAAACATAACTAGTAGGATAGTATGTTTTATTGTTTATTTTATTTTTGTTGGATTGCCAATACTGCATAATACCCTGGAATAGCTCCCGCCCGATAGAGCAAACAGCATTAAACAGTCCCGGCATGAATTTGTTAAGTTAACGACATCAGGCTCATAATACAAACTATAGTGTTATTTATTTCAACCGCACACCCCGATCATTTCCTCTTTGTTTATTTTTGTTAGAAACCAGAACAATTTTTATGCCATTTATATTGTTCAATATCTTGCTTAGTCCATTCCCAGTCCCGCTTTGTTCCGTTCAGCTTCATAGGCTATAAAGGAAAGCCATAACTGCATCATTTTACATCTTCTCTCTGTGAAGATGTAAAATGATGCAGCACCGTCAAATGCACCTCTCAATGAAGGTGATGCATTGATGCACCCCCTTTCCATGCTGTGATGGAAGTGATCCTCCTGTAACCTATCCATTGGCAACTTAAAAGTACTTTCTCGACCTATCCAGCTGAAGTTTTTTTCGATTTGGTACAACACTAGGTTCAAAAACAACACCGTTACATCATGGCGATTCAGGAACCGAACTGTCGTGGGAACAAAGTCGGCGGAGTTGGTCTCAAGTCGAGAGTGGTAGCCCTGAGCCGAGGCCCCGTGGGCGAATCCAGCCAGTTGTAAAGTGGGTCTGCGGTTCAAAAGAGGGATACAGCCCTTCCCCTGGATTTGCCAATGGGAGTGCCAGGGAGGCTGTAGTTATTAACAATCCTAATCTCTACGTGATGCATCTTAAGCAGTTTACCATGGTGGACAGAATGGTTTGTTACGTCAGGTGGGGCAGCTCCTTTGCTAGCCATCACACCACAAGTGACCCATTTATATATATTTATTACTAGCTAGGGTGCTCGGCTTCGCTCCAGGAGTTTTTTGATAGTTTTTTTAACAGAAAAACTTTAAAATTAAAGGAAATGTAGAACAAAATTAGCACTTTCTTGAAACTTATACATATACATTATGGGGGGTTGAAAATGATCAAAAGAAAAATTAATTTTGCTGCAAATTTGTTGAGTTATGCATCGTTTTTGATGTTTTCTGTGATTCTGAATCCTATAAGCCCATTCCAGGCAGTCATATTAGTTGAACTCTATTAGATTTTAGAGTTTAAAAAGTTATTAGATTAGATAAATTTAAAAATTAGACAAAGTCATAATCTGTGATCACTTTCGGTATACAGACTGCAAACATGTGAATTTTCCATTTGGTTTAGTGATATAAATCTGTAATTCACTGTACACAACAGTATTTTACCTTGCAGGTAGTAAAGTTAATAGGTAATAAAAAATAAAAAAAAGGACCATGTTGAGTAAAAAATTCATTCAAAAGATTACTTAACAAATCCGTGGACAGACAATCTGCTATTAATTTCAATTTTTTTTTTTTTTAACATCCCCTTATGCCAGGAGGGCTAATCAGGACGGGTTATCTACCGGTAACCAACCTTTTCTAATCCATGGCAAGCCGCTGAGTCTGTTCAGTGAGGCCTCACCTAACAGAATCTTGAAACTTCACATGTGGTTATAAAAAAAAAAAAAAAAAAAAATAGTTTTTTCGAGTTTTAACCACCTTGCCGACGCACAGTGTCACGAGCATACGGGTTAAGAATTCAAAAATCCTACCTTTTTCTTCACAAGGTTTATTATATTTTTAGGCTACTAAACAACAAAAATATGACAGAAAAAATAATTTATTAAGATATAAAATTACATAAAATAAATATAGAGACTTATATGATATATACAAATTAATCCGAATACAATATTTACAAAATAATATGATATTTAAAAACTTACCTAATAAAAAAACTTATTTATCTTCAGAATCACTAGATTGTGAACATTTTCTCTTAAAATTAAGTATATTGAACCATTTTAATATTTTTCGGAGCTAACCTTTCTTAAAGTTGACAAATATGGATCCAATGAAAGGAGAAGCATTTTCATAAGATCCATATTTGTATCAATACGAGAAGTTTTCCTTGTATTGTGTTCTCTGAGCTACCTTATGTCCTTTTGTCCGCCCTCCAATGCTTCTTCTGATAATTGCCCAATTGGAGTAATGAAAAAAGAAATAATTTCGGATCCATGTAAAAGCAATTTAGGCAAAGATACTGGCATATAATACCACGAATAATGCCTCAGATATAAATCTTTAGTTTCACTAATCAATTCTGCGAATTTAGGTATATTAATTGATTTTAAACTAGAAACTACTTTCAAAATGGTGCCCAAATTAATTATTAATTTTATGTCAAGGCCGGTAATTTCACTGCTTAATTTTGGATTTCCGAAAAATCTTCGGGCGGTATTACGGAACTCATCTGTGCTCTGCGGTTCGTTAAATTTTTGTTTGTACCTGCTGTGTCCCGAACTGCCGTCAAATCCCCATTTACTGATCAATGTTAGCGGCCGACAGGAATAATCATCAGTTAGTTTGATTATTTTTCCGTCAGTGATGGCAAAAGTTGTTTTTCTGCCCGTTTTGCTCATAATAACTCAGTAAATGTTAAGGCTGTAACTATTCATTGTGTTCCTTAAAATATTATATATATGGAAACTAAGTCGTAAATCCATGTAAAGGGCCAAAGCATTTAGTGGTAGTAAAGCTGGATTTCTGCTTGTTTTATTCTTAGAAGTAAGCATAGTGGCAAACTCTATTTCTTCAGGAGATTTCGTCGATACTAAATCCGCAACTCGTCTATTTTTTGTAGAGTATGATGCTTCGCGAAACTTACTTGCGGTCTTCCACGCGAAGGTCCTGGTTGATTCTTATCTTGGTTTCAAATTTCAAGCCCATCATCGGTAAGTTTAATATTCTTATTTAACCAATCTTCGTATTTTGTTTCGAATTTAACAGAAGACCTGCCACTTTTTTGAATATCTTGGCAAAACAATCTCACGAATTTTCTTATATTCTCCTTAACTTTTGCGGAACATTCAGATTTATTATATTCTTGCACTAGTATATCAAATAAAGCTCCATTTTTGGTGCTATGGTCTGTACTGCGCCAGACGTCGTACAGTTGAGAATTGGTTTTGAAATCCAAAACCACAAAATCAACGTAAGGAGCTGGCAGAAGCCGACAAACTAGGTATCAAAATAAACGTGAAGAAATGTAGTATTTATGGTCAAAAAATGGAAAAACTTTACTTAATAAATGTTATCCCATTATCACGTGTTTTTTTATTTAATAAAAAACGGCTTTAACGATTTTGATCAAACTCAGTATTTGGTATATGTATAAGCCCGCGATGCGACAGTCAAAATTTCATCAAAATTGATCATTTGGAGGGGGCACTTTACCCAATAAATGTTGTCTCATTATTACGTGTTTTTTTATTTAATCAAAAGCGGCTTTAACGATTTTGATCAAACTTGGTATTTGATGTATGTATTTGCCCGCGATGTGATAGTCAAAATTTCATCAAAATTGATCAATTGGAGGGGGCACTTTACTTAATAAATGTTGTCTCATTATTACGTGTTTTTTTTTATTTAATCAAAAGCGGCTTTAACGATTTTGATCAAACTTGGTATTGATGTATGTATGTGCCCGCGATGTGATAGTCAAAATTTCATCAAAATTGATCAATTAGAGGGGGCACTTTACTTAATAAATGTTGCCCCATTTTCACGTGTTTTTGTTTTTTTTTTTACTAAAAAATGGCTTTAACGATTTTGATCAAACTTGGTTTTTGATGTATGTATATGACCGCGATGTGACAGCAAAAATTTGATCAAAATTGGTCAAACGGAGAGGAAAAATGTGTAAAGTTGAGGAATGGCGTTTACATATTATCGAAACTCGTCGATTATTAATCTAAGTTCGTAAGTGAAAGTTGTGCGCGCATCGCACCAGATTTTTTTTTTGTCTGTTTTTATTCACTCATAGTGTCACTAAGAAATGTTCACTTATATTGCATTAAATTTACTAATGTGTTGATCAATTAACCTTTTTATTTTTTAAATTAATTTGTTAAGGAATCCAGTTGGTTTTCTAATTGATTGCAGAGATGTAAAATTACTATTTTATTTTGAAACACAAAAGTGAAACTACTTAATTACGCTTAATTTTTTAGAAATTTAAAAAGAACAGCTGAAAAAGTATATAACCATTATTAACTGAATGAATTAACAAAAAACATTTTAAAAAAACATATTTAAGATTACATAGTAAAAAACATTGAGTGAAACGCACCCTAGCGCTTCCTGGTAGTCTTGAGCTCACACTAAATTTTTCATTCATAAACTCGTATGTCATTAATAGATAGGCTAATTACGTTGTGCGAGAGGGTTAAAATTCCAGCCCTTGTCTCTTCAATATACCCTAAAGATAAAAACTGAAATCTTTTTCACCGTTAGGGGCTATAGGGGTACACGACGACATAACATTATTGATCGTAAGTTATGGACACTAAAAGACCTAAGTCAGCACATAAGCAGACTCCCCCACCTAAGCCTGTATATATACCCCCTCTATTTGTAACCCCAGCCAGTAATGTTCTAGATGTCGTAATTAGTTAGTTCCAGTAGTTTTAGTGCTAGTGCCTAGTGTACAAATGTTCATTGTATTCTTTTATTCAATAAAGTTTTTTTTAATCAACTTTTAAGAAGAAACTCTAACTGGCGCCCGAACTTCAGGGACCTGGCGGTTCTTCAAGATAGAGGATTGAAGAAATATTCCAGTAGGCCAAGAAAACTCGACGAAATATCCCTTGAGGTAACAGAGTTTGGGACTACTTGATAACAGATCTGATTGTAAGGCCACTAAGTAGATCCGAAGAAATAACCCTGCGGTAACAGGATCAGGACTTACTACTTGAAGGTGCGTTTCAACGCTTTACGCCAGCTCCAAGAACTCTATTAGTTTCTTCTTTACATAGCTTTGAGGTACTGTGCAATTTATACAATTAATGTTTGTATATTAGGTTAATGTTAATTTTGTAAGAATTATAATTAATGCCAAATAACTATAATCTAAGAAATAGTAAAACAAGTGAGGTATTATTTAAAAATAGAGAAATTACTGATACTGATACTGAGTCTGATACTGATAGTAACGAAATGGCAAATTATTCTATGACAAAAGAAGATTATGGCCATCTGCCATACTATAATGGTGACCCGACCCAATTAATCGCATTTTTAAAACCTTTAGAAATTATTTATAATAATGTTTGTAGCAAAGGAATTGCCAATAAGGCACAAAACGAAAATAAATTAATTCAGATAGCTTTATCCCGCCTTTCCGGCGATGCCCAACAATTATGCATGTACGAGGATTTTACAACCATTGAACAATTAAAAACACACTTAATTAATAACTTTAGAGACTCAAGAACAACATCACACTTGCAACATGAAGTGTCCCAAATAAGGATGTATAAAAATGAACATCCTATTGAATATATCAACAGAATTTTGCCGTATCAAATTCTGATCCAGAACCGAATTATGGTTGACGATGATATTGTCAACAAAGAACAAGAGATAAAGTCCCAAAAGAGTCAAATAATAGACCATGTTCTTAGAAATTTCCCCCCCAGACTTAAAGATACCCTTAACCATGTAATCATTCGTGATTTAATAGATATGAAAAATAGTATATATAATAATTGTAGAATCATTATGGACGATTTGTACCCTCATGGACAAAAATTTGATCCGAAGGGCCCAGTACAGAAAAACCAAGATAACAGTCCCCCTAGAAATAACCACCAAAACAATAACTTTCGTCAAAATTATAACTACAACGCCCCTAATTTTAGAACTCAATATTATGAGAACAGGAATCGTGATTACAGGCCGAACTATGACGAACAACATCGGTATCATAACTATGAACAAAGGCGATATCACGATTACAAACAACAAAATAGTTCTAATTTACCTGATCAACGAAGTTATCAAGGTTACCGTAATCAGCCGCACCACTCTAATTGGCAACAGTCAAGAACACCGTTCCCTTCTCAACCGTTTAATCCTAATTCTCAAAACACAGTCTCAATGAGAACGGCTCGCAGCAATAATGTCCACCATATGGAGGACGAAAATGAACAATTGAAACAAAGAGTCGCGGAACTAGAAAAAACATTAAATAATTTTTTATGCTCCGACAAGCCGGAAACTGGCCCCGACATCTCCTCAAACACATAAACGGACTCACTACATTCACAGACAAATTAGGCAGTAATTGGCTTATTGATACCGGATCCGAAATCAACTATATTAATCCAAGTTCCTTACCGGAAGGAATCGAAATTCATCCGGAACAGTTCATTGTGACTACTCCTACCGGCAGCAAAATAGGCAATGGTTTTGTACTATTGGACCTCGCCCCGCGTTTAGGACTAGACCATGAACTATTAATTAAATTTAAAATATTTCATGTTAGTGATAAGTTTGATTTATTATTAGGCGAAGAAGGAATGGAAAAAGTGGAGATAGAACTCAAAATTAATAATAAAATAAAAGATTTAAAAATACATAATGTCACAATTAGAAATGGTAAAATAATAGATAATCATAAATTGAATATAATTAAACATCAAAAGGAACTTAACGAATTAATTAGACACGATCATATAGAGACCAAAACGAAAGAAAAATTATTTGATACCTTAATGAAATACCCTGAAATCATCAAAACTGAAGATGATATTTTACAAAGTACCGACTTGCTAAAACATTCGATCCGTTTAAAAACCGAAAAACCAATATTTACTAGAAATTATAGGTTCCCTCAACATTTTCAAAAAGATGTAAACTTAGAAATTGAAAGATTGTTAAAAAACGGAATTATAAGAGAAAGCAACTCCCCTTACAACAGCCCTATTTGGGTGGTACCAAAAAAACCTGACGCAAGCGGTGTTAAAAAATTTCGGATAGTCATTGATTATCGGAAACTAAACGCAGAGACTATTCCAGATAAATTCCCTCTACCCAACATTGACGATTTATTAAACAAATTGTGCAATTCAAAAATTTTTACAACTATTGACTTAGCCTCAGGCTTCCATCAGATCGAGATGGAACCAGATTCGATAGAAAAAACAGCATTTTCAACAGATTCCGGTCATTACGAGTTCCTTCGTATGCCATTTGGTCTGTGTAATGCTCCCCCCACTTTCCAAAGAGCCATGAATGCCATGCTTGCCAATGTCCCTAATACCTTAGTATATATGGACGATATTATAGTCTATTCAGAAAACATCCAGGACCACCTGAAACACCTTGAAACCGTTTTTTCCAAATTAAGAACCCATAAATTGTCTATACAATTAGACAAGACAGAATTCATGCGAACCGAACTTCCGTTTTTAGGTCACATTCTTACTTCAGAAGGTATTAAGACAAATCCTGACAAAATTGAAGCCATTAAGAAATTTCCTCTTCCCCAAACTGAAAAAGAAATCAAACAATTTCTGGGTATGACCGGCTACTACAGAAAATTTATCCATAATTATGCCTCTATAGCAAAACCTTTAACATTACAACTCAGAAATAAAGAAAAAATCAATCCTACGGCTTATAAAGACGCTTTTGAAAAATTAAAAATACATCTGATGAATGCCCCAATTTTGCAATATCCAAATTTTGATCTGCCCATGATGCTCACGACGGATGCCAGTAACGTCGCAGTGGGTTCAGTGCTCTCTCAACTTTCAGAAGGGAGGGATCACCCCATCGCCTTCGCCTCCAGAACCCTTTCTGCCACCGAACAAAAATACTCAACTATAGAAAAGGAACTTTTGGCTATTGTTTATTCGTGCAAACATTTTAAACCATATCTGTATGGAAAAAAATTTACTATCTGTACCGACCATAAACCATTACAATGGTTGTTCACTATGAAAAACGACAATACTAGAATAATGAAATGGATATTTTATCTTCACGAATTCGATTTTGATATTAAATATGTTGAAGGCAGGACAAACAATGTCGCCGACGCCTTAAGTAGAATTCAAATTAATCCAACCTATCAGTTAAACGCAATAGAAGAACTAGACGCAGACTTAGAATTAGATAAGGCTTTACAGGAAGCGAGCCAAATGAATCTAACTCCTGCCTCGTCAGTAGATTACGACGAGTTGCTAAAAGTGTATGAATCAAGTCAGAGACCTGTAGATATGCCAGGAGCCGCTGAGGAAAGCAGAGAAGTCGAGACCAACAGAGTAGATGACATAAGCAATATCGCGACTCAGCACTCCCAAGACTCTAATCACGAGCAAGTACTAATAGCTGACGAAAATAAACCTATCAATATAGAAAAATACCAAATATTCGTACAACGAGGCTCAAGTAAAACAATCATAACAAGACCGTTTGGAAAATTTAGGTATTTAATGGAATCAGCATACCCATGGAAACATGATATAGTAGAAAAAGAGTTAAAACATTTTAAAATATTCTCTATGGACAACATGTATAACATAATAAATAAACAATTGAATTTTCTTAAAGATAAAATTTGTAACATAACACCAAAAAGACAAAAAAGGGGCCTTATCAATGGGCTGGGGAAAATGATTGGTTTCATCACGGGAAATCTCGATTCTGACGATAAGAAACATTATGATAAAATCCTTGATACTTTAGAACGCAACTCGTACCATCTAGAACACAATATAGCACACGAAGTTAGTATAAATCACAAATTGATCGAAACCTTCAAAAATGACATCAAACTCCTAAATAATAATAATCAAAAAGTAACCCAAATAGTAAAATCTATGGACAAAGCACGGTACACTTTACACCTGGAAGAACTATATAACATATTAAATTATATCACTATACTCGTATTAGATATTGAAAATTCTTTGGAAACATGTAGATTAGGAATACCACACTCTAACATAATCAAAAATACAGATCTAAATGACACAGACCTAATTTCCCAAGATCTGGAAACAATCTGGCTTACAAGCAAAATTTCATGTATAATTAAAGATAACATCATTCACTATATCATCTCTTTACCGGTTAAAAGTCAAACCTTAAGTGCCCTATACTTCCTATCAATACCAGTAATTCACAATAACGAGACTATTACAACCATTGCTAGAAATGGTATAATTTTGTATAATATATCAGAAACATTTGTAGGAAATTGTACATATATCAAAAATAATTATTATTGCACTAACCTTAGGATTTTAAGTGACAAATGTACAAAATATGCTATACATAGTGATTTAAAATATTGTATTACTACTAACCTTATTGATACTAATCCTTTTATAAAATATATTGAATTAATAGATACCTATGTAACATTTAGGATTAAGAATATTATCATAAGGGCTAATGAATTCCACCCCTTGTCTTTACCTGATTCCGCTGTTATCAAATTAGATAGTAATGAAACAATTGTTAATCAAACCAGAAATTCATACATAGATGTAGACACACTCTCTTTTAATCATCAGGTTATAACATACAAGAAACTTAATGTAACTTTAGAAACATTACATGTACCCATAGAAAATAAGGATGTTTTTGAGGAATTGGAAACCGTAGATCATAACATAATACTCTCATTTCCTATTGTCTTAGTTAGTATTATAGCATACTTGTTAGTTATTCATTTCATTTCACTATACTTTAAAATCTCAAAGCTATGTCATCGGAAATCTAAATCACCATCTCCAGAACCAGCAGCTTCATCTTCGTTCAAACCTTGGGAAAATCCTGTATTAAACATTTTCTCGCTGAGCTCGAAATCTTCAGAAGGGAGGAGTTATGGACACTAAAAGACCTAAGTCAGCACATAAGCAGACTCCCCCACCTAAGCCTGTATATATACCCCCTCTATTTGTAACCCCAGCCAGTAATGTTCTAGATGTCGTAATTAGTTAGTTCCAGTAGTTTTAGTGCTAGTGCCTAGTGTACAAATGTTCATTGTATTCTTTTATTCAATAAAGTTTTTTTTAATCAACTTTTAAGAAGAAACTCTAACTGTACATGGAGTCGTTTTTTAGCTTTATCGGCACGCACATTGCACACTTTGCTTTTATTATATATTGAATATGGACTAGCTGTGGTGCCCGGCTTCGCTCAGGGAGTTGTGTGATAGGTGGATTATACATATGGAATATATAGGTGGAATATATGGTTTGGGACCCTATTAATGCGGTTCTCGTAATGCGTTTTCTTCCCTATTCTCGATCAAAAAAATATTTTTGCAGCAAATATGTCCTGGAATGTACCGTTTTTTATGGTTTCTATTTCCTGATTCCATTAAGACCATTCTCATGATGATGCAGTTAACAGATCAAAAGTTATACCTATTAGATAATAGTTGAAAAAAAATGTTTTGCGACTGTGCGATATTACATTAAAAAAAAATTACCATGTTCGATTGAACGACGTAAAAACTGCCGAAAACTGTTTACTAACTGTTTTTTACCTCACATTATCTAAAAATTTTAGGTTAAAAATTCATATTTAGCGGGCAATACTTTGCAAACCACGGGACAAATAATGCAAGTTATTATTTTCAAATTCATTATTTTTCCATTAATACATTAACATATCAAAAGTTTTTTTATGAAGTGTACGCACGCCTATTTATCAACTTTCTTGGCTTAATTTTCTTTCTCATTGTTTTGTGATTATTTTACAAAATATTACTCACATTATAAACAGATTTTTTTAATAATATACATGAAAATCTGAACTCCAGTTATTTCCGATTATATCTGGTCTTAAATAATTAAGAAGATGGCCTCGGGACCTTCTCTGTTAAGTGTATTAGCTGAGTGTTACCAATGCGTAGCTTGTTCATGACATATTCTTTTCTTATTATTATCACTTTTACTAAATGTATTTGCTGTTAATACAGTTTTAAATTTCAATAAATCATATTAAAAAATTATAATAACTATTATTTTTTAGCAAGGATATCGTTCAGCTGCAACATGTGGTTTTTCAAATTTTGCTTTTTTCATTTTGTTATTCGGGGTATATTTGTAACAAAAATATTCGTAATAACAAAATAGAGTAATATATTGTACAACAATATATCCAAATACTTTGGATTGACAGAAGGACTTCAATCTTAATATTTTGCAGGAAAGCCATTTAAATAACATTTCTCTTTGGAAAATACGATATTTTTAATTTGTATATATATAAATACGATTCCCTTCCCTCTCTCACAATATCTTATCTTACAAATAATAATTTTTTATAGCTTGGCTGCTTGTCCTAGGTAGTGGTCCCTCTTGGAATACACTTATATATAATTATAAGTATCATCAAATATTATATTATCATTATGATAGGTAAGGCTCGCATTAATATTAAAATTATTATTAACCAAATTATTATTTATCATCAGGAATGAATGATATAGGAGAAGAAAATTAAGTTACTATAAAATAATTTATTCATTAATAGTATTGACACTGAAATAGAGTAGCTGAATTGATCTTGAACTATCTTTAATATTGATACAAAAATTAATTATTTAATTTTATAATTATTTAAATTTAAGTACTTATTCAAATGATTCTAAGAAAAGGAATGTTATACAATTATTAAAGCGCTTTTAGTTAAATTAACTGTGACTATTATAAAACATATTATATTGAGCTCATGAAATAAAAGAAATAAATTGTTCTGCAGTATTATAATTATTGTACTTGCTATTGGCGATGTTTGTGATACTGATGATAGGCTCTGCAACCTGGATTCTTCTAGTTGATCATAGATGAAGACTGCCGGTGAGATGTCGAGGTGTCAAGTTGAGGTGTTGATGGGCCTGATATACGAGACAGAATGCCTTAGCTTCTCCTCTCACTCTCGACCTGTCCTTCCCTTTTGTGGCGACATCTTGTGGTCAAACCCTGCAAATATATCTTTATCTTCCTTAGATATGACAATGGAGCATAGGATGTTACTTCCTGGCAGGTGGCTACCGGATTTCTACTAATTCCCTTTGTCTTCCCTTTTAGAATCTTGAGTCATCAGATCCATCAGATGTATATTTATATATATATATATATATATATATATATATATATATATATATATATATATATATATATATATATATATATATATATCAAGAAGAATGTTATGTCGTCTTATAGCCCTATAGCCCCCTAACGATGAAGAAGGTTTCAGTTTTTATCTTAAGTTTGTAATGTTGAAGGGACAAGGGTTGTAATTTTAAGCCTCTCGCTACATGTAAATAGCCCATCTAATTAACCCAGGCGAGTTAATGAATCCTTTCACTAGAAATTTGTAAATTTCTAAACAGAAATATTATATGAACACATTATTTTCAATATACATTCCATTAGTTTATATCTTTTATTCATATTATCTATAGGTTATCTATTTTATTCAGTTTTAGTTTTTATTCGCTCACTACCCTAATAAGCAAGTTTTCTTTTCTTTTCACTAATTAGTAAATTTACTTTTATATTATATATTGATTTAAAGGCAATGTTTCAATCAATTCTTTCCTCTTATGTGAAACTTAATTTGCTTAGGAATCCAGTTGGTTTTGTTTATTTTTATTTTCAATTCATTGCAGAGGTGTAATGAACTTATCTAAAAATAAAAAGGAAAAAATATTTAAACATAATCTCGTGTAATTTAAAGAGAACAGCTGAAACTAAAACCATAACAAACCTAACTAATGAACGATAAACTTATGAATGGAACTTAGCGCTCCTGGCTTCCAAATGTCGAACGAAATTTTTTGATTCATTAGCTCACCTGGGCTAATTAGATGGGCTATTTACATGTAGCGAGAGGCTTAAAATTACAACCCTTGTCCCTTCAACATTACAAACTTAAGATAAAAACTGAAACCTTCTTCATCGTTAGGGGGCTATTGGGCTATAAGACGACATAACATTCTTGATCGTACGTGAAGTCTTTTTTAGCCTTTATGGCACATACATTGTACACTTTGCTTTATAATATATATTGATTATTATATATTTATTTCTTTTAGTGAATCGCTGAAGTACTTTGCCTCGAATGCTGGTAGTATGAAGTCATGACCAACAATACTACCGAGTATGTTGAGTTAGCTTTGGAAAATTCCTGCAAAGAGGTGGCGTTGAAGATAAGACAAAGGCCGTTCTCCTTGAAGTTGTGCCGACTAGAGAGGGGGACCTTAGCTCTCCATTGTTCTTAATAAACCAAGGGGGGGGGGGGAGCACTTTTATCTTATGAACCCTCTATAATTATATTAATTGCCTACTTAATATAAGTTTCCTTTAATGGCTTAGCAGGGCTCCTGTAGGTCAGTGAGCCATTTTATTTCCGGTTTCATAATTCTTTATAAAACTCTTCACATTCGTTGTAAACATTAATAAAAATCCTGATTCATCATAGGAACTGTAATGAGATCAGGCGCGGTTCCAGAAAAAAATTTCGGGGGGGGATTGGTCGGTATGAAAAAAAAAACAGCGTAAAAATAGCACACTTTATTTGCTTATGCTTATACATTAACCCATTAGTGCCCGAATTTTTTCAAAATTATATTCTATATGAAATTTTCACTGAAACATGTTTAAATAAGTCTAGGAAACATAGGAAAAATAGTTAAAAATTTTTATTAAATTTCCCTTTTGAGTTATGGGGTGCCCTCATATGAGGACGCTAGGATATTTGGCTACTATGTTTTCCATTATTAAAAAAAACCCACATAAATGTTCAAAAAAAATTAAATATATTTGTTTATGTATTTACATATATTTATAATATCAATATCAATATAGGTACAAAAAAAAAAAAAACAGAAACAAACTTATTTGTCTTCATTTAGATGCTATGGAACGGCAAGAAACAATCAATGCATAATCCTACATCACATTTTGAGCACATTTTTCTAACTTTGGCCATACAGTTCATTCCAGCACATCGTCTCTGCTTATTATCAGGATTCTTTTTAATGAGATGTCCACATCCGTCAAGTCGTAGTTCGTCTGGGACTCTTGTAATAGAGCTCATCCTCGGCCGACCTAGTCCTTTGGGTTCAGTGCCATATCTGGTTAGATAATTTTGAACGATAGCCCTCCTGAAGTCAAGTTGAGGGATGTTATGGCCTGACTTCTTGTACAGCCTCCACGCATCATGCAGACAGACATCTATCAGCCAAGACAAGATGGGCCAATACCACTTTTTATTTCATATTTCTATCCGATAGGGCCGATCTACCGGTATCGGTTCTATAAAAAGTCCATCAACAGGAATAGAGGCATCAGCTAATTTGGCTCCTCTTTCGTCTCCAAAAATTATATTCAGAGCATCGGCTTGGGTAATATCAGGGCCAAGAAGTTCTGAAAATTCCCTGTAAAAAAAATGCATTCTTATTAAAATACTTGTTACAAACAATTTATTCATTTACTTATTTGATTTATTAATTTTTTTAAAAAATAAAATATAAAAATAGTATAAATGTGAAAAATGTCCATTTGAAAAAGAGCAGAAGTGAAATGACCTAGCGTCCTCATACGAGGACGCTTGATATTAGTCAACTATAAATTTTTAGATTTTTATAGAACAATGTGTAACTAGTTTCCATAGAATAAGGGTTTTATCTACTACACATACATGAAAGCACAATTTCAAAAATTATTGCTAAGTAATTTAAATAAATAAAAATACTTACTTAGTCACGTAGTCAGAAAACTCCATTTTTTGATGCTTCAAAAAGTACTAAGAAGTTGACAGGGTCACAGCCAAACACAAACTGAAAAATTAACTGATGCCTCCCCTAGAGAGAAACAAGACTTGATATGCCCAGACATGCTCCTGGGGCAGGCAGGAACACGCCAAAGTGGCCCCCTCCAGATGTCCTCATATGAGGACGCAAGGATATAATGGGTTAAGTTCATATACAAAATTCTGTATAAAAAATTTTAGTCAAAATTAAACTAAACTTCCCTAGAAAACTCGTAAACGTTAGATGCGTAATTAATTTTTTTAATTCATCCCACTAATTTTTTTTCGTCGAAATTTCGGGGGGGATTGATCCCCCATATCCCCCCCCCCCCTGGGACCGCCACTGAATGAGATCTTTATGAATTCTTGTGCTTTATTTATCTCCGTCATTGGATGAAATGTAGGGGGCATATATACACTTTCCCTATTGTGGAAGAAATATAGATATGTATTGCTATTATATGATAGTATACAATGCTATGCCATTAACATTAAATTTTAAAATAAATATTAATGTTTTAATGAACTTATAATAAAAATGTTTTAGGAACAAAAAGATAAAAGAAATACGCTCAAAAATTAAATTTCGGAAAATCGTCCTTTTTGTTTTGTTAGGGTTTTCAAGTTGTTTTAAAGTGGCCCATCCGTTCAGCTAATCTAATTTACTGTGAACTATTATTTTTACTTTCACTTACCTATATATGAAATATATAGTAAGTGGAAGTATTGCGATCGTGATTTCGACTTCCGGTTTTCAACGGAAATACACGTTTTGGGGTCCCCTGAGTCCAATTAACCAAGTCCCGCGAAATGGTCTGTGTGTGTGTGTGTGTGAACAGACTAGCTCAAAAACTATAAACCGTGCGAACCTGAAATTGGGTATTTAGTGTAGGTATATGCCCGCGATGTGACAGCAAAAATTTTATCAAAATTATGGTACTTCATGGGGTACTTCATTTAATAACTTTTTAGGTTTTTTGAGATTTTCTCAAAAACGGCTCTAACGATTTTGATTAAACTAAGTATTTGATCTATTTATATGCCCGAGATATGACTGTAAAAATTTCATCAAAATTGATTCACCGGAGGGGGGACTTTACTTAATAAATTTTGTATCATTTTCAGGTGTGTTTTTTATTTACTCAAAAACGGCTTTAACGATTTTGATCAAACTGGGTATATGATGTATGTATATGCCTGAGATACGACTGTAAAAATTTCATCAAAATTGATCAACCGGAGGGGGGATTTTACTTCATAAATTTTGTACCAATTTCAGGTGTACATATTTTTTATTTACTCAAAAACGGCTTTAACGATTTTGAAGAAACTGGGTATTTGATGTATGTATATACCAAATATGTAAAAGCCAACATTTCATCAAAATTGGTCCAACTGAGGGGGCACTTTATTTCATGACTTTTTTTCCAATTTTTACCTTTTTTTCGATGATCTCAAAAACGGCTTTAACGATTTTTATCAAATTCATCATGTTTAATGAAAATTAGGTGCTTTTTAATGTCAGGTAAGCTTTATCATTATTAAAATGTTCTGAGAGGGCTTTTTTTGGGGGGGGGGGGGGTTGGCGCCTTTTTTGTTTGTTTGTTTCCTAGAAACAAACAAAAAAACAAAAAAGTACCTTTGTTTTTGTTTATATGGAGAAATTAACTGTCTCTCGTTACGCCTAAAAACACCAGATTTTTTAAATTAATACTATGAACTTTAACTATTAATGTATGTAATATAAACTTTTTAAGATTCTAATTTTTATTCTCCTTTTTTCTTAAATTTCCTATGTATAAACTATACAATGCTATTGAAAATATTGTTGGAGACGCATATAAGAGAGGATGCCGATTTTAAACTGATTTCTTTTTTTTTTTTTTTTTTTTTTTAACTACAGAAAAACGATTACTTTAGAGGGAAGCCATTTTGAAAATTCTGAATATAAATCGGGTTAGTCCTTGCTGATATTAATTGAAAGATATGCCGTATGTTTCTTTCGGTAAAACTCGGTCGAAGTCGTAACCTCTCCTTCATCTATCCAAGATATGTTAACATTAAATTAACACAGTTGAAGACACTTGAATGGAAAACTTTTTGTAAAATTCTGGATTTCAGGCCTATCATAACTACTTAATTACCTACCAGATATCAAAGACCATCAGTGGACCTTGAAAGACGAGAGTAAAAGTGACATTTTCCCCAATACAATGTTAAAATTTGAAAAAATATTATTTTGTGGATTAAAATAATATTTGAAAAAATATTATTTTGTGGATTAAAATAATAATAGAGATGAAGAATAATAAAGATAAAGAAAGGTCAAAAAACTTCAATGTGTAATTATTAACTTTCGACGAAATTTGAAATACATTTTGTACTCGGGTTTTGTAGTAGAATGTAAGAAGGTTATTAAATTACACTGGTCGACAAAATTTAACTTTTTTTCTTTCACAAGAATTAAAATAACAAATTCTAAAAGTATTTTTCGTGCTGAATTCAAATATAATTACAGTTTTTCCCCATCGGGCAGGAGTTTTGTGTGATATTCATTTGAATTTTTTATAATATTCCAAAAAATCCGTAACTAGCTATCTAACTCAAAATTATAACTACTGATTCTGACTTACCTAGAAAGTGGTAGATAGTGATTTTCGGGTATATTTTCCATCTGGAACGTCTCTCATTTTAGTCCAACAGTAGTCAGCCAGCATATTGGAACTCCACTTGCCTTGGTACTTCTTCTCTATTATAGAAATTTGCTGATGAAAACGCTCACCGTGTTCATCGCTGACAGCTCCAAGGTTTTCCAAGTGAGATTCCAAGAAGTGAATTTTTAAAGACATGTTGCATCCCATAGCTTTATAAGAATGCAGAAGATCAGCCAATATGTCACGATAGTTTTCTGCTTTATGGTTTCCAAGAAAATTGCAACACAAACTTTTGAAAGACTGCCAGGCTGCTTTCTCCAGTGGATTTAACAGTCCCTCGAAATGTTCATCAGCCATTAATGATCGGATTTGTGGTCCTATAAAAACTCCTTCTTTCAATTTAGCATCACTGACTTTGGGGAATTTCGATTTCAAGTACAAGAATCCATCAGAAAGTTTATCCATAGCTTTGACGAAATTTTTCATAACTCCTAACTTAATATGCAATGGAGGTAAAAATATTTTTTCAGGCTTCACTAAAGGGACACATGCCCCATTTTTCTGGCCAGGGATAAGAGATTCACGTTTTGGCCATGACTTTCTAACGTAGTGAGACTTCTTATCTCTGCTGTCCCACTCGCACAAAAAACAGCAAAATGTGGTGAACCCAAGTTGCAAACCAAGCAATAAAGCAATGGCCTTTAAATGACCACAGATATTCCATTCATATTTTCCATATTGTATTTTCTCTAAAACTAGTTTCATATTTTCATATGTCTCTTTCATATCAGCGGCATGCGCTACCGGTATTGATGGAAGTTTATTGCCAATATGTAGCAGCACAGCCTTCAAACTTACTTTAGAGGAGTCTATGAACAATCGCCACTCATCTGGCCGGTGTTGAAGCCCAAGAGTTTCCACTATAATAATAATAATAACTGAACAAATATTATTACAAAACACAATACCATTTTCTTCAGAGAAGTATACTTTGAAAACACTATGGCAGCTACGATATCTACTAATTCTTACATCTTTTTGGAGTAGATTCCACCCTTTGAGTCTGGAAGCTAAAACTTCCGCTTGCTGTTTAGACAGATTTAAATCGCGAATCAGGTCACTAAGGTCTTGCTGATTGGGAAAGTATGGTTCTGATGAACAGCTACTGGCTTCATATGTAAGATCATTTTTATTTTCATCTGAATCATTTGGAGTTTCAGTCAGGTCAGAACCAGAGTTATCACTTAAGGTTGTATCTGCATATACTGGTACGGGGAACTCTTTACTGTGTAAGACAGGTCTCATTGCAGATTTCAAATTCGGATACTTAACTGTATATATTGTTTTAGATGTGATTCCTTTAATATTTGTCAAACAAAAATAACAGTCAGTTAAATGATCCTTCGATTCCCTCCAAATCATGGGAATTGCAAATGGCATATGATGTGTACCATTTTTCCACCCAGTCAGCAGTCTAACACACGAAACACAGCATGTATTTGGGGCCCAGCTCTTATCAAAATCACCAACTTGACAGCCAAAGTAAAGTTTATAACACTTCTTTACAAGTGGGGTCCAATTTCGCCTCTGAGACTTGAAGGTCAGCTCACCACAAATATAGCAGAAATTATCTGCATGATTTACACAATTTCTTGGCATGATGAAAAAATAAAGCACAGAAATACAACATACACAATACACTTCTAAACAGAAAGGAAGGAAATATTTCACTACTCAACAATCTCACAGTCAGCTCAATACTGACACATCACAATGCCAAACAGGTCTGAACATGTCTAAACAACAACAATGAACCTGCACAGTCATGTTTTATTGCGCTTCAGCATGACATTGCAAATAATTTCAATAATACAGCTTGAGTAAAATAGCTACATATGAGGTAACGGTTCCCATGACAGGTCAAGGAAAACGCTAAAATCATATTTTGAAAAGTAGCTTTTACAGAAAAACTATGACTGATGGGAAAATTCTGACTACATATCTGAATTCAGGATGGAAAATGCCACTAGATTCACTATTCAGATCTCTTGTGAAAAAAACCTTGTCGACCAGTGTTATTATTTTAAATTTTTATTTTCTGGATATTCTAACATTCTAAAATATAATATTGCTCGTGGCATACTTTTAATTTAGACAAAAAATGTAGTGAAATTTTCATTGGATCACAACTTGTCAACTCGTTGAATTTAAAAATTAGAATGTATAAAACTATTATTCTTTCATTGCTTATTTAAGGATGCAAAACGTGGCCGCTGACATTGAGGGATGAGCAACGGCTTAGGGTTTTCGAAAATAAAGTACTGCGTAGAATATTATAGAATGATTAAAAATGAAAAAATATAAAATGTATTAAAAATATTTTATGAACTATGTGCTCAAGAAGGAAGTACGTTAGTTACGAATAGAATAGTTTTAATAATTCTCGTTTTAATAAATACCACATTTTCTTATTACACGTTTATTATTCACTATGCAAAATTATGATTAAGTTTATTTCAAAATTAAAACACCAAAAAGTGAAATGCTTTATACCTGTAGTCCCAGTAAGGGTTGATGCGCTGTCCTGGCTTGGGAAGATGATCATCTTTAAGGTACAATGTATTAGTGATCATCTTAAGGACCCAACAGAGCTATTGCCAGGATAATGAAATAAATTATTTTATTTATTTATTTTACAAGATTTTGAAATAAATTGAATCATATTTTTGCATAGCGAATAATATAGGTGTAAATAAGAGAATGTGAAATTTAGTAAAACGAGAATTATTAAAACTATTCTATTTTTAAAATCAACGTATTTCGTTTCTAATTCATTTCTATATACTAATAATTTAATGTAAGTGTGATATATTTATTTAGTCGCCTGCAGTGGTACACTTATGAGGTGTACCGCTCGCTCACATTTAAAAATTAATTAGTCCAGCTGTATGCGTCCCATAATTGTCGGACATATCTTAAAATTAAATTTGATTTGTGATTTTTATAAGGGATATGCCAAAATTTCATAAACTGCTATAGTACGTAAATTCCTCGCAGGGTACTTTTTAAAAATCGTAAATGTCATTTCCTATTTTCATTTTGCCAAAAAATAGGAAAGGAACGACATTAAAACCATTTTTTTCTTTGTTGCGAGTGTTGGTAACGTCTGGTGTCTGTATCAAAAATTTCAAAGCAATATCTCTAAAAAATAAGGACAAAGGGAAGAGAGAAACAAGAATGTCTATTAATATTTTTAAGTAAAAAAATTACCAAAAATAATTTATTGTCATTGTAGATTTATCTTTTTTGTTTTAGTTTTAGGATAGGCTGACAGAGTTATCAAGTGCGGTGGGATTTGAGAGAGATAGAACTCCCTAGGCAAAGCACATACTTCCATCCCGACATGGAATGGACTTTAGGATTTTTAATAGGGAGTAAACAATTTTTTGATATGTCGTCCTATGGATAGGAATTAAAATGGAGGTCGTGAGCCTGTGCGATGTCAGGTTAGAGATCCCTGTAATTGTACCTGGATAGGCAAAATTTAGCATTCTATGTCCCATTGTCTGATTAGATTTAGTATACAAAAGGATGTTAAACAAAACAAAAAATAACTAAACAACACAGACCCGCAATACATTCCTGAGGCTCTCGATTTTGTTACGGCACAGCTACGGAAGTGGATTACGAATCTGACAAATTTAAATAATGCTTGTTATCAGTATTTGTTTCTTCAATTCATTATTTGAATTAATTTTTTTAAAATTGCTGTCCATTTCCATTGTTTTACTCAATTTTTACCATTATTTGCTCAATAATGGTAGGTAAATTAAAGTAACGGTTATGCATTTTCTATCTGTTTTAGAATCTATAGAACTTTATTATGGATTTTGGGTGATCTTGGGGTAGAGAGTCTCAATACTGAATAACAAAATAAAATAGCATAAAATTTGGAATTCAAGGACATATCTAACGTTAAGCAATTTAGTCGAAATCCATCATCAATGATCGACAACTATTCTACTTTAAACGAACAAATTCATTACCCTAAGGTCCAATGTCTGCAACTTGAAAACAGCTTCTCCAAATAAAAATTGTTAAAGATAAGACATGTAGAGATAGCTGAATCCAGGGGGGGGGGCTGTGTGGGCTGCTCCCCCCCCCCTCCTTTAGGTAATTTTTTCTTACGTAAAGATAGAATTCAGTTTACTTTTTAGTAAGGGAGGAACGTCAAATAATATGCAGAACTAGTAACATGTCAGTTATCGGAAAGGAATGTAAAGGTTTAAGGGCTGATGGGCAGGTCCAGTGAAAGGTAGTGAGGGCTACAGTCGCCCCTTTACAACCGGCTGGATCCGCCTATGTATATATCATAAAACTGTTCTTCGAATGACTTACTTTAAAATAAAATCGATCATCGTAACCAGGCAATTTTTAATGCGATTATTTAATTTGAGTTCTTAATATTTAATTTTAATTTGAACCTTTAAGTCTTTAATCTGAGCGAGTCTTCAAAATAATTTATTGGACCACATTAAACTTTTGGGGGTGTAGGAGAAATATAGTTTTGAAATACGGCAAGTGTGTGCCAAAGTTCCCACACCTGGGCTGTGTGCTTCATAGAAAGTTATATCTTTGGGAATTGAATTCGGAAAGTGATTAGCTTTTTATTTTATTTTTTATCTTATGACTTATTTGTTTAATATTTTCTGTTCAAAATGAAAGTGGCTGATAAATCTATCAACAATAATTTTATTTAACATTATATAAAAACATTTTATAAAAAATCTGGTGCGTGCGCGCAACACACAACTTTCACTTACCAACTTACTTAGATAAGAAATTCACGTGTTTTGTTAAATATAATTTCCCAAAGTCACACATTTTTCTACATCCATATCTTATTTTTGTTAATCGTTAAAGCCGTTTTTGAGTAAATGAAAAAACCCGTGAAAATGATACAAAATGTATTAAGTAAAGTCCCCTCTCCGGTTAATCAATTTTAATGAAATTTTAACAGTCATATCTCGGGCATATACATACATCAAATACCCAGTTTGATCAAAATCGTTAAAGCCGATTTAGAGTAAATAAAAAAAACACGTGAAAATGTTACAAAATGTATTAAGTAAAGTCCCCCCTCCGGTTAATCAATTTTGATGAAATTTTTACAGTCATATCTCGGGCATATTAATAGATGAAATACTCAGTTTAATCAAAATCGTTAGAGCCGTTTTTGAGAAAATCGAAAAAACCCTAAAAAGTTATTAAGTAAAGTACCCTCTCCCTTTAAGTAATTTTGATGAAATTTATGCTGTCACATCGCGGGCATATACCTACACTAAATACCCAATTTCAGGATCGCACGGTTTTTAGTTTTTGAGCTAGTCTGTTCACACACACACGCACAGACACACAGACACACAGACACAGACACACAGACACACACACAGACCATTTCGCGGGACTTGGTCTTTTCGACTCAGGGGACCCCAAAACGTTTATTTCCGTTGAAAACCGGAAGTCGAATTTTTTCACGATCGCAATACTTCCACTTACTATATATTTCATATATAGGTAAGTGAAAGTAAAAATTAAACCGACCTCAAAACCTAGGAACCAGTAAAACTAAATTCAATGAAAAGTATGAAATAATTACCTTCTGATTTTTATGAATACACAGCAAAATTGAAAATAGTATAAAAATTGGAAAAATGCAATAAGACGAATAATTTTATTTTGATTTGTACAGTTACACACTAATTGTTAATAAAAATTATTAAATTAAAATATTAAATACTATGTTCAATACAACACAATCTTTTCGGAGGCGGCGCAAAATTTAAAAGTTTTAACACTGTACATTAAGAAAATCTTCTCATAACGTCATGACGTAACATGTCATTTCTATTTTGCGCCGCCTCCGAAAAGATTGTGTTGTATTGAACATAGTATTTAATATAATAATTTTTAGTAACAATTAGTGTGTAATTGTACAAATCAAAATAAAATTATTCGTCTTATTGCATATTTCCAATTTTTATACTATTTTCAATTTTGCTGTGTATTCATAAAAATCAGTAGGTAATTTAATACTTTTCAGTGAATTTAGTTTTACTGGTTCCTAGGTTTCGAAGTCGGTTTAATTTTTTTTTATAAAATGTTTTTTATTTCATACTTTTTAGTTAGAAAAGATAACAAATGTAGAAAAACGTATGTAATCGGTGAACATACATAGAAAAAAAAAAAAGAAAAACAAAGTCACATACGTATCGAATAGAGTAACTTCTTTTTCGTTCGAAGTCGGTTAAAAACTGGCGAAAATATCCTTTAAACAATGCCACATTTTGCAGAAATATGGGGTATTTTGCCTTGTGGAAATGGCTATTTAACTTTTACGAAAATCAATCCATATCCTGAATTTTTACAAAATAAATATATCTTATGCGTTAGTAAAAGAACATTCAATATATCTATCATGGTTGTGCTACTTTATGAAAGGGTATATTTTATGAATGGTATAATTTACAAGGCAAATCACGTCACAGTTGTTTTATGCCGATTTTAATAGTTCCTGTAATATAAAACAATGATTATTTATTCAAGGATATAAGCATGGGAACAGGGGAATCGTGGTGGCGATCAAAACAATCTACACATGTAAAACTAGTTATTGAAGCCTACGTTTCTTTCCATGATACAGATCTCTGCATAAGTGCTAAATGAGCAACATACTTAACAACGTTGATATCAATTATGATATTGTAAAACAAATATATAAAAAAAAAATATGAGTATTCATTTTAATGGTTATTTTGTAATCGAAATTCAATGTAAAGAGGCTTTTGTTTGGTAATTGAGCAACGATCCCTTTTTCACTTGGTGATTTTTTTGGAGGATCGGTGGTGGAAGGTAGCAGGTAAGTACACATCGTAAAATACGATTTAGGATTCCATAGTAATCACACATCACAGGTAAGTATTAAAACTGCCCAGGGCTGATTCGAACCGCCACGGTTCGCGGCTTGTGATTACTGAAGTCGGACGCGGTTTAACTCACTAGGCTATCCCGGCCTTCTTTTCCCCACTGCTTTCTCTCTTGTTCATTTATCCCTGGTTGTTTGCTACAACTATACATTATGCTATATTTGTTTATTGTTTCGTCGAGCAATGAGACCATCTCTTTCTCTGATATGGGTTCCCTTATATACATATTTAAAGGTGTACTATTTTTTATAGAATGTTTTTAGTAATGCTTACATTCACGTAGGTAGCTTCATTTCCCTCCGCTGATTTTGTTTACTTATCTAATTAAATCTAATAATCTAATCGCTAATCCTTCCTCTTCACTGACACCTCTCACGGATTTGGCACTGTTTGGAAGCGACTCCGTGGTGTAATGGATAGCATACCGCACATGTCACGCGGAAGACCCGGGTTCGATTCCCGGCGGAGCCAAATCTTTTCTCTTCAAAAATAAATTATTTAAAATAATTTAAAAAATAGGTGGGTACTCCACAATAATGGTTAAATTAATGTAAACAATTTTAATTTGCTACTGCGGCAAATCAGATGATGCTGTAGTGGGAGACCTAAATTTTGCCAGGTATTTTAAGAATAGGGATCTTTAGTACCTGGCATCGTACAGGCTCTGGACCGCCATTTTACGTCCCCTACGAGGTGCGTCACAATCAAGGATTTTCCAAACCTTTAAAAAAATTCTGAGGCCACCTGCTGGGCTACGAGCTCGCGACCTTTGGTTTAATAAGGTTATCGCATTAAACATTACAAGCTTCGAAGTAAAAAAATCTGGTGCGTGCGCGCAACACACAACTTTCGCTTACCAATTTACTTAGATAAGAAATTAATGCGTTTTGTTAATGCCACTTCTCAAAGTTATATAAGGCATATACATAAACTAAATACCCAATCTCAGGTTCGCACGGTTTATAGTTTTTGAGCTAGTCTGTTCACACACACAGACACACACACACACACACACACACACACACACACACACACACACACACACAGACCATTTCGCGGGACTTGGTTAATTGGACTCAGGGGACCCCAAAACGTGTATTTCCGTTGAAAACCGGAAGTCGAAATTTTTCACGATCGCAATACTTCCACTTATTATATATTTCATATATAGGTAAGTGGAAGTATAAATAAAGAATACGAAATTACTCATATACCCCAAAAATCTCGCCTTAGCTACCAACCTATCTTCTTTCTCCATACTTTAAGCTACTTTAGTGGGAAACATTTTGTACAAACAAAAATATAATTTTCTCTGTTTAACTGCCCGTTCAGGGCAAAGGCATGCAAAGAAAACAGCGAAGACGCAATCATTGCTAACATTAATTAGATTTATTTAAACTGCCATAAAGTGTATAAAAGATAAATTACTGATCATTAGTGTCCGACGGAAACCAATTTTTTAGCCGATACCAAAACCTAATTTCGACCGCGGACCTGTTTTCGGGCTGAAAGTTATTTACATGTGTTTATATAATACATGTAAGTGTGTAATATGTCCAGGTTAGCAATAATATCAATGAAAGCATAAAAATGACTGTACTTGATCTCAGTTATTCATACAATACGTGGGCTTGGTAAAGAAGAGTGACAAGACACAAGTTACTATGTAAACAAGTTAGGTTATATGATCAAATCCGGGCATAGTAGGGCTGGCCCCCGCGGGAAGTTAGACCATGTCTCCTTAACTAGTAAAGGCATGAAAGTTGAAATATACTTTCAATAACAGGTTGATAATGATAACAATTCATATTTTCTTATCTAAATAATAATAAATAATGAAGTAAGTCTCTGCCATAATAAAGTCGATGGAATACGAAATGGCGGCCTTGTGAATACGTCAAGCTGTATCTAAGACAAGGGCGGATCCGAGGGGGTGACGACGTCATGATATATTTTATAAATATTTTGGCTTCTCAATTTTTTTGTATTTTTAAACGAATAATAAAATTGGGTATATTGGGTCACCTTTGGTGTAGCAGTTAGCATAGAAACTTAATGTACTAAAGTTCGCGGGTTCGAGGTGGAGGTGGCCCTATGATTTTTTAATGGGATGGGGTTTACTATGCACTCAACATAAAACTTTTGGTTGTTTAGATCGCAGTCCTAATTAACACAAGGTAATAATCTCAGACAAAAATGGTGCTGCTAGCCACATGGTTATATTCCAGGGGGGTATGATCCCCCAAATTTCGTGCTGAATCCACCCCTGATCTCAGAAGCTATTCAGTCTATTGTAAAAATTCGACGTGGGCAACGTCGAAAAATTATTCGGGTTTCTCGAACGTCTAATTTAAAGATAATCTCCAGATTTAGGAGATATTTTCATATTTAGTTTTTCTCTTCTTTTTTTTAATAAAATTTCATTATTAATAAGGAGGTAATTAAAAATACAAAAATGTTCTTACCGTTCAAGGTAAAGAATAAATACTATTCCATACATTCAACGTAAAGAATTCTGTATAAAAAGAATGTTTTCATTACATGTTAAGACTTATGTAATGCACACCACACGACACATCCCTGTTTATCACTATCACATTTTTGTCTCCACACCGAACTAAAATTTTTGATCAACTAAAGATATCAAAAGTATGAGAGAAATTTATGTTTTATACATTTAACTAACTAAAATAACGGATACTACACAGTATTAAAGTGAAGAGAGTTTAAAGGCCATTAACGAGATCGAGCTTAAAGCTGAAGTGTTGTATTCCTAACTTCCTTCTCGGAGATATCAGACACAAATGGAAGTTTCGGCGGATTTTTAGCCGAAACGGAAACCGCCGCCAAAACCAGGTTTTCCGGCCGAAACCGAACCTTCTGTCGGCAGAAGTTAAAATTAACCGAACTAATGATCAAACTGACAGATTGAAAACCTAGGTGTTCATGAACTCAAACACAAACAAAATATTAGATTGTCATATTAATATTTCTACTTCATTCATTAATATAAGCACAGTACGCAACCTAGGACCAAAATTCGTTAGAAAGATGACTTAGATCAAAATGTAAAGAAAGACTCTAGGCTAACGAATGAATTTACTGTAATCTCTCATATCTTAATCTTCAAAGTTCTTGTGACTACTGAAACATAAATTCATACACATACCAAGTCAAACCCATAATTATTCCTAAATCTCAAGACATCGCTTTGAACCTAGGTGTTCATGAACTCAAACACAAACAAAATATTAGATTGCCATATTAATATTTCTAAATTTTGCTTTTATAATCATAATCACTCAATACATCAATGATAAAATTATATCTGAAATCTATAAAAGTGAAGAATTTTTTTAAAATATCCTTTGGCAACCGAATTTTAACTGAAGCTGTCTACAGTGGGCGACCGTTGTCTTTCCCAAAATCTAGTTTGCTTCCTAAGCAGTGGCGGTATCATGAAATCATTTCGGGTGGGATTGGTCGGTATGAAAAATTAAAACATACTTGATGCTTAAAAGCAGTTTTTATTTTTCTAAAAAATCAAAACTTTGGAGCAAATAAAAGTGTAAATTTATTCCACTAATCTTTTTTTCTTCCGATATTTCTGGGGGAGAATTCCCTAAACCCCTCCCTGGGACCTCCCCTCTTCATGAGTAACTACATCAAACCTTTTCAATATGAATAAATCTAAGAAATATAATTTATAAAGTTTTACCATCGTCTTCAATTTAAAAAAAAAATCTCAATTTTTTATTTATGCCCAAGTAATTGTTTTGATAAGAAATTCGTCTGGTCTCTGTTAAGAAAATCCCATTCGATGCAGGAAATTTATCGCTAATGAAAATCGGGAAAGTTACATTTCTTCTGAATTATAATAGTTTAGCGATTGGAATCTGAACTCTACCATAATCCTACCATTCCAAGTATGTCAGTATTGATAAGATTGGTTGCTGCATCCCGGTAGAGACACCTTGGCGCGAGGTAGAAGAGGTGACGCCAGAAGTCTTCGTGGCCAGCAAGGGTGGGGAGTATCGATAGTAGTGTGGTAAACATTCAGTTGCCTCTCCGCATTCCCTCTGTTCGGTTTGTGTTAGTTCCAGCTTGTTCTACAGGAGCCGGGCCTCTTGGTTCAAATCCGTGTTTTCCGGGTGTTATGAAGTGATAAGTTTCATCTTTGTTTTGGGGTTTAACTTTCTTGGATCACGCTGGCCAATCGAATGTAAGTCGATAATTCAATCATTCATTAAAAAAAAAAAAAAAAAAATCTATATTTATTAACATCATTCAAATTTTGCTAATTGTTTATTTTCAGGCATGTTCGTTTTTGTGTATTTTATCGTGTTTTTTCTTCTTCTTTTCTAATTGCTCCCTTGGCCATAACTATTTAAAGAAGTGAAGGGCATAATCATCCTGACTGAGAACAATATTTTTTAACCCCGGAATGGGAAAAAAAGAAGACTTACAGCATAGTCAACACAGTTTATAGTTAGCTTGTTTGGAACTCCCGCTTTTATGGTAGGTCATAAAAGAAAGACTATTTTTAACACTGGAAGGAAATAAAATTTACGTAAACAAAACAGTTCCTATTCTTACTGCTCCTTTAGGGAGGACGGCTGCAGAGATTCGATCATGGGTTTGGCGTGGTGCATGGACATGTGGCCAACTGTTGCTTCTTGCAACTTGTTGAGCCCACACGGTAAGCTCGCTGTAAAACTTATGCAAATCAGTTGCAGCCATGATTGCATGGATCCCGAGACCCGCCCACCAATAAATGCGATAGCCATACCTCGCAACTAACAGATGCCAATGCCATGACCTGAAATACTGGCTTTTGTAATCGAAGGATTTCCATGCTTTGGGTGTTGCGGTAATTTCAGTTGTACAAACAAGATTCGTTATCACTGTTTGCTTTTTACCTTTGCTTTGATATTGATTTTGTACCTTGACTGTTCTAGTCGAAATAAATTGTCCGTGTAAAGCTATCCGAAATAAGTTGTCTTTGTTGCATAAAAATGCGAAATCCAAGCAATACTGAGAAAACCCTTAAAAGTTATTCCAAAAAAATCGCTGTTCCATTCTGCATTCATCGGAGAATATTATATTTTTTATTTGCCATTGATTTCTGTAAATTTAGTATAAAATAGCAGTAGATCATTAAAATCATATCATATAATTAAGTTTGGAGAATAGAAAAGGAATTGTAGTTGAATATTATATGTTATCAACATACCAATAATCATCTTATGAGGGAGTATATTGTCTTTCAAAATAGTTTGCAAATGATTGATATTAACTTTTAAAGCATTGCAAACATTGCTTTGATAATTCTAGTGTATATACTTAAGAACCTGAATCTTATTAAGCTTTCAGATAAAAATAAGGAAAAAATAAATAAATAAAACAGGCTAAAGACAAACTACATACATATACACGTTACGATTTTTATTTATGCCTTTTATTAAATATATTTCATTACTAAGTTTTCCTGTGTATAATGGACCTCCTAAATTTTAGAAAAAAGAATTAGACTAATGCACAAACATTAAGTTATTCAATAAAAAAGTTCTTTTCTCTCATTACTGTTTTATCGCCTTTTTAACAATTAAGTTCGGAGTATAACAATAATTTCAAATTAAATGGTAATTGTTATATTAAATAAAGTTGTATTATTTATCTACGCTTTTTAGAACACTGACTATTAAAATTCTTTTTCATTTCTTAGAACGGAAAAAATAAAAGCATTACAATGTGAATTTTAATTTATGTTTTATAACGGTTGTTTTAAAATCATAAAACGCTGTTTACGAAGGTGATAGTAAAACTGAGGAATGAACTTGAAACGGAAATCTGAAAAACTACAAAAAGAACGGTTCATGGCTGTCTGGAGCCAGGCAGAGATCTGTAGTATAATGGAGCACAGGTCAATCAATAATGGTAATCATTTATATTCAGAAAAAAAAAATATATAAAGTAGTAATGTTTAATTAATGATTACTATGTTTATTTATTTGAACTCATTAATGATTTGGAGCCTCTAACTACATAAATCATTTTGGTAGTGGTAACCAAACAAATTAGTTCGTCAATTCAAATAACTTAATTTAAATAATTATGGAATATTTTGAACATACTTTAGTATACTATGTACATGTTTTGCTTCTTTTAAGCACAAATGCGAAAAATAATTCTATTGATTAAATATTATTGATTGAATATTTCTATTGATATTAAAACTATTGAGATTTCTGTTTTAAAGATAGAGTAAATATATTAAATATGCAGTTCAATTTGAATATCTGAGATCTGTAAATTAGAAAACGTCATAGAAAATCTAATGCTAATAGGAAATAAAAAATCTCAAAAGGAAAATCAAGGCGTGTTGTTTCGGTTTTTTTAGTTCACACAATCGTTGAATTTAGTATTTGAAAAACTATTGAACATTTGTTCGCTTGTATTGAGAAAATGACACAGCCTAACAGAGTTTGAAATAATTTTTTTACGAAGAAAATTCAGTCTGAAGATGAATGAGTAGGTTTTAGAATTCAGACATATCCACTTCAGGGCCAGACTAGTTAGGGGAGAGGAGGGAAATCAAAAGGATTTATTGGGAGCCAAATTTTTAGAAATAATAATTATCCAAAATATATGACCTGTTTTGAAAAATAAGTTGACTTTTATGGTAGATAGTGGAAAAAGGGGCATAAAAATCTTGCTTTCGACTTATGCCTAATATAATATTTTATGACTATATTCTGGTTTTTGACAGAATTTTGAGAACTGCACTAGTTTATTTCATGCAATTTTGCCAACTACGAGGTTGTAGTATTCTGATATAGTGGTCGTATCTACCGTAGTGATTAGCAAAGAATAATTCACTTTAAAGTTAATCATCATTTTACCAAAGGGTCCGATTGGTATATCATCCTTGATCTGTTGTGCAATCCTTATTTTGCGGATGTATCGTTTAAAAGAAAAAGGTCTTATAAGTTACTAAAAGGTCGCTGAGTATATTTATTTATTTTGTATTCATCTATTAAAAGTTGTTGATTCACGATTTCTCACTACTGTAAAAGCTTGTAGTAGAGAAGTGGCACCAATAAAATTATTATAACGTATAATTGATCGTTAATTTGCATAAATATTTTTTTACTAAGATAAAGGCTAAACTGCAAAGAAGGCAATCTCCTGAGTAGATTATTCCGTGACTCATCTACTACAATGAAATCTAAAGGGAATAACCAAAGAAGCTCTCGCACGCAAACCTTTCCTCGACATTCTAATTTTTCCCTGTGACCAGATTCTGAATAATGTCCATTTCCAAATAGTAATTTTATTAAATACCCAATTCATCATGAATTCTTCATGGATTACATTGCATTTGAAGTTTTACACTTATTTGTAGTTAAAAAAAACTTTTACATTTATTTAATGCTTAAGCTTTGCTTGTGTGACATTACCATTTAAATGACACCTTAGACTAAAGCGCGGGTTAGATAGTTTTAATTCATGCGCATAGTTGATTAATAAATAAGCATAGAAGATAACTATGCTTGCTTTGTAGACTCCGACCTAGTTTTGAAGTATAGCTGTCTGGCTTATAAGGGTCAGTTGTTTTGTTCATAACACCACTAATTTATAATATATACCTAAGTAATGAATAATTTTTAAATTATTATTTCAATTTTTCTCATTTAAAAACTAATTATAAATAATGCAAATCTAAATCACTTTACTTTATTGAATATTATTCCGTGCATTTGTCTACACTGTACCCACTGTATACTGTAACATATATATTTTTCATAAATTTGGTCATTTATTTATTTTTTTGGGTTTATTTATGCTACTATGCTTTTTGCTACTATACTTTTTTCTTTTCTTTATGCTAATATTACTTCACTATGCTACTGTGACGATTATAGGCTATTGTAGGAGTCCTAAATTTTTCCAATCCAGGTATATTTAGGATAGGGATCTTATATATTAGGATTACCAGATATCGCACAGGCTCAGGACTTCGATTTTACTCACTTAAAAAAATTCTTGGGCCCCCTGTCGGGCTACGAACTCGCGTCCTTTAAATTGGACTCATTTAAAGCACCAATCATCAATAATTAAGTAGCCCAGTTACAAATAATAAGATGCCCATTTTATTTATTCGTACAATATCAATGGCAATGAGTTAGACATCTTTATGGCTTATGGTAATGTTATTCTCTTTGTAATGTTAAAGTTTTTCATAAAACAATGAAAAACATTTCTACGAGAAACACCGGGTAAATCGTGTATTCTCGTGGAAAAAACAACCATAAAATAACTTTATTTAGTTCATATGGATGGGTGTTAACCACATCAGCTGTTTATAACAGACAAAAACATTATTACGCTTAAACATAACAAAGTAGAGAAGAGTAAATGGGTGGATATGAAACGTGGAATAGTGTTTAGCATTCTCCGGGGAAATTTCGCTTCATTTACTTTTTAATTTAAATTTTAATTAAATTTGGCATTAAAAACAGATGTGCAACATATGCAAGACGACGGAGTATATTTTAAATAAATAAATTTGGTTAAGTGTAACTCATTTTACTATGGATAATAACACTATCGATAGTAGTTACATTTATTCTTTCTTAACTCAAAGTTGTTGGTTTGATGCAATTTTAAATATTATACTTATTGGCAATTCCACGTCAAATCAACACAAAAATATATCGTTTTGAACCTCACCATCTCAAATTTTCTTGAAATTTGGAATATGTGTACTAATTGTATCTACTAGAACAGTTGTGAAATATTACTGAGATATGTCTACCCATTTTTGAATTATTGGACTTTACAGTCCTCAAAAATAGGTCCAGAAACAGAAAAAATCATGATTGAAAATAGCTGTTTTCGAAATTTGACTAGGACCGTGAGATTGGTGTCGTTCAACAGCGCATTCCATGCCGTTTCATATGATATACAACAATGTATAGATTGGTATGTACTAAAGAAATTTTCTTAAAACTAAATGTAAAATTTTAATTTTAATTTTCTCAAAAAGGGCATTTTTTAAATTTTTTATATTTTTTTGACAAATAGATAGTATTATATCTATTCATGCAACAAAGTATATAAGTGGGATGAAAATTTCTTCATTACTAAAAAAATTAAAAACGTAGTAATAAGATTTCATAAATATAGCATTTTTTATAATTAAAATATTAATATGATTAAAAATAGCTGCAGATGTTTTCCAAATTTGACTAGGACTATGAGATTGGTGTTTTTTAAGAGCGCATTCCATGCCATTTCGTATGATACACAAAAATTTGAGGACTTTAGAGTCCAATAATTCAAAAACGGGTAGACATATCTCAGTAATATTTCACAATTGTTCTAGTAGATACAAGTAGTACACATATACCAAATTTCAAGAAAATCTGAAATGGTGAGGCTCAAGCCTGTGTTGAATTGACGTGGAATTACCCTAATTATTAATTAATTATTCCCGGGTTCGACTCCCAACAAAGGCCAATCTTTTATTTTCAAAAATAAAATATTTGCTTATAAAAATAAATATATGTATGTTTTAATTTACTCCTGATTAAAAAACAAAACAAAAAAAAAGTTACTTTACTTTACCTTTTTATTATATATAATTTTATGTAGGTCAGTAAAATAAGTGATTAAGTAATCACAGTAAGTAAAGTAATTACTGTTAAAATGTTAATAGTAACTTACAATAAAAATTTAAGAATAGTATCCAATTGTATTTTCTAGATAACAGGTAAAATAGACAATCTTTTGTATTTATTTTTTCTGTTTTTTTTTGTATTTATTGTATTTAACATTTTCTGAAAATGAGAGCATAGTAATATTTTGAACAAGTGTCTAATATTAAACATATTGAAAGCCCCAAAAGAAATTAAAAAAAAAAAATACGAAGATGCTACAGTTCTAGCTGTTCTAAATTTTTGAAATCTATAAAATGAAACAGTACATAAAGAGCCCCAAAACGCCAAAGACCCCCCCCCCCCCCACCCCAGAGTAGCGGCTAAACTACAAAAACCATTCTAAACTATTTGTCATTATAATTCTTAAAAAAAATCTAGTTACTTATGACCTTATTTTTTTAAGGTAACATATTTATTTGATTCATTTCTTAGAGAGACCTTGCCAAAAAAAAAAACTTGTTTCCAAGAATTATTTTACTACAAGATTAAGGTTGTCCTTGCCTTGGGCTTATTTAAGATGACCGCACCATTGAGAAACCTCTTGCTCAACATGACATTTACCCATTAATGGGTCGTTTGAAACAATTGAGCCCAGAAATTGTGGTTTGACATGCATCCATTCGGAAGTTATTCCATCATTATCCAATTCCTTATTTAAATAAGTGATGTCCTCTTGCTTATAGTGTTAATGGTACTTCCCGGTCCTCTATTCGTGTTTGTAGAAATGTAACCTTATCAACTGAATTAAGATTTTTGAGATTTATAAAAGAAATATAAACTAACATTATCTGCCTGAAATGGATTATACAGTTGTAAATTCAATAACAATAAAAAATAAATAGTATCATGTTATCATGAACAGATTAAAAAAAAATCTGGTGCGTGCGCGCAACACACAACTTTCACTTACCAACTTACTTAGATAAGAAATTGACGTGTTTTGTTAAATATCATTTCCCAAAGTCACACATTTTTCTACATTCATATCTTATTTTTATTAATCGTTAAAGCCGTTTTTGAGTAAATAAAAAACCCCGTGAAAATGATACAAAATTTATTAAGTAAAGTCCCCCCTTTGGTTGATCAATTTTGATGAAATGTTAGCTATCACATATTTGGCATATACATACATCAAATACCCAGTTTGGTCACAATCGTGAAAGCCGTTTTTGAGTAAATAAAAAAAGCACGTAAAAATGATACAAAATTTATTAAGTAAAGTGCCCCCTGCGGTTGATCAATTTTGATGAAATTTTTACAGACTTATCTCGGGCATATAAATAGATCAAATACTAAGTTTAATCAAAATCGTTAGAGCCGTTTTTGAGAAAATAAAAAAAACACGTGAAAATGTTACAAAATTTATTAAGTAAAGTCCCCCCTCCGGTTAATCAATTTTGATGAAATTTTTACAGTCATATCTCGGGCATATAAATACATCATATACCCAGTTTGATCAAAATCGTTAAAGTCAATTTCTAATCAAAGTAAGTGGTGTGTTGGGCACGTCGCACCGGATTTTTTTGAGTAGCGACTCTTATCATAGTAAATCAGTGAAATTCGTGATTTATTCTGGGCTTTAATTTAAGTATAATAACGAATAACGGAAATAATTGGTAAATATTTTCAAACAAAATCCGTCGATAAGGGATTTATTGAAATCCAATTGTTCTCTGTGATATTAGCCGATTTGTATGCAAAACAGGGTCCGCGGTCTCCCCTAATGTGCTCTCATCAAGTCATTAATCTCGAAACGGATGAAAAAGAAGTTGTCTGTTTGTTTTGGGTTTAGGGGCAAAACTGCTGCTGATGGTGATCATTGCCTTCATAACTGAACAAAGTTATGTATTCACAGATCTCACAATCACTATTTTGAAGGTAAATAGATTGAAAGAAAGGAGGAAATTAAGAAAATAGAAGAGGTGAAGAGTATTACAAAATAAAATGTATTTTTTTAATAAATAAATAAAGAAGTTAATGAAATAAAGTATATTAATAAATTTTAAAGAACTTTATAGGTATTCATTCGACATAGTATTCGGCATAACATTTAATTTTAATCAAATTAGCTGAATTAGGCAGATGTTTTTGATAAATTTAATGTCATTTTTGATGTCTTATTCATTATAACCTGCACCTCATATATCTGACGAGGGGTCAGTTGGCAATGTCCAATTCTGAGGCGTGCGATGACCACCTCATTCAGAAGGATGAGTTCCAGCAGCAGATGGTCGGCTTATCATTTTGAGTTTATTATTCTCCAGCATGGTCCTGGAGTGTTGGCATTCACTTTGGATCTTTTCATAGATAGGCTTGAACAGATCTGATGAACGGATATAGCAGCTCGTTATTTCTTCTAGTGCGTGAGCTTCTGTCGCTGTCTAAGGTCCGGGACAAAAAGATAGCTCACCCAATATTTTTTCTCTTAATCAATTTCAACCATTGATATAATTTTTTTAAATTAATATCTAGGGTATTCTACTCAAATTTGAACCGATGTTCAGGTTTAGGAGTTGAAAATAATTAATTTGTAAGAATTAATAAATAATACTTGATTTGGGGTGAGACAAAAAGATAGCACAGTAAACAATAATAATAAAATTCTTTATTAAAACACAATTAAAATAATACAAATTAAAATTTAATATCCTGTATACGCACCACCTTTTTCTAATGCAGCAATCATACGATTTGAAAGTGAGTTAAAATGACGCCGAATCAATTCTTGAGGGAGATTTGCCCACTCCTCCTGAATTGTTTGTTTTAATTCTTCAACGGACTCAAATTGTCGGCTACCACTGTAAACACTTCTCGCAAGATGCCCCCAAACATTTTCGATGATATTAAAGTCCGGGGATCTTGCCGGCCAATCTATAGTTCTAATATTTTCTTTTCTAAAAAACTCTTTTGCAACTTTTGCCGTGTGGACTGGAGCATTGTCTTGCTGAAAAATTACGTCCTCTTTAGGAACAAGTTCAAAATATTTTTTTAGTTGGTTTTCCAACAAATTAACATAATGCTGACTGTTCATTCGACCAGAAATAAACACTAAATCAGTTTTGTGATCATATCCAATGCCTCCCCATATCATGACGCTGCCTCCTCCCATTTGCCTCTTGGAAAACACTTTTTCCTCCTTCCGTAGGTCATGGTAATAGTGAGCCCAGCCATCAGGACCGTCAAGATTAAATTTTTTTTCGTCTGTGAACAAGACTGTTTTCCACTCGTCTTTCCATTGGACATGTTCACGGGCAAACTCCTTTCTTCTTTCTTTATGTGCCGAGGTTAAAGGTGGAATACCTTTCATTTTCTTCCTTTTGATGTGAGAAGCTGCACGAATGACCCTTTGGACGTTTTTCACATTCGTCACTACACCAGCTTTCGCCGCAATTTGACGGGCCGTTAAAGTTGAGTTGGACGCTACCCTTAGAATTGCCCGTTTTTCACGTGTTGATAAAGCTGGCGGTCTCCCAGGTGATTTCTTCGTCCCATAGCTTTCTGGAGACTTCAAAAAATTTAAAATTACCTTCCTACTCCTACCGGTATTTTTTGAAATATCGGAAATACAAAACCCTCGATTTTTCATTCGCTGAATGATATTTTTTTCACTTGGGGTCAGTGATTTTGCTCGTCCCATGGCACTAATTTAATGTTAACAGCATGAAAGCAGAAACAGAACTGGATTAGCATTGTCTACTCAGAGGGATTTGGCTTTGTTTGTAAATAAACAACAAGTGTGCTATCATTTTGTCTCATCCCAAATCAAATAATAACATGAATTCTCTCAAACTATTTTTTTTCCTGCTTTCTAACGGATCAAATCAGACCACATTTGAGCTGAATACACTACAGATTAATTCGAAAAAATTATATCAATGATTACAATTGATTATGATGAAAAATATTGGGTGGGCTATCTTTTTGTCCCGGACCTTACTTCCTCGTTTCCAGTGATTTAAGAAATTAAATTAAGAAAAAACAAAAATTTACTCTGGGTGTAGAAGAATTATTATTCAAAACTGGTCAGAAGTGGGGTAACATCTTCTTTAACTAAAGGCTTCAATTTAGCGTTTTTATGTTCTCATAAAATAAAATACAAATAATTATTATTAATCCTACTGGCTTTCTAGCTAAGCACTAGGCCTTGTAGTGTAAGCGGTGTGTGGCCTTCCAGCGTGGGCAGACTGGAATATTCCCATTTTTTTCTTAGGTTTATTTTTTATGTTTTACTCTCTTTTTTAATATTTGGGTGACTATTGCCTCATCCATCCACATCCTAACTACCCCAGGACTGCACCGCTTAAATCAAGCATGCAGTTTAAATTATTGCCGAGACTTGCAGGCGTCCTGAAAGGGGAAAACCGGTTTTAGTATTGAGCCGTAGATGCTGCTCCGCGGCTCCGGACCCTTTCGTAGCATCCTCATTCAGTTCCTGATTCTTTTCTTTAGCTCCTCAGGAATTCTACTTAATGGCATTTCCAACAGACTTAGGTCAAGGCCATTAAATGACTGGTACACAGGATTGGCTTAACCATGCATTTAATTTTTTTATTTGAAATAGAATGTGAAGGTAATAATTTAATCGTAAAATTGTTTGAGAAGTTATTTCTTTTTTTTTTTTTTTTTTAATGTTAATGTTAACTTTATAATATCTGAACACGAAAGTGCAAAAAATAAAACTTCTTATTACCTTCGACTTTTTTAACCTTGGAACACCATGTTCTCAGACGAAGCACTTGAAACAAATGTAAGTTTAACCTGAGTGGCCACGTAGATAAGTTTTTTACTTTCACTTACCTATATATGAAATATATAGTAAGTGGAAGTATTGCGATCGTGAAAAAATTCGACTTCCGGTTTTCAACGGAAATACACGTTTTGGGGTCCCCTGAGTCGAAATGACCAAGTCCCGCGAAATGGTCTGTGTGTGTGTGTGTGTGTGTGTGTGTGTGTGTGTGTGTGTGTGTGTGTGTGTGTGTGTGTGTGTGTGTGTGTGTGTGTGTGTGTGTGTGTGTGTGTGTGTGTGTGTGTGTGTGTGTGTGTGTGTGTGTGTGTGTGTGTGTGTGTGTGTGTGTGTGTGTGTGTGTGTGTGTGTGTGTGTGTGTGTGTGTGTGTGTGTGTGTGTGTGTGTGTGTGTGTGTGTGTGTGTGTGTGTGTGTGTGTGTGTGTGTGTGTGTGTGTGTGTGTGTGTGTGTGTGTGTGTGTGTGTGTGTGTGTGTGTGTGTGTGTGTGTGTGTGTGTGTGTGTGTGTGTGTGTGTGTGTGTGTGTGTGTGTGTGTGTGTGTGTGTGTGTGTGTGTGTGTGTGTGTGTGTGTGTGTGTGTGTGTGTGTGTGTGTGTGTGTGTGTGTGTGTGTGTGTGTGTGTGTGTGTGTGTGTGTGTGTGTGTGTGTGTGTGTGTGTGTGTGTGTGTGTGTGTGTGTGTGTGTGTGTGTGTGTGTGTGTGTGTGTGTGTGTGTGTGTGTGTGTGTGTGTGTGTGTGTGTGTGTGTGTGTGTGTGTGTGTGTGTGTGTGTGTGTGTGTGTGTGTGTGTGTGTGTGTGTGTGTGTGTGTGTGTGTGTGTGTGTGTGTGTGTGTGTGTGAACAGACTAGCTCAAAAACTATAAACCGTGCGATCCTGAAATTGGGTATTTAGTGTAGGTATATGCCCGCGATGTGACAGCATAAATTTCATCAAAATTACTTAAAGGGAGGGGGTACTTTACTTAATAACTTTTTAGGTTTTTTTTCGATTTTCTCAAAAACGGCTCTAACGATTTTGATTAAACTGAGTATTTTCCACATTAATATGCCTGAGATATGACTGTAAAAATTTCATCAAAATTGATTAACCGGAGGGGGGACTTTACTTAATAAATTTTGTATCATTTTCACGTGTTTTTTTTATTTACTCAAAATCGGCTTTAACGACTTCGATCAAACTGGGTATTTGATGTATGTATATGCCCGAGATATCACTGTAAAAATTTCATCAAAATTAATCAACCGGAGAGGGGACTTTACTTAATAAATTTTGTATCATTTTCACGTGTTTTTTTAATTTACTCAAAAACGGCTATAACGATTTTGATCAAACTGGGTATATGATGTATGTATATGCCCGAAATACGACTGTAAAATTTCATCAAAATTGATCAACCGGAGGGGGGACTTTACTTAATAAATTTCGTATCATTTTCACGTGTTTTTTTTATGTACTCAAAAGCGGCATAAACGATTTTGATCAAACTGGGTATTTAATGTATATATATATGCCAAAGATGTGATAGCCAACATTTCATCAAAATTGATCAACCGGAGGGGGCACTTTATTTCTTAATTTTTTTTGCAATTTTTACCTTTTTTTCGATTTTCTCTGAAACGGCTTTAACTATTTTCATCAAATTCGTCATGTTTAATGAAAAATAGGTGTTCTTTAATATCAGGTAAGCTTTATCAAAATGTTCTGAGGGGGCTTAAATGGTGAAGGGGCCTTTTTTGTTTGTAATGAAGTATCTTTGTTTTTGTTTATATAGAGAAATTACGCCTCTCTCATTATGCCTAAAAATAAGAAATGGCTAAATACGAGATATGATAAAAACCAAGTAAACATTTATTATTAATAAACTAATAAACATGTAGTGGAGAAAAAAAGAAAAATATTCAGTCAACTCATAAAACACGTTGAGCCCACGCATGCGTAGTACGCCTTTAATGACAGATCATTGTTCCTAATTAAAGCCGATCTGTTCATTTAAAGGAAATAATTTGTTTCATGGTAACTAAATGAAATTTTCAACAGGTACATAGAGATTATAAAATCAGTCGAATTGGAGTTTTATGCTTGCATTGCCGAATTATCTCAAGTAAAAACTTTTATTTAATGATAAAAGAAAGTAGTGTTTGTTATAGAGCAATTGAAAACAAAAATAAGAAATAAATGTGAAAAAATGTGTAACTGAGTGAGAAGTGGCATTAATACAACGCATTAATTTCTAATCTAAGTTGGTAAGTGAAAGTTGTGTGTTGCGCGCACGCACCAGATTTTTATTCTTTCATTAAAGTTAAATAAAAAGACGAATATTGAAAAAGTAACACATTTTTATTTTCTCCATCATAATAAAGAAATGGTTGTAATATAATGCAACAGAAATGATGGAAATTACTAATAAAATAGTAAACATAATTTACGGATGTGAAAAGTGGCTGATAACATTGAGGGCTGAGCAAAGGCTAAGGATTTTTGAAAATAAGGTATTGCGTAGAATATTTCGGCCAGAGAGGGGCGAATACATGCCGAACTGTATCTGGTAAATATAATAGAGGTGATAAAAGTGCGGCGAATAAAAAAAGGCAGTTAGAATCCCTAAAAGATTAATAAATAAACATGGGGCCGACTGGGATACGTTTGAGGGTTAGGCCTAGACCTGGAGGTGGGAGGATTGCGTTAAGGCAGAACTTTCGAAGTTGGCAGTTAGTACCACTGGTACTAATTGTAACTAAAAATTAACCCTCTACCTGCGTTAACACAATTATCACCCCATATAAGAATAGGGTAAATTAAGCGGAATTATTAACATTATATCTATATTAAGGCTTTGTGGGTTTAATATTCCAATGGTATCCATGACTTAAAATTGATATATATTGAGTTGTAACAATCTTTTTGCCGAAGTGCAATTTGATCTTTTTCTATATAGTTTCCAATGTTCTGCTTTTCCTGGAGCTGGGTTCACGTGAAGGTTGGACACGTGAAATCGTCTTCACGTGAACAGCACAACAAATCTTAAACTGCAGTTCAAGATCCTTTTTATTCTCTCCTTAAGTGTCAAATATAGGCCACTATGCTAGTCTCTGTGGGGAGAAATAAGTGAGGAAACGAGGAGGTTATGGATAGATTTTGGAAAAAGATCTCAGGAACGGTGAAAGGTACTTCGGGCGGTATACCTTTAATTATGCGGATTATAGAACTCATAGAAATATTCTGTCTTCTTCGAACTGCCGAAATCAATTACTTACGCTTATCAGTTTTCAATTCGCTAAACTAAAACCCATTTAGAGTCCTTGGGGTTACTGATGAAGCCAGACTGCTGCGTGGAGAATCGCGTCCTATAAGCGGCGCCTTTGTTATTTCTCGTTTGCTGTTTTTCTATTAAAGGATGTAATGGTCAAATCCTAACATGCCGTTAAAGAACAGAGCTTCGGGCAATTTTCCAATCTAAGGCGTTCCACTTAGTAAGTAATAGGCCAATAACTGTTCCTTTCTTTTTCTCTCTAAATTATGAGCGTACTACTTGTAATATATGGGTAGGTTCCCAGAAGAGTATTATATTTATACAATATGCCTTGAAGGGCGGGGTAACTGGGCGCCGTGACCCCTTACATCACGACCAATACAGGCAGCAGGCTTCTCAAGAGGTTCTGTATATTTAGACCTTAGAAGGCAGACCCGATATAGAGCATAGGTCTATAGATCGGGTAATAATAACCAGTACATATGCGTGATACCCGGCGTTCCGGTGTTGATAATAAAACTGCTTTTACTTTTTTTGAAAAAAAAAGCTATGAAAAATAACCTAATCAACAGTATGAAAGTATCTTATCGTAAGGTGTTCTATCTCAGTAAATTATAAATATGATACATGCATACACTCTACCAACCCACTATTTCATACTCTCAGGCCAATCTGACGGCCACAGAGGTAATACAAATAGACAGCCTATGGCTTGACTGTAAACCTACTACTTGTATATCAAAAGAACTGGTGATAGATGTCTGACTGATCCCTAACACACTTAACATCAACACACTCTTGCCAATGCACCCACCATCAATGCACCAATTGCTACCCAAGAGTTTTCTGTACATAGATATGTAGATATCCCAATATTATATTATAGATATTTTATAAAATTTTGAGCTATTAAATTTTTTTTTAGTTTCATAGGATAAACCATACAGGGAATGGCACCCTTAAGACTACATTTCTGTGGTTAAATTGAAAAAAAAAATACTTTTTATAAAGGGATCAAATAGAAACTTCCTATAGCTCCTCATTATCTATCCTCATAAACATTCAAGAGGTTTTTTGGGGTCAAAAGTTCAATAGTCTTACAATATGGCAATATTTATTGTTAAAAGTGTCAAATCTAGATATTGGCACCGTGTGGATTTAATTGTGAAATCTTCCCTATGGTTAGTTTGTTAAAGTCTTACTTGATAGAGAGTTGCTATTTATGGACGTTGTAAGAACTTGGAAGTATGTTATTTAAATCAAAATTGTTAAATTTAATTTTGTTGTTTACCTCCGAAGTATAAATACATTTAATAAATGTTGAGGGCATATTTGCTGGTTAGGATTAACGGCTGCGAATTCATTCCTTTTATTTTACATCGTCAAGCTTAAAATGCGGAACTAATATAAATTATAGGTTCGTGAAGCCATTTAAGGCTTTTATTCTTGGTTCTCCATCTACGGTACGTTTATGTTGACCCATCAGACGTTTTTCCGTCATTTCGCAGAAAATATTTCGATGATTACTTCGTTATCCACACCTATAATTTAGCGCCTTAAAGTAATTTCTTTCTTGTATAGATGTCTTTGTAATCATCTCTATAATGGAAAGTCGAAAGCTTTATAGTGTTTTAAAATCAGATTGGTTTCCGACGATTTCCTTCCATTAAACCATGGATATTTTTTTTTTTTTTTTTATGACAGGTCATAGATAGTAATGTATTTTCTCTTGCATCCAAAATAATCAAATTTCTTCTCAATTAATCTAAGCATTATCTGAAGTGATGAACTGTCCTCTTAGCCGCTGTCAGGTATACCGTTAGCGAGGCAAACAACACGTATCGGATGATTGTGGACATGTGCGTAGCGATAGGGCATTCATCGGCTGCTAGGTGAAGGCCCACGGAACGGGACCGCTGCAGGTCGTAGGCGTCGAGCTGACAGCCTCCCTACCAATAGCCTATATTGGCGCTGTTGCCAAGTCTGCCCTCTTGTCTGTTCCACTGTCAATTTCGAAACTGTGGTATGTCCTGAAGAATGAAGAATGGAAGGTCATTTATATAAACTTGCCTCAGTGCTAATCCTTTAGAACGATTGGAGTAGATTAGAGGGAGGTGTGTCGGAGGTGTCCGTCCTGGGCCCCAATTACTTGGGAGTTCCACAAGAGGAGCCTGTTTTGTATGAGCAATTTAATGTTATCTTCAGTACCATAGGAACGTATAAATGATAAAGTTATGGTTAACAATACGTTATTTTTTATTTTAAAATAGTTTATAACATAAATATATCATCTCCGGACCCAACGGTTCCAACAATAGCTTCATTTATTTTTCTAAAGTAAAGGTTATCCTCCTGAAGATGGTTAAAATAGAAATCTAGAAAACCTTTTTTCTGTTTCTAGTACCGCAGTTACGAATTAATTAAATCACTGATTTATTTCTGTGATCAAACATAGGATGCACATGACAAAAAATTTAACTTTAAAATACGTTAAATTAAATAGGTAGTGATCTGACAAAATTGGCTTAGTCCACTTTTTGAAATTTTTCAGTGTAACATTTTTTTATAACTTTCCATTTCTGCTCAAAACTATGAGATTTATTTTTCTTAGACAATGTACAATCTATTGTTTCAGTTTTATATATTGAAGGCAATAATTATTGTAATGTAAAGGATGGTCGAAAATAGCCTAAAATACCCTGGCTTTGGGTCGAAGGATTGAAAACTTGGCCAGTTTTGATTTGTCTACATTTTGAATGCACTTCTAATGTATTTAATCTTTTTTTGATTAAAAATGTTGTTATATTTTTAAAGAGCTAGAGAAATACTTTTTAATACTGTTAACTAAATTTCGATAAGAAGAGTTATGTAATATCACTACTCAATTGTTCTTGTTGGGATGGTAGTATAACATTTTCATTTTCTACAGCTCCAAATTACAGACAAAACTCCCTTCATGGGAAAGGCACATATTTTGTCCTTTTGGACACTGTTTTTTATTCGTTCGTTGCGAACCCGGTCCCTCCTAGTCTTCCCGACAATTCTTCTTAGGAAATTCATTTCAGCAGCAGTGATTCTGCTCTCTTGCCTGTCTGTCACTACCCAGCTTTCTGCTGCGTATAGAAGTATTGGTAGATATACAGATTTAAATATATGGAGCTTAACGTTCTTATCTACCTCTCGTTTTCCTACAACAGTGTTGCAAATCTGGTAGTAGACTGCATTTGCTTTGCTAATTCTGTTGGATATTTCTAAGTCCACTTTCCCCGATTTTTCCATAACTGTTCCTAGGTAGGTAAAGTCTGAGACCACTTCTAATTCTTCTCCATTACATAGTACATGGATATCCTCATTTTGCCTTCCTACTTGCAGTACCTTACTTGTACGTATTGATCAGCATTCCTTTTCGGTAGAGTTCCTCATACCATTCAGTTACCGCCTGCTGCAGCTTTTCAACCCTATCAGCAACAAGGACAAGATCATCAGCATATAGTAGATGCTGAATTACCACCGGGCGTAGGTTTCTTCTCCCCAGGAATGTCCTTTCTGTTCTTCTTTTGCTTATGGCAGCCACTTCATCCATATAGACCAGAAATAGTAATGGGCTCAAACTATCTCCCTGTTTGACGCCTCTTGCCATGTCAAAGCAACGAACGAATACGCCAGGAACTTGGGGTAGCCCCATTAAAAGAGGTTCTGTAAATCCGCCAACTGAAGTGGTTTGGTCATGTGATAAGGATGGAGGAACATAGAGACCCACTGAAGACGATGGACTATGCCCCAGATGGCAGAAGACCTCGAGGACGCCCAAGAATGTCTTACGTGGAGTACATTGATAGACTGTGCAGAGGAAGAGGCAAGGATCTCCGTCGAGCCAGGAATTTAGCAAAAAATAGAGAAGAGTGGAGTTCGTGGCTGCTCACCCCCTTACGCTGAAAGGCACTAAAGGGAGAAGCTAAAGAAGAAGAAGTAGAAGGACACTGTTTGCTTCTCATAGAAAACTTGTAGAAGGACCCAAATGTCCTCGGTATAAAATCAGTAACAAGTGTAGAGAAATTAGTTATACCCGAATTTAGAACTTTTTATTGTTATAAAAAAGGATGATAAGGTCAGGCGATAAAATTAGCCGATGTTAAAAATTAAACTTAAATATAACCTAAATCAAATTAATTAAATAACCCGTAGTTAGTAATTGCGCTACACCAAACCTATAATACCCAAATATTACTGTGTAAAAAGCGTTCCTATTTAGTAATGATTTGTAACATTAACTGGAAACTTTATTGTATTTAAATGCGATTTTTTTTATGTTTATATTATATATTATATATTTTTTTTATCAAATTTGAAATTAAGTCATTCGATGGTTCTTCATCGTTTACGCTGGTAGTCTATTCTGTGATTAGATTTGTAGATTTAGAAGACCAATGACCTAAACCCTTCCACAAAGTAATAACCTATAACATTAATGTCTGTTCAACAGGTTTGTCAACCTTCCTAAACCGGAAATTCATTTAGTATAAATAAAAGGTGCCCATTTTCAACATTTGAAGTGTTAAATTGGTCTGTGCTGTTTAATGCCGTGTGGGGCAACCAATTTTTTTATTCATAGTTCCTCGATCCTAATTACAATGATTTCTTTCAGATTACTCCTCACTCAGCACATGCAGATGATTAATTATACACTTCTTTGAAACGCTCGTGATACAGTTTCTGGAACTCATTTATTTTAACTCTTGCAATCATATTGATTTATTCTGCTAAGATATAATCATTTATCATTTATACCATGTCAAAGATGTACCTTTATTACATGTATAATAAATCCGTGAACATTTTGTAATCCTTTCCCTATTCCACTACAATTTAAAGTAGGCTTTTATGTGTAATGACGTTATCTGGGTATAAATTTGTCTCCGGCATGCATTAATTTAATTCCCAAAACTTCAATACTATACAACCCACATCAAAGCGTGATCGGGTTTAGCTAGTAATGATTATAAGGGAAACTTCAGTATTAAAAAAAAATGTTCGCTATACATTTCTTATAATTATTTGCATGTTTTTAACAGTCTTCTCTTCAGTCCATTCCAAAATTTTTAAGTTTTGTTCTATCTGAACCCATTTAATTAGATGTCTCAAGAGCATGCCATTTCATATGAATTCTTCACTAATCGAATTTTCACATTCGCAAGAACCTGATCATGATCTTTCTTCTTTCCGATGTTTTTCAATCTAACAAAGACTGAGGTAATCATCATGAAATGTGCCTATTGACATTTCTACAATAAACCGATGACTGGTTTTAACTACCAGTTACTTCAGTCTACTTTCTCTACCTGAGATACGAAACGGAGCATGTAACTCTAATCGGATCAGGGCGGTAGAAGCAGAAAAGACAGAAGATGAGGAAGTGACCATCAAAGCTTGTAGGTCATTAGAATATGAGGACGTGGCCCGGACTGTGCCCATTCCCTAGTCCTCGCAGACCATACACGGCTCTCTGTCCTGGATCAGCTTTGTTCGCTCTGTCAGGAGCTATTTAGTTCAGCGGTGTGGGTGTCACTTATATAAGGCACACCTCGTTTATTAGCACCGCTTGATGGATGTCAGGTCGGATGGAGGTGTCGAAGGGTAGTAGTTAATATAGCATGCAGAAATAGTAGTAATTATCTTGTTAGAAATTTAGTAGGAGGTGCTGCAGGTATTTTGGTGCCGGGGGATGCCGCATATCCACTTATTTCTTCTAAGGTTAATAACGGACTGCAATACGCGAAAGCCATGTGTTGTAAGTTTATTTATTAAATTTTTCACACTATGGGAAAGACAATCGAGTCCAGGTCTTTTCTTCTTCGGAAAAATTAATTATATTTACGTTCCAACTCCTTCAATATGAAAAGTAGTAGTAGTACGGGTTTTAGGGCGATAAATTTCCAAATTATTACGCCCTACAATTTACAATACGAAAAAGTATTTTTCCGAACACACAACCATTTTAGAGCATCAAATGTGCATCAATTCTGTGTAAAATGAGCTTTTTAATTTTAAAATTAGCTCACTCGTGTGGGGACGAAGTTATCGAAACATAAAATCAGATCTGCCTAAAATCTGCGAAATTTCTGGATAAATATGGATAGTAAGATCAAAAGATTTCTTCAAATCAGGCATATATTTGATCCTCAGCTGACTATGTAGGAAGCGTTCGCACTCATTCTTCAAACGACCCGGCTTGGTTATTGTCTCCCTTATTCCAATCGTAATGGAGACAAGACATTTTGTTTCTGGTTTAGAATCTGATCCAAGTATATTTAAAAATTTCATAGTATTACTTCTGATTATTAAGTTTTTTTTTGGGTGCATAATTTATTTATGGTTCAGCATCCCCTAATCATTCCTAAATTAAACCAACTTTACCGACCATCTTTACAAATGTACTTTCTTGTTTTCTAACTTTGCCTAATATATTTTTATTAAATTTCCCGGTTGTTAACTGTAAACCCGATTCAATTTATTATAAAATTTGCATTTAACTTTTTCATACCTGTATCGGTTGGAAAAAGTGTGTTAATCAACGCTCTTAAAATAAGGCAACCGAACTCCTATCAATGAAAAAATTAATTCCCCACACTACCGATCGCGGATAATTTTTTTTATTAATGTTATTTTCTTCTGTATTAATTTTTATAACTATTTGTTGAGGAAGCATTTAATATACCATTTCACTTGTTAAACGATTATGCTAAGACGAAATTCAGCCATAAGATCTCTCAATCTCCATGCGCCATCGGCTTAAGTTCTGTCTAGACCGAGTTCCTTATCAAGGTCGGCCCAAATTTATTCATACCTCCAAATGGTTCTCGACATTCCTATTACACTTGGAACACCGATGTGACACGGATTGGATTTATTATAATACATCAAGTCAAATTAATCGTAATAATTACTAAAGTAATTTAAAAGAAAATCGAGAATTATAAACATTATTACAATTATTGTTAAATTGTATCGAAAAAAAAAAATTAAAAACTATTATCCAGTTGTCCTCGTTACTACCAGTAATGGCAATATTATCCAACTTAATTATTTTTACTGAACTCCTTACTTCACTCACTTCGTAATCTCATCACATGGTAATTATACAGGGTGTTTCGGAATTGCACGGCACTATTTTAGGTACGTGTTCTCTAACACAAAATAAACAAAAAAGTTCATATTAACATGTGTCTCAAACTCATTTATTAAACAGATATCAAAGGTTAAAGATTTATTATTACTATTTATTTATTATTATTACAACATTTAGAGTAAATGTTCAAAGGCGCCTCCGTTTTGTTGAATGCAACATTCAGCACGACGAATCCATGCTTCTCTGGCTCTTCGTATAGCATCAGGATGGTGGTTGATAGTTACTGCGGCTTCCACGATCCGATTTCTTAGCTCTTCTTGCGTGTCAACTGCCGCAGAATAAACCATAGACTTCATCCAGCCCCACACAAAATAATCTAATGGCGTTAAATCCGGAGATCGTGGTGGCCATTTAACAGGTCCGTTTCGACCAACCCATCGGTCTCCATAAGTTGCATTTAAATAATCAGTGACACTATGAGAAAAGTGAGCTGGAGCACCGTCATGCATAAACCACAGCCTTTGCCTAATGCCTAGCGGAATATCTTCTAGAATATCATGCAGATTATTTTGCAAAAAATGCAAGTAAGATATACCTGACAGCCTAGGTGGCAAAAAGAAGGGGCCGATGATTTTGTCGCTTAGAAGACCACACCAGACATTTAAAGAGAATGTATGTTGGTAATGTCCAACAGCTGTCGTATGAGGGTTTTCTTCGGCCCAAGTATGGGTATTTCGAAAATTAAGAATCCCGTTTCTTGTAAAGCAAGATTCATCAGTAACCAAAATGCAGTTCAGGAAGTTAGGATCTCGTGTGCATTGTCGAATTAACCACTGGGAGAAATTTCTGCCCTTGTTATAATCTTGTGGTAACAAATCTTGCCTACTTGATACGTGAAATGGATATAATTGTTGTTCGCGTAAAGTTCGCCATACGCTGGTAGAGGAAACATCGAAACGACGTGACAATCTTCTGGTACTAGTAGTAGGAGATAACTGAACAGCATCGAGTATTTCTTCTTCTACGTTTGCAGTTCGTCGAAATCGTTGTCGACCGGCGTTCACTCGTATAGGTTTTAGCGTACCATTATCCCTAAGACGTCTTTCAATGGCCTCAAACGTTTTACGATTTGGTATTCTTCGGTTAGGAAATTTTTCACGATATCTTCGAACAGCAGCAGCACCGTTTGTATGTACCTCGCCATAAGTTAAAAGCATGTCTGTTTGTTCATCAAAAGTGAATAAATTTGTGGTATCTCCCATGATAATCATAAATTGAACTGTGTCAAAAGATTCACTCACACTAAAACACACAGAACTAGACAAACAGATGAGCAACTACTGTCATTGCTTATCGTTCATTTGTTTATCAGGTGATTAAAACCTTTTATTTAGTATTAAACACGTTAAACGTTGTAAAGTCAGTCTTAATGCAGTAAATAAATAATAAATCATTAACCTTTGATATCTGTTTAATAAATGAGTTTGAGATATATGTTAATATGAACTTTTTTGTTTATTTTGTGTTAGAGAACACGTACCTAAAATAGTGCCGTGCAATTCCGAAACACCCTGTACAATCAATTTCTTATTCATCAAGTGTTATTTCATGTAGGAATTTGAAAAGGAACAAAGGTTTTTAAACATTATAATAATTTTTTACATGGTAACGTTGTTTTCCTGCTACCAACCACGAACAATAAATAAAAAGAAATTTCATTAATGAAACTAATTGCTAATCAGATTGAGGATATTAATCTTCCTCTGAAAGTATAAGGATAATGAGCTCATTGTTTTGTCAGTCTGAACACCTTGGGTTCATCAATAAGTACAATATAACATAAGAAAAGGTATTAATTAAAAGCTTGTGATCTGAAAAGAGTTTAGCTAATTTGGTAACGAAAGAACCAAAAAATAGTAATAATTTCGAAAAATAATTTATACGACACATAATATTCAAAGGTATGGATAAAGTGCTAAGGCCTGTTTCTACAGTTCTTTTTGGAACAAAGTTTGGAAGGAAACGTTGCTTCACTATTTGATCGCAAGGTGCGATTAACGGGTTAATAATGATCCCAAGAATTTTTTTTTTTTTAAGTAAACAAATTTATTTGCACCTGCAAAATAACAATAGGCGAATGAGGTAAAATAAAGAACATATGGCATAGTTGGGCATGAGGGAGATATCATTTAGTTTTGCATCTTCCCTGGCATTGACATAAATTCCATTGCCAGACTATGAGGTCCCTCATCCAACTCCTCTTCAGCCTTCGCCGAGGTACGTCAGGAATGTCACTTCTTGCCATATCTAGTACAAATTTGTTTTTATTTCCATTTAGTTAGTCGTGAAACCGTTTGTAATTCGTTCTTATTATAATGTGTCACAGTCGAAACGCTTAAGTCTCGTTTGAAACGTAGGGTGGTGAGTCCGTAATTAATGTTAAGTATGGGCATTGAAAGGTTTTTTTTTTAAATATGTGTTATTTCTTTCAGGTTCGTCAATTTTGCTAGCATAGGTCTATAATATTTCAAAAAGATGATTTATTGACTACTTGACAGGTATCTCGTGCCGTACTTCTGACGCGTGAACCGCTTGAGGGGATTTACGCCCATGCTCAATTTTCCTTATAGAAAAATAGAGTCTAGACCATGCTCTAAAAAAAGTATAAAATGGAAAAACAAACATTTCGTAGTTTTCCTTTAAGTAAGTATGGGAGGTAGTAAGGTTAGCAGACTCGGTGAGTGAATTATGAAGACAAAAATTGATCAATTTTTTTAATTTTATTTTAGTCGATAATATTATTCGAAATTTGTTTTGGATTGGTTTCCCCGATACTTTTGGGAATTGAATGCTTGCCTCTTTCTTAACATGTTCACGCGGGCGTGTACCACCGTTGGCTCACACTAGACTGCCGCATCGGACACTTTAGTCAATCACAAAACTTTCCAGGACGATGTATAACGAGGTAGGATTGTATTGTTTAGTTTATTAATGTTGGATTTTCAATACTGCATAATGCCCTTGAATAAATCCCATTCGATAGAGCGAAAATCATTTAGGTAAGCCGCCAATTGGCCTACTGGGGTGTTATTTTTTTTCACTAATGTTGTTGATCATTGCAACAAGAAATATTTTTCATGTAATCTGTTTTTGGCTCTTCAGATCAGCTTCCTGCACATTAGAGATTTTTTATTTTATTTTTATATGACTCATTGTTTTGTTGTTTTATGAAAATCGTAATATACCCGAAACACCATAGAAAAGAAGTAAAAAATGAAGATCAAAAGAAGCCAGTTCCTCTCCGTTTAATCAAAGCTTGCATCCCTTTGACCAGAATGAGAATAACGGCTCCCAGCGTTTTTGAACATCAGAGGCGCTGACAGGCCCTCCGGCTTGGATGAGACTATTTTCAGGAGATCCAAGTCTTGTTCGATTGTTCCAAAAGCCAGCATAGCAGTTCAGAGACCATGGCTCTCCGAGGTAAGTTAAATTATTTGACAGGAGTACATCCGGCAGGTTTATTATTAGAACCGCTGCCATGACAACCGGATAAATCTGTTATTGGCTCTGTTATATACTTCCGTTCTCTTCTAATTGGCTTCGAGACAAGCATTTTAAAACTCTTTCTCATAAATATAAAATTCAAATTTGGAATATATTCATTACTAGCTGTATATACCGGTTTAAAACGGAGAATTTCAGTAGGGAGATCAAAACGATTTTTATAACCCACAAATTGGCTGAAGTTATGTAATTTAGATATGGACAGGTGTTCGCACCTGGTATCAAAGAACCACTGAGCGAAATTTGGATAATTTAGGACAAACGGTATGGATTTCTAAAAAGAACAAACAGTATTTCATCTTTATTCACATAGATTATAGCTGTATATCCTGGTTTCACTCGGGAATTTCATTTTTCTAATGAAGAATATGAAGGAATCTTTCATAAAGAATATCAGCTGAAGATCGGCTGAAGTTATGCAATTTTAATATGGACAGGTGTACGCACCTGGTGTAAAAAAACCACTGAGCGAAGTTTGGAGAATTAAGGACAAACGGTATGGATTTCTATAAAGAACAAACAAACAAACAGAATTATAACTTTATTTATATAGATTGTAGCTAGGATAGCTCGATTTACCTGACAATCATCATTTAATGTTATCTTTGATTCTACGAATCTAAGAACTTCAACATTAAATGTTTTGTGGGCGTATGTACAATCACCTACCAAGTTCATTACATATTTTATGGAAAGGATTTTTCAAATTATAATCATATTCTTGAGGAAAGATTCTATGCTTTACATGCAGTATTATATCTTTTTAAGCAGGAATTTTTCTATTGGCAAACAAAATGGAGGAAACATGGTTTGATGTACACTTCCGGCGGAAATCAACCATGAAGTAATCATAACCTGGAAGTGTAGCGTTGATATTGTTCTGGATATGCTATCTATTTTGATTGTTTTATGAGCTAAGCACCTAGAATCATAAAACATGAATACATCCAACTAATGTTTCTTGGAGTTTTTATACTAATGTTTTTTTAGGACGTAGGAAACCCGGCCTGCTCACTACAAAATAAAATAAAAAAATCTTATTGTCACTGGATATAAAAATAAAATTAAATCTTGTTGTTAAAATGATTATTAATCGCGCATGAAAAAAGGAAAAAAAAAAACACGCGAACCTCACTTATTATATAAAGCTTGGTGATACGAAATCAAGAAAGTAGTTCACAATAGTAATAGTAACAGGTTTGCTGCTCGTCCTTGCGATACATAATTATCATGATTTCCTCATTTTATTTTTTTACGATCGTTTATAATAAAAACAACTAAGTTTATACTTCATTGTTTTTATTTATTTTTCAAAAGTTATTCCAGTTGGATCGATCTTTTATATAGCATGCTTGGTATTGCTCGGCTTATCGCTCGGTCTTTGCCCACATAGTTAGAGCCTGACTTCACTATTCAACTTATGTACGTGATGTCGAGTGAGAGAAATGGCCTCCTTTCATCCTTATCTTTGAAGTAATATATTGTACTTCCCTCTTCGTTGCATTTAAATTTGTTTTCTTGTGCATGAATGATAAATCCTCGACCTACTCGCGTAGGTTGTATTTTGTAAATCGATTCAGATACTTGGCTTATTAAATTGATAATTTTCGTCTATTTCTTTGTGTAAGCTTTTTTTTTCTAAAATACAGTGTGTTCAAAACGCGAATTACACTTCATACTATGCAAAGGATTTATAACATTTGAAGATTTTGGTATGTTCAAAAGAGATTAGGTTAGGTTATTTGTTATGGAGACCTGACTACTAAGTGTCATTGGCTGAGATTTTGTTTTCTTACTCCCCCCCCCCCTTTGGATTTCAACTCTTGTCCCACAATGATAACTATCACCCCAACATGTCTGCTCCTATCACCCTGCACTTCTGTAATTTTTCATTCCATCCTCAAACTTTGCGAACAGCCATCAAGCAGAAATTTTTAATGTCTAAAATATGCCCGATCGTCAGCTATGTTTGTATAATTGTGGCATACTTCGCATATCGGTGATTTAGACTTGCCGTATGTGGCTAATACGGGAGACACTAATCTGACGTACCCAGCCTGTAAATGGTGTAGTACTAATTTGCCTAACAAATGTTGTTGTGGTACAGGCTTTATTTTACATTTAAAAATTATACCAAAATGTTGATAAAGTGAAATAATTGTAAGATAAAAGAGGTTATATAAATCCTATATATAAATCCATTAAAGGTTTCGCAACTCACCTTCCATGTTATTTTCCCCTTTATTTTACTACATATTTCATACACTTGACGTCCTCATTCTTAAAACCTTATAATCTTAATCATATGACTGAAAGTCTTGTTTTTTATGCAATAATATGCTTATATTTTAATAATTAATTTTATTTCCCCTGTTTATTATAATTACATATTGTCTCACACTTATAATGACAAGAGATATTATTGCTTTACTGTTGTTTTACTTTTAATGATTATATATGTCAAAAATCTGGATTGGAAACTACACCAATAATAACGTCTTTTTTTTTACACTACCTAAATTGGGTTTACTGCAGTATCATTAACATGTTAAAGTTCCAGGTATGTTCTTAACTTGCATTTTTAATCATTCTTCTATTCAATAGAAATGACCTATATCTTTTATATGTTTAGGTAGTTAATTTATTTATTTTTTAGATAAAATGAATAATATCAATCCATTTTTTTTTTCCTTTTTACTTAAATTCAGTCGATATGCGATGATGGCTTCAAAGAATGTTTTATTTATAAAATAATATTTTACTTTTGAAAATGTACCTGAGTATCACATTTTTTTCAATATATGACAAAGATTCTTTCGAAACAATAGGCTTGACTAACTGGTCAGTGTAAAAATGCAAAATATGTTTTTAAAATGCAAAAATTGTTTTTTTGATATTACACATTTTGGACAACATAATTGTATTTTTTTCTTGTATTTTTTAAAAATGGTTGAATAAGTAAGCGAAACATTAAACAACAATAAAATGAATTTGATTGAATAAAGGTTGTGTAGAAAAATAGGGATTAGGTACTCTAAGCTATTTCTAATAATTCATTATATTTCATCTTCTTATTTTTAATTGCATACTAGATCAAAATTGTGTCCTACAGATCAAGATTGAATCCTACAGATTCGGCTAATTGTGTAATTTTGTTCACCACTGTCTTTTATTGGAGTGCTGTGGTACTCTACCATTTCACTCAGAATTCCTTGAGAATTTTACTTCTTCTTCCAAGCGAATGCAGCTAACATTGTGACAATTTTTTTTTTTTTTTTTTTTTTAATATATAAATTTATATCATTAGATTAAATAATTTTGGAAGTTCAAACACTAAAGATTGCCAACAAAAATCAAATTATTAGTTGTTCATAATAACTCTTAATGCATACAAAATCATCACGTAATCGGTATAATTAATGTTTACTTGATGGGTTTTCATGTATTAGTACTCCTTCAACTTATTCATATTATCACTAGCTGGCAATGAGACTTGAAGCGATGTATGGCTATTGTAGTTGTGTCGAGTTATTGCCCAACGCAGCCTTGAGTGGGCTCAAATATCCCGTAGCACGGCTATTAACTATTGCGGTTGAGGTCTGTCCCCACCGGCAAAAACTACTTGCGGTTCATTGAGCAAGGCTTCTGTTTCTTTGTATTTATTCCTTCTGTATCCGAAATTCAAACAAATTTTGCTTACAAACATAAGCAATGGTAGTTACAGAAATTCTCGGAGGGGGGGGTGCAAAGTTTTTATTTAATACTTGAATTACTTTATTTGGAAGCCTGTAATTGATTTTTTTATAAACTAATAGAACTTTTTATTCTATACGAGGTTCCTAATCATTCAAGTTCATTTGTTCTATAAAATGTTTCTAATCCTTCAAGGGGATGCCACGCCCACACTTGCGCCCCTCCCACGAATCGTTTTTTACAGTTGTAAGTTTAATAAAGGATATAGTATAAAGGAGATAATTTTTTTTTCTCAATGCTATAACATAAAGAGGATTCAAAAGGCAGTAACTTCGTAACTAATTGTCCGATTTTCATGACTCATTTTTTATTATGTAGGCAATACAGAGACGTTTCACCTTTGCACTTAAATAATAGACAGGAATATTTTCTGAGTTATGGGCAAATAAAGTATTATTCTATTTTTGATGAAAATAGAATGATCTGTGGTATCTGGCTATTTTTGATGATATAATGATACTTCAATCATCAAATATGATCAAGTATCAAAAAAGTTAGACTTAATGACAGAAAAACCTCTTCTAAAAGAAATATGTTGAACTTGCTTATATGAACGGAGTCCCCTATTTTCAAAGACCCTCTGAGATCATTGAAAGCCACCCTCTCCTCCTTGGCTAACCAAACTCTGTCTGAACGAATCCTTCTGAGGAATTCGTGATCAAGCAAGGGTAAAATGTCCGGCGACTCTTCAGGGAACTCCTAGGTGCTTGCTCAGCAGCCGACCATATCTGGAGGAGCCACTCCAAACTGGCTGAGCCTGCCAACTCGCCAATCTTAACATCTTCCAGTCCTATACATCATTGGATTGTCCTTTAGTTTATATATACTGGATAGAGTACTTATGTCGCTACTATAACGGTTTAAATAAATTACTTTTATATATATATATATATATATATATAAACTAAAAATCATATTTGAATTAATAATCGTAAATGTCAACAGCAAGAACGAAATTCATGAACATTCTCTAGTGAAATGTAAATTTAGATAAGGAAACATAATTCCGATTTGTCTCTAAGTTTTCCTGCTTACAATCGTTTTATTTTTAAATCTTTAATGCTATTCACGAACAAAGTTCTATTGCTTGCTGGTATTATAAGTTACTTTAATTGGTTCCATTAAACTGCATCATCGTGACCTATCTTTAAAAAAAGATGGATTTTAAAAATCAAAAAAGTTTCCTTAGAAAGCTAAAGAAATTCTTTCCGCTAATGCCTTCGATACCCAACGCTAGCTAGTACATAATATTTTTATTTAGCTGTAGGTAAACAAGTAAGATGTTTTTCAACGCGAATTTTAATTAATATTTTTAATGTATTCTATATTTTCATGTAAGTATGTGAATATGGCGAGCGGTGATTGATTTTTCTTGCACTCAGTGGAAATTTATTGTACTTAATCTTAATTATAAATAATTTCAGAAAATATTTTAGTTTTTAAATAATACGTAACTATGTATGAGATTTTGGATGGATTATATTTGAATTAGGAAAACGCGTATCCTGTTCTGTTTTTCTGGTTATTTTATTTATTTACTTTTTTACTATTATTAATAGACTGTGAAGAACTTTTTGGTGATTCTGTTTGTGACCCTTTTTCATGGGTCAGCTCTATTCGCTTGAGACTGATTGAAAGCTGACTGTTGAAAGAAAACCGACAAGTACTGGTGTTGAAGAAGCCATGTTGACATAACCTCAAGGCTAGTGACCTTAGTATAATGTTTGCCTTTTTGGGGCGATATCATTTACAATGTTTTTTCATCTTTTTCTACTCTGCTTTTACCCAAATAATGATCAATGGAATGAAACAACACTCATTCATCACCAAATTTCCGGAATTCTAAAGCGACGCCGAAGATAGTTTAAAAATTGAATTTTTTTGATTGAAGACCTTTTCATCACTGATTTTTTTTAGTGACCTGTTTAATTGGTGCCCCACCTACCAGTGGTAGTAGCTACATATTGTTCGATTTTTCACGATAAAGTTTTCAGGGATTATAACCTGCTAATATTCGGTAAATCCACTTATTTTGCAATCGACCCAGGTCGTTCAACGCAACATTCTCAGTTCGTTCGATAAATTTGCATTCTTATTTTATACGCAGCAATGGTATGACCTATATGGTAGTTCCTGATTCAAAAACAATGCCGTCTTATTGGTCTACTTTTATGAATATTCACTGCAATATAATAATCACCCGCATTATTTTTAATAATCACTTTTACGGAAGTTGGTCGAGTTTCACTAAAGTTCTACCAGCTCAGGAATTTCAACCGGAAACCGTCACGTGCCTTCCACCTGAAGGAATAATTAGCACATAAATAATATCATCAGTATATGAGTTATATAGTTTAATAATCTTGGTGTGCTTTCACTATGCATCGTGTTCATCTCTAACTTTATTGGTTTATTTAAACTTCTGATCTAGCGTAAATATTGATAAATGCCGTAAAATGATTAGAAAACTTTTACCTTACCCCATTAAAGAGTGTAATTTTTAAACATATGTCATGAAATGATTTTAAAAATGTACATTTTCTGTTGATATTTGGTACCGTGCAGATAATCATACTATGTTGTTATTTATTTATTAATGTTGTTATTTATTTATTTTTATTTTTTTGTGTAGTGGTCATATTAATTTTTTATTACACGCTATAATGCAATTAATTAATTATATTCTATTCTTTTTTATAAAGTAAAATCAAATTTCACTGATTAAGATAAAAACGTTTCAGCTAATCTACAAACCAACGGGATTTAAAATAGAACTTTACGCAAGCGCAAAATTTTAAATTCTTTGGTGAAGAATTTAGAAGGGCTATAGTTATTGTTTTTTAAATCTCATATTTGACAATAATACCTGTTGATGATCCATTCATTTAGCAAGAGGATTTAGGAAGAGAGTTTAGTACAATCACAATAGACAGTTAGCAAATAAGTACTAAATTATACATATCAATTTAATTCAGAATATAACACATGATGATATAAGGTATCGTATCAAAAGCGATTTTTTTTAACCTGTCTTCTGCTAAAACAAATAGATTCGATGCTTTCCCCACATGTGAAAAGGCGACGCATTGCCCTATGAAAAAATACGGATTATCTTAGTCCAACACAGAAAAAATAGATTTGGCTAGTGGATGCATCCCCAACCTAAATATCGAAAGTAAATGAAGTATTGTGTCAACAAAACAACTTACAACTCAATTTTAGTATGTATGGTAAGCATTTAATTTGCAATAAAAGAAATATTGGTGTCAATAATCGAGATAAAAACTATCCTATCTTTTAAGTTGAACACAACTAGGTACACACAATGAGCCAAATTTCATAAAAATCGGTTCAGGAGTTTCTGATTTTACCTCCGACAAACATCGGGAAACGAGATTTTTAAATATATAAAGTTAATCTGGAATTAGTGTTAAGTTCCTAACCGATTGAGCAAAGATAGAAGGATATTAATAAGAGACATTGTGTGGGTTGTTTTAAAGTTTGTAATCATACGCTCATTTTAATGTTATTACTAGGAGTGAGAATTAATTGAAATTAAATGGTAAATGCCTAGTGATTAATACCTGTCGGTGTCCTTTTTTCTTAAGTTTAATAATAATTTTGGATTTTAAATCCTTCCATTTTTAATTTAATCGATATTGCTAGTTTTCAATAAGAATCACTTATGTTTTTTCTCTTTGTTTCAGGTGAGTACCTAGATAATCTGTTCAGATCAATCGTAAGTTAAAAATCTGGTGCGTACGCGCAACACACAACTTTCACTTACCAACTTACTTAGATTAGAAATTAATGCGTTTTGTTAATTGCCACTTCTCAAATGAAGAGAAAGGCTTTAATTATGAACAATAGTCTGTCATTAAAGGCGTACTCCGCAAGCGTGGGCTCAACGAGTTTTATGAGTTAACTAAATATTTTTCTTTTTTTTTCCATCTTTATGTTTTCTTTATTTTTATCATATTTCATATTTAGCTATTTCTTATTTTTAGGCGTAACGAGAGACACTTAATTTCTCCATGTTAACAAAAACAAAGGTACTACACCCCCCCCCTCAAAAAAAGCCCCCTCAGAACATTTTAATAGTGATAAAGCTTACCTGATATTAAAGAAAACCTAATTTTCATTAAACATGACGAATTTGTTAAAAATAGTTAAAGACGTTTTTGAGATAATCGAAAAAAAGGTAAAAATTGGAAAAAAAGTCACGAAATAAAGTGCCCCCTCAGTTGGACCAATTTTGATGAAATGTTGGCTTTTATATATTTGGTATATACATATATCAAATACCCAGTTTCTTCAAAATCGCTAAAGCCGTTTTTGAGTGAATAAAAAATATGTACACTTGAAATTGGTACAAAATTTATTAAGTAAAGTCCCCCCTCCGGTTGATCAATTTTGATGAAATTTTACAGTCGTATTTCGGGCATATACATACATCATATACCCAGTTTGATCAAAATCGTTATAGCCGTTTTTGAGTAAATTAAAAAAACACGTGAAAATGATACAAAATTTATTAAGTAAAGTGCCCCCTCCGGTTAATCAATTTGGATGAAATGTTTACAGTCATATATCGGGCATATATATAGATCAAATACTCAGTTTAATCAAAATCGTTAGAGCCGTTTTTGAGAAAATCGAAAAAAACGTAAAAAGTTATTAAATAAAGTACCCCCTCCCTTTGAGCAATTTTTATGAAATTTTTGCTGTCACATCGCGGGCATATATCTACACTAAATACCCAATTTCAGGTTCGCACGGTTTGTAGTTTTTGAGCTAGTCTGTTCACACACACACACAAACACACACACACACACACACACTCAGACCATTTCGCGGGACTTGGTCATTTGGACTCAGGGGACCCCAAAACGTGTATTTCCGTTGAAAACCGGAAGTCGAAATTTTTCACGATCGCAATACTTCCACTTACTATATATTTCATATATAGGTAAGTGAAAGTAAAAATAAGTTAACTGTTAAAAGAAAGTTCAGATATTAATTATTTAATTAATTAAAAATATGTATTATAATAATTTATCTTTAGATACCAGCTGTTGATATGGTTTATGTAAACTGTTAAAAAAGTATATTACTAAAATTTGTTGTCATTTGTTTATTTAATTAATATTTATTTTTTCAAAAATGGCTGCAAATTCTGTCTTTTTCTTGTTTTATAAGAATTCTATATTAATTAATGTTTTATTAGGCGATGTATTATGGCGGTTACTTATGCATTACTATTAATTTTAATTAATATTGATGCATTAAAAAAGCCTAGTGTGCTTTATAGGCTTCCAAAAAGCTTACGATTATTTAGACCTACATAAGATATAAAATATTCTGAATATGAAATTCAAATAGTGTGAAGAAGTCTAGGTAGGAAGTTTGTATCTGTCAATTAATCTTGATAATAGGTCATATCGTTTGGTTAGATGCTTCATTTAATGTTCGATGTGGGTTTTCTGTGTTGGTCTTTTGTCCTGAAAGTCCCACGTGTCGTACTTCCTGAGAAGTCGATGTGGGAATTTAATTAAAATAAACATTAGGGCACAACCACTGATTGATAGTGAAGACTATAAACATCCTCTTTTGTTCATTCATCATTAATCTCCTTTTAGCCCAAGCCTAAATACCAATATATCATAAGCCGAAATATTGTCGAAAAAGAATGAACAAGAGAAAGATCAATCTTTTCCTCATTATTTTTGGTAGCTTATTTTTTCCAGGTTAAGCTCTCTTGTACCTTCACCCACGCACTTCGCTGACCTCCTACGCACTAAGTATAATGGCCGTTGTTTGGGCTGAAAACAATGCGAGGATCTTTGTTGATCTCTTGTGGGCGGAGCGATGTTGTTCACTTTATAATCTATTAGGAAGCTTATGGAGTCATCCATCATGTTAACAACCACATTAGTGGAAGTCGATTCCACAATCGCAACTAATTACTCTAATTAACTAGCAAATAGGGTTAATTAATCAAATCTTCCGACGCTACTCTTCTAAGTTCACAACTAGCTTGTTGTTGGGTTGAAAATCATGATTATTACGTGAGTGGTATAATTGAGGTGATTTATTCATTGCGAGGAATTATTACTTCATTAAAGAATTTCGTAACTCCATGTAAGTCATTTTAAAGATGGGGTTGGGCCGCGGCGTGGCCGAGGGAATAGCGTCTCCGACTCCCACGCTGGCGGTGCGGATTCGAATCCCGCCCAAGCCCGCTCGATTCTGTTCGGTGACGGCCTCATTGAACAGGCTCAGGGGCTTGCCATGGATTAGAAGAGGTTGGTTACCCGTAAATAACCCGTCCCGATTAGCCCTCGTGGCATAAAGCAGACGTTAAAAAAAAAGAAAAAAAAAAGATGGGGTCGGACTCCCTAATCTATATTCTTGCCTAATAAATATTTTTGGACTAATTACCTATACGAGAGGTAACTAGTTACGAAAAAAAAAAACCGTATTAATTACGGTTTGAAAATTTAAGTGTGCGAGAGCTAACTAGAGCGCGCGGGGTATCAGTTGGGGAAGAGGTAGGCAAAGGGGGGACGTTGTGTATCTCCGACCCAACCAGGGACCACCACTGTCGCCAACTCTTTCCCCGCGCGCTCTAGCTAGCTCTCCCACGCGTAAATTTCCAAAAGTTAATTACTATGGGTTTTTTCCTAGCTAGTTACCTCGCGCATAGGTAATTAGCCCAAAAATCTTTATTAGGTAAGTCTATAAGGAGTACCGGAGACCGCCGAACATATTGTACATTCTGACGATGCTCATACTGTACCGCCTATGAGGCACTGAGAGCAAAGCTAATGAGCGAGACAGGACCCTACGCTATGACGGAGAGCGATCTCCCTTAGCTCTTCACGGAGGACAGGTATCCTCATTTTAAGTCCTTTATTTACGGGTGGAAGGAAGTTCTTGGACCAGCCCACTTCACTCTGGGAAGGAAGAGAGATGAAGCACCTGGGAGACCACCGTAATAAGGCACTGATGAATGAAGAGGCATGATTGGAGATGATTGAAGGCACTGATGAAACGAAGAAAATGAGCGCCAAATGGACGATTGCTTCGATTGCAGCGGTGGGTTGTTAGGTAAACCTTCCACCCCACAACTGCAAACACCTGTATTGCCATAAAGGCAGGGCAGGGTTGTTATAAATAAATAAATATAGGTACATGTATGTAAGGCCAGGTATGATTTTGACAGTCACGTTCCAAGGTGGTTTTGTTATGAGACTTAAAATTTTTGATTGGTAGGTTACAAAGACTTTAACTTTGTAAGTGGATCTTATTGACTATATATCAGTGAAGAGTATGTCCATACTGGAAGTACAGATATGCATTTAATATTTCTCTCGGTTCCTCTTTAAGGCAATGATATAATTCTTTTATCGAAAAAACGGCAAGAATTTTATCGAAAAGCAAGAAAGCGTATTAGTGTCAAATGGATACGAGTACACTTAAACATCTGAAGTGTTGTTTTTATTTCTTTATTGAAAGCATTTAGGGTCTGGCCACACATGTCCGCACCGGATCCGCACCGCAGCACTAATATACGTTATGTTCAGAATATTTTTAATTCAACTATATTACCTTTAGTTATGCCTAAAGTGGCCTGTGTCTGACATGTGTGGCCTGACCTTTAGGCATAACTAAAGGTAATATATAAGTTAAATTAAAAATATTCTGAACATATCCTATATTAGTGCTGCGGTGCGGACATGTGGGGCAAGACTCTTATAATCGGTTGGTTTGGTTTCACAAGATCAATCATATGATTTAGAAATGTGAATTACTTCGATTTATAAAAATATATATATGTATGTATATGTATATATACATATTGTATTTATACATATATGCATATATGTATATGTATTTATACATATACATATATATGTATGTATATGTAATATATATATGTATGTATATGTATATATACATATTGTATTTATACATATATACATATATGTATATGTATTTATACATATACATATATATATATATATATATATATGTATATGTATAAATTTCGATGTATATAATTCGTATCCCTCATATATTATCCTCATTTTATTTTTTTTCATTTCTTTTTAACTTTAAAAAAAGGTATTTTCCTAGAGCGGGGAATAATTTAATTCCAACCACTTCTAGTGTATAGTCTTTTTTTTATAGTCCTAGTCATTAAGTTTTTAATGATTCTGGTAGTGTGTAACACTATTTTCAATGAGTTTACATAGATAGCTATATTTTGAAAACCGTTTGAGATATTGAGCTGAAATTTGGTATTTTTTTAGTCTACAGGAAGGTATCCGATATACTAAATTTCATTAAAATCTGCGATGGTGAAGGAAAAGTGTGTTGATGTGAGATGGAATGGCCCTTCTATATCAGTCAGAAAGTTCCATTTAACGTTTTATCGTGTACAACAATATACTAGAGCTTACTCAGAGCAAGAGTAACAATAGCAAGTTGATGATGAGAGCAGGTGCTGATTCACCTTTCAGGTAGGCAGCTGGGTTCTTCCTGTCTTCAGGTATGTTAGCGGCACATGTTAAACTTGTATCCGAAAATTAGTTGTTATCATAATGTTTAACAAATTGAAATCAGCTATTTGTATCTGTTTCCAGAGGTCAATGAACTTAGCCTGATTTTCTAGTAGCTATTAAGACAGATTGTTAAGTGCTTTCAAATTTAGGTAACAGGCTCATTAAGATTCCTTTTGTAGGTATACATACATTTGGCTTTGTACAATCGTTACTGGTAGAAGGCCACCATACATTATATGATTTCCTTTTATTAAATTGATTCCATACAGTTATGGAATAGCTTGCAATGGCTTTGTGGATATTACGTTGAGACCTTGAGGAAAAGACTGAATACTTTATTTCAAGGATAATGCACTGTGTAAAACATCCATTAAAAGAAGGATGAATGGACCATTGAGGTGAATGGAGATATATTCCCAACACGGAACACTACTTGTTCGTTAACTGATAAATAAGGTAGCCCCTACCTGTAAAAAGGAAATCGGCTTTTACGTGAGTTGTATTCTTAAGAGAGAATAGATCTTAATTTGAAAAAAAAAATAGTGTTTTCTTCTCTGGTGACGTATGATTTTATAAAAAAATAGTCTTTGATTTTTTTAAATTTGCATTTATTGATTTTTACATATGAATTGAAATTAATAAAGTACATGAAACCTAATCAATGAAAATGGTGTAATGGTGATTTTTTGGGAGACTACCTATTGGTTGGATTCGATATAATACACCCAAATTGGTTCCAAACTGGTCCTGAGACCAGCTTCTTTTTATGCGTCTTTAGGGATTACCATGTTTAGAGGAATAAGAAATGTTGGAAATAAGAGCGTTCGGATTAATCAGAAAATTACTGTGAAAGGGAAGACATCAGGATATAGCCAAATTTGCGTTTGAAGTGTTAAATTAAAAAGTTGTGGATTATTTGAAATTTGAAATAATGATCACGTAATAACAATTTATTTTTAAAACATTTCAACTTTTATTGGAGAGGAACATAAACTTCTTTTAAGCTCCCTTCTTTTTAAATTCAAATTTATTATCAATAGCTTCTTTGCTTATTATAGCTTTAATCAGTAGAAAGAACGTGTGAATAATTTTGGGCTAGTGACTGTATCCATACGTTAAAATGAACAGAGCTTTGCATCTCTGTCCAGATGCAATCATTTTAGCGGAGGAGGGCCTTTCTGTATGTCAGATCGCGTTTCGTATAAATTTCCATTATTCTACGGTCCTCGAATGCATCAAACAGCACAGGGAGACTGGAAGGCATTCAAGGAGGCCAACTGGAGGAAGAACAAGGGCCACCAGCGCCATCGACGACCGCTTTCTGTAAGTTCAATCACTCCGGAGACGGGAATCGAACAATCCAGAGCTCCAAAATCAACTGATTCAGGTCCGTAATTTACGCATATCAAGGCGAACTATGGGGAGGAGGCTTAATGAGGTTGGCCTTACCTCGACAAGGCCCGCAACTAGCCCGCAGATCACCAGGGAACATCGTGTAGCGAGGCTTGCATTTGCAAGAGAACATGTGAAGCTCTACTCTTCACTTACGAAACGAGAGTCTCTTTCCATAGTCCAGACGGTCGAGGCTGAGTCTGGAGAAGGCCTCAGGAATGGTTCAGCCAATGCTGCATCAAACCCCGTATGCCTTATGGAGAGGGCTCTTTAATGTTCTGGGGAGGCATCTCCTAGGGAGCTCGTACAGAGCTCCTCGAGGTGCGTGGTGGGGTTATGACCCATCACATGTTCCAGGTATGTGTAGGAAGCCATTCAAGAACATGTCATGGCTTTCATACATTTCATTGGCCCATGCATGACAATGTAAGGCCCACACTGCGAACTGCGTCACAGACCACCTCGATTACGCTGAAATCGAAAGACTTCAATGGCCTGCAATGAGCCCTGATATAAATTGTATTGGGCATCTTTGGGACACGCTAGTAGAGTATGGTTAAAGCCCGAAATCCTGCACTCACGACTTTGGCAGGTCTGGAAACAGGAGTTCTGGAGGAATGGGAGCAAATTCCACAGGAAACCATTCAAGACCTCGTTAGAAGCATCCCATGGCGCATCGATACTGTAATCAGAGCTAGAGGAGGAAACATGGCGTAAGAAGAACATTCTGCATACAATCCAAAGTTCATTTACTTTGATTATTTAGTTTTTGTTTATTTGTTTGTGAAAAATACTTTTTTATTGTCCCAATTTAATTAATAAACCTTGTTTTCTTCTTCTAGTTTTTTTTTATAATTGGCCCGAAACCCTAGATGCCAATTTTTTCAATTAAATTAAAAATATGCAGGTATTGCGATATTTTTGACCGGGAGTTTATATGTATATTTGAACTTCATTTTATTTTTATATTGTATATTTTGGAGGAAAGGGTCTCTTGGAGGGAGGGGTTATCAGTTGGGGACGCAAAAGGCCCGACACTCACATATGGCTTGGAATTTGACAGTGTTAAACAGTTTATATAAACTACTGATGTTGGTTGCTTAGTATTCAGGGCTGCTGCTATGCATGCTGTTTAGCATTCTCGGCGTTATTTACCAACTTTTCTTTCGTTCAACTTAGCATCCCTTTGGGCTGTTGTCTCACAACGTATTTTATAATTTTCAAATTTATAATTGTTTTAACTGAGTATAAGTAGGTTGTGGGAGCAATACTATTGATCAACAGATTAATTTTCGGATATCAGTAAAAATTCCATTTCAAGTAAAACCATTCCTATTTCTACATTATACTTACATTAAAAAATAATTTTATTTAGTTAATCCATATCAGGTCGTAAGCATGACTCTTTTTTTCTTGTAATTTAGTTCAAGTTTTTATTTAATAATATTGTTTTAAGGTAGGGAAGACCTGTTTTACTACCACCTCAAAAATTGTTACAAATATTAACGAATAATTATTCGGGACTTAATTGTTACTACAATACGAACATTTCCAATTTTTATTCCCCTTATTTCAGAAAAAGATAATAAATGCATTAATAATTTTACTTTGAAAAAAATTCTAGATTTTTAAATCCGCTAAGGAGTTTTCAAGGAGAGTCTTCCATGGAATCAACAGATAGCATTCATTAATGATCACATCATGGTCGGAATAAAGCCATAGTCAACTAAACGCTAAACAAATTTAATAAATTTTCATTTTATCATAGGCTTCTTTATATTTGAATAATATAAAACACAAACTGAAATATGTTGTAATTGAAAAGCGATAAAAGTGAGCACAATCCTATTTCAGAAAATTAAACTTTAACTTCAAATTCCTCAAAATATGAAGTTTGGCGCTTAGTTCATTTTGGCGTTATACCGTCCATTTGTTCTCACACTTTTCATGTAAAATTTCAGTTTTTTGGATTGTGACAATCTACTTCCAAATCAGCGCTATATCCGCACAAATTTTTGGAGTATCCCGTTCTATAAAGGCATTTAAAAGTTTGGCCTCAACTAGCTGTATAAAATAAATTGTTCCTTAATCCACCTTGAAGGTCCGGCGGCCACCGGGCATACACGATAAGCTATTCATGACGGAGAGTTCTATAGAGGAGGCCCGATCTTCTGTGTTACCTATCCCCTACGAGGAGGTATCAGGTGCCATTTTTTTTTCTTCCTTTGAATATTTTAAGGAGCTCTTTGGCCAGCGAGGCTACATCCGAGCTCTCCGGTCCGCGATAATGGCTTCCCCTTTTTACTAGGTTTAAAGAGCGTTTCGCAGTTCCCTCATGTTGCCCCTTTTATAGAGCGCCTTCCTCTTTGTTCTTACCACTTCCCTTATTTTATTGGCTCGCCGTGCGGGGGCATCCTAAGCACGATTTGTATGCCTCGCTTATGACTGGTTTATGTAATGGCCGGTTTATTCTCTTGATAAACTGCTTCCCATGTTTAAGAGAGGGGTTTATCTTCGTGGGTGGTATTCAGCGCAGTATGTGATATATGAACATAGTGGAGTTCATAATAATTTAGATTTATTTCTTTTACATGTCTTATTCATACTAAAATGTTACCTTCTTAAAATTAAAATAAAGAAAACTTTGTTTAATTTGTTAGCATTCATAAAATTGATTATGAAATTGAAGAACTGTTCACTGTAAAACGATTCCATGAAAATTTTTATTCATTATGAAGTGCTTTACTACGTCATTCCTCCCCTTCCTCGCCATTTAGGATGTATGGGGTTTCCTGGACCAAAGGGGGGGGGCGGGGGATTAATTCCGAGTATTAAGTTCCCAGAGTTTCTACCTGCTATCTTCGGGTTTTTAATCATAAGGTTTCAGGGGCAACGCGTATTTCGCCTTTGCTCACTCGTTCATCCTGCCACCCCTCACTTACCTATTATATTATTGCGATATGAAAGAATATAGTTTTGGGGTCCACTGTATATAATGTACTAATAAATGTTCCTGCCTGAGAAGAAGTAAAAATATCTTCGTAAAAATATTTCCTGAAAAATTCCTAAAAATTGAAAATTTAGTTCCAATTTATGATTGGCCATTGTTATAAAACCGTTCTTTGCTGTTTTCGATATATTGTTGAAAAACACGATCGTTCAGGCTAAAACTCTGTTATTATTATTTCTCTAATCTCCTAAAAAAAAAAATTATATAAAAAAATTCAAGCGCGTCCTAGAAAGTACGGAATAATGGGTTACATCTTGGTACACCACTGTATGAATATTGCCCCTAATAATTTCTTTCCAACAATAAGAATAATAATTTCTATCGATCCTTATTTACGATATAGTGTCGAAAAACTTAATCGTTCAATCTAAAACTAGAAAAAATCAATCAAACGAAACCCTGGAAAGTACGGAGTCCACGAGTAAACTGTCAGCTTCATTCTTGGTACACCGCTGTATGGATTACTGACACTACTTTTCTATATCAAAAAACAATTTTTTTTCATTGAGAAAGAAAGCTTAGTGTTCCCTTAGTATGCTTTAGTGTTAGCTTAGTGTGCTATTTAAAAAAAAAAAGTATATTTTTAGTAAAAAAATGAAAGTTAGTGAAGGTTATCAGTAAAGTGTGATTTTCGAACCGCACCGCACTTTATAAATAAATAACAAACCGATGATTTTTTCCGTCTACGGTTAAATGTATTAAAAACCGCTACCATAGAGAAACATCTAATTAATCAGTTACGTTCGGAAACGATCGGACAAGTTTGGTTTCCTGCGTGGTTTTTGTTTCCACCTCAATACAATCATTTATCATGGTTAATAAATTCGACAAATAAAATCAAATTCCTTTAAAATTTAGTACTAACCATCTTTTATTGAAGTTGCAAGAATCTTTTTAAATTAGATTAAATTAAAGGTTCTTTGAAGGAAGAAATATTTTAAAATTCGCCGTTTAAGTTATGCCAGACTCTTTCATGTATAGGACTTGAAAAAAGTAAAGATTAAAATATTAAAGATTATAAAAAATATATATTCATGTTTCTATAATATGCATACTATTAAATTATTCAGAATTGTTTCATATTTCTCGATTATGACTCAATTTCTATTTTTTAGCAAACGACATTGAAATTTTTCATTAATTTGATGTGTAAAACATTTTGATTTAAAAAAAAAAAAGTGATTTTCTCCAGGTTGGGATGATTTCCATAATATAAGATTATAATAGTATGTACAAACATAATTGGGAGTTCCTGGACCCCACATAAAAAACAAGTGTTAATTATAAAATAAGTGTTAATATTAGTATTGCTTACTACCGAATCGCTTCTCTAAAATCATGGTTGCTTTAAGAGCAGCTTATAGAACCAAGTGGAATCCCGATAAAAACCGAATGCGCCCGAAACTGGACTAGTCGTGGTGGACCGATCTCTAGCCCGAATTTAACAGAATTTTAAGTTTTCATTAAATCAGATTATTCAGTTTTCATCACACTAAACTACTTTTTTTTTTTTATGAACAAATAACATGAGGAGTTCTTTGAACCTAATTTGTAATCTTGAAATTTGTTAATAAGGGATGCTATTTGTATTACTGTCAGGGTGGTATTTATCTCTTTAACTAACCATATCTTAGTAAAAAAAAAAAGAAGGAAAAATCAAATAACGTAATATTTAAACGTTAAATAGTTCTTACACAATAAATAATTAACTTGTAAAGTTGAACACTAACTTGATTCTTATAAAAATTCTCTCTTGAAAAACATCTATTAAGAAATAAATTCCTAATTTATTCCGGTCATTTCCCTTATCAGAATGATTCTCATAAAATAAAACCTGTTTTCTGTTACCTTTTACGGTAGTCTGGGTTCCAGTTTTTCTGATTAGTTTCTGCAAAGTGATCGATAAATAAAAGTATTCCTATTAAGGCATTTAATTGCCTATTTATGACTGTAACAGCTCAATCAAACTCGAAACTATCAAACGTTAAACAATGTTCCTGTTTTTATCAAGGTCCATATGTATAACATTTAGAATTTATATAAAATATATGTATGACAAATCCCGTATTATTGTATACGAAGCCAATATTGTTTGATTTGTATTATGGATAGCAAACGAGCAACATTTATTTAAAGTTATTTTGTTTTTCAGTAATCAGTTACTCCCAGTGAAAATATTTATTTATACTAATATTAATAAAACGCTTAAGAGGTGATCTTTATTTATGATATTATAAACGCTAAAGCCTTGAGAACCTCCGACACTGACACCACAATCCTTGATTATTTATCCAGTAATTTCCTCCCCGCCTATCCCTATAGCTTTACACGCCTATTTCAATCTCTGTGATTATCGTTCTCCAGTTACTTCTATTACATATATACAAGGTGAAGGTCGGGTTATTACGCGTTGGCAAACCGTCGTATGATTCTTTTCTTCAATGCATTATATCACGTTCTTAATGTTCTATGAGATGATTTATAAAATAAATATATAAAGGAAAGGTTGCGAACCGAATGGTATAATGGCAACATTATCAAATGCCATTCCTTCCCACACACCTACCTTTCAAAGCACATGATTTCAAGTTCAGTCATGCTTCCACCTTTGTCTCTATCACCCCCTAAAACATTTACACCTCGGTAGATAGCTATTTATATATGAAGAAATTCCATGTTGTTCTTAAGACCGAGGGTCCATTCCAAACAATTTATTCAGTGCTGTCTTATCTACCCACATTTTAGATCTATCTACAAGGGCTATAGCATGAAGACAAATAGGTCTATTTTTTAAGTTGCTGATTGTTTCTTCCTTTATTTGTTTATAACTTCTGACAACCAACGTGTTAGCTGCCAAGTAAAGATACATGTTTAACTAAGATGAGGGAATGTATCATCGATCCTTACCTTGAGGTAGTGATGTTAAACTATCGATACTATCGATAGTTTTAAACTATCGATAGTACAATCGAAAACATTGTTTTTAAAGGATAAAGCCTCTGCCTCTAAGCACCCCTTTGCTGTATAATTCATGGAAATGAAATATAAACAAAATGTAACAGTGTAATTTTATTTATGTTTCTAACAAAACATACTTCTCTACTATATAAAAAATATTTTCACGCAAAAAAAATAAGACTGAAAAATTTAATGGTTTGCTCATACATGCTTTCCAACTTGATAGAATAATATACAAACAAAACAACTGATTGCCTGTTCCCTTGACTTGAAAATTACTTGGTTAATGGCATAGAAACAAAATCAGGGTTTTTGTAGCAAAATATTTTCGACCGCTATAAACAATTTTTTTTATGTGTGCACGTCCCAAGTTGTCTGGAAAAATGTCACAACATTGTCCTTTTTTCTTCAAAAACTTCGACACATTCAAGGATTGCGTTCCGAATGTTATGTCAAATCAACTGCCTCGACAACTGGGAATCCTGGTTGCTTGGTTCCTTGAGGGTTGGTATAGCTTTCTTCTTCTAAATACAGTTTCTTTGATCTTTTGATAAAGTTTTTAGATGACTAAAAATAATTTTCATAAAAATTATTTTAAGGTATAGGTAATGGACCCATCCTCTATTTAAATGTTCATCTTATTACCGAATAAAAAAGAAAAGAAAAAAAGTACAAATGGAAACTTGTATTATAGCTCCTATCGTTTTAAATGAAAAATTAAATTATTCTACCCCCTCTTCCCCCCCGGTCATCACCTCAGGCTATCGATAGTCTCGATAGTTTTATGTCCGATTCTATCGAAACTATCGATAGCGGAGAATATCGATAGTTTTACATCTCTACCTATTTCTATCTATCGTTAGGTGAGACCCCTCATCGAGCTTCATTTGGCCCTTATTCGGGTATCCAGGCTTGCCCTATGCAGGGTATGTTGGCCACGGTTCGTATCAGTGAGCATGTGAGGTTTGTTTTTCACTCAAATATTGCCAATTATATTTGTAGAAAACAGGGTCTAAGTACCTTTAAAAAAATATTTAGATTAAGAATATGGTAATCGAAATTTCATTCTTTTGATTGGTAATGATATTGAAATGAATTTAATGGCAGTTATGAGTTTAATTTTTTCAAATTTCGTTGAAACCGAAGAAACCTGTAAAAAATTAATAATTCCTCTTCCCCCCTTCTTTCAAAACCTTTCCATGTTAACATTAATATGAAATTGACCTTCTTATATTCCGAAAACACCCGAGGACGAAATTTATTTCGAATGTCGTCGAAGTTGGATAGTATGACAACATTTTAATAATCCCTCCTCCACCAATTACCTCAAATTTTCCAGCGTATTTTAAATATACAAGATTTTTTTTTATTAAGATATTCTTCATAACATATTTATATTATGAAATTCATGCCGGAGGTATTTGATCCCACCAATCAATAATGATATCATTATAATAAAATTTATAAAACCAATAGAAAAGGGCGGAACTAGAGAAGATGCCCTTTTTAATTTGTTTCATGATCTCATTAGATTTCCTTTCATTCGCGATGATAAAATATTATTAGATTTTAACTCTTTCATTTCTTTTAAATTTAACACTTAACAAACAGTACGCTTATAATTCATAAACTCTAATAATAGAGTAGTATTTACTTAATAGATCACATTTATATGAGAAAAGTTACTACAGTTAGCAAGTGATACTTAAAGTAAAAAGTAAATGGCGATACTTAGGTAACGAAGATCCCACGTAATAAATAAAATCTTCTGTAGCGAGTTCGCTAACTGTAGGTATATTTCCACTAAGAATCGATGCTTAATTATATAACTTGGGAAGTTCTTAAAACTCTATTGGAGCAGGGGACCTTTTAAATTTTTTTCATGATCTCATTAGTTCCATTCATTCGCGATGAAAAAATATAATTTGATTTTCTTTTAAATTTTACACTAAATAAAAATTATGCTTATAATTCATAAACTTCTACATAAATAGTACTATTTATTTAATTAATCACGTGTATGTTATTTAGGAAATTTAAATTTTTAGACATTTTAATGTTAAGGATTTGTTATTTCACCACTGAATTATTTGAATATAATTGAAGAGCTGATCTTCCGAAAAGCCCGAAAATACACATATAAAAGTTCCTAAAAATTAAATTTGCAAATGTAAAACCGATTTATTTATTTTAATAATTGGTCGGTGGAATGCTAGAGTCCACTAAGCACCAAACTCCATATTTTGAGAAAACTAAGGTTAAAATTGAATTTCTTGAAATAGGGTTGTTTTCTATCAGTTTTGAAGTACAAAATATTTCAGTTTGTATATTCTATAAATGAAATATAAAGAAACATTATTTTTAAAAATAACCCTAGGTAATTTTAAAAACTAAAATTATAAATTTATTAAATTGGTTTGGCGCTTAATTGGCTGTGGTTTTATACCGACAACTTGCAACTTTATTAACAAAGAATAAATCAGGAAAAATATTATTTCCTTATTATGTTATATATATATATATGTATATATTATTATTATGTACAAATCCAAGAATGTGTCATTTTTTCGTGATTTGCAATCTGCTAATTAGCAATAAGCAAATACGTTGAAATCCTATTGGATGAATTGCTAACATACCATATACTAAGTTAGCATATCTCTCGGCCACCGCCTCAAAAGTCGTCGGGGTGGAATGTAAGGGTTTATGTTTGATGTTAGTGTCTGTGCTAAGGGGTTCATGTTAGGAACCCCTTATTATGGAAAAATAAAAATGTCATTAAAAGGCTTTTATAGAAACCATTGGTGGTTGTCAAATTATAGACCTAAATTAATCGGCATCATTTTTATTAATTATTATTGATTTTTTTCTATTATGAGAACTTCACACTGTGTGATATTGCTTTTTGTTTTTCTAGAAGTAAGTAATTAAAGAAGTAATTTTTAACAATTTTAATCATTGGTAAGGTTGTAAAAAAAAATAAGAAGAAATAACAGCGAATGCTTTAGCAACATGTCAAGTCTGTTTGTTCTTCACTTACTCTCTAATGCCTGATCCGCTTATGCTAATCTAGTTCTACCCATTATCTAGTTTGATGGAGAACTACGAAGCGAAAAGTTAGCGGTTAGCGGGTAAAGAGTTAATAGCCGTGAAAAGCGGGAACAGTTGACTGGGGATCCCTCCCCTAAGACCAGGTGTCAGCGCCAATGAACCAAATCCCAACGGCGGCTCTTCCTCAAACTAATTAGTCACACCTACTTTTTTTCTTTTATCCTTCAAATTGAATGAGGGTTTTGCTTTTCATCGGGAATTGAAGGAGATGGATTAGTGGCCTACCCACCTTAGCTCTGACCATAAGCCTGATCTATTATATTCTCATAGCGTATAAAATACTGGTGCGGAAGTTCTAATGTCGAAGAAAAGAGCGAATCTTCCCTCTTCACCAATCCTCTTCCCGAGATATCGAGTTTTTTTGGGAATTTATTGTCCAAGAGAATATCCCCCCCCCCCCCCCCGCTTATAAATTCACAAAAAAGTGCTAGATTGGGGAAAGAGGACTAATGTAGAGTTTTCATATACTTGGCTTGGATACGGCATCTGGTGGCGTATTGGCAGCGCTCTGCAATAGTAATGCAGCAGACCGGGGTTCGAGGACCTGCCTAGGACAATCTTTTCCCTTCAAAATTAAAATATATAAAATTAAATATTTAAAAATTAATTTCTAGAAAAATAATAATTATACTTAAAGCGAACTCGGCATTATTGCAACCAAAAAAACGTAATTAATGCCATACCTCAACTTTTCTGTTGGAAGAAATGAAATTTGGTTTCTTGTTTAACAGTTAGCATAAGCTAAAGAAAAAAGAGAAAATTATTTCTGGTTTTAATTTTTATTAAATAAATATAACGAGATATCCAAATAATATATTTATTTTAAAAATTGAAAGTTTGAGGTTTTTAGGAACCTTGAGAATGTTAACTAATGAATGTGAGTACTTAAGAATTAGTTATTTTCTTGAGACCTCTATTTTTTGAGAAATGACAATTCTAACGTTTCAAAATTCAAAATTCTTTGAAATATCAAACTACTGTCGATTATTCCCTTAACAATGAAAAATCGTTTAACCTTTCTTTAGCTTTTAAACTTCAATAAAATATAGTATCCACAACTCATTGGACATTTGGTGTTCGAAGGCAACAGGAACTAAGTATCAGGTTATAACATCCGTATCCTATTTGAATCATTGACTATACGGAAGAAACTACTAAGGTCAGAGTGCAAATTATTTCAAAAGTAGACTAGACTGGAGGTAACGAAGTGTATCATTACTAGATTGCCGTTAGGCCAGAAGATTAGGGATCTTTTGAGTGCACCTTAGGGTGAAGTCTAAAACCGTTAGGCTTTCCTTTTTAGCAGTTATTTTGCCGCTTAATCCATTTTGGTAAATTTGTTCATAACCTATGTAAAGTAAATTTTCAGCCCACTCTCTATGGTATTTTTATTTTTATAGAAAATGATGTTTTAACTTCACCGTTGTAGACTTTAACTAAACTAAAGTCTACAAAACTATTAACGATGAGTGTTAGAAAATTTAAACAATATATTTGAGATAATACTAAGAGTAATGTGTCACTGTTCGTATCCTTTATTTCGTCATCACCATGCTTAAGTAACGAATGTGCAACTGAAAACCTATGCATATTCGTTACTTTAGCATGGTGACGACGATTTCAATGCGGAGTTCTGAAGATAAGTACTGATTAGGTGATTTAATGTTTCGTGAAGTATCATCTTGTAATCAGAAATCATTTTGAACATTCATTGAACTCATTGAACATTGAACATTCATCTGAATCGGGCTTAATAGATTTTTTTTTTAATTTTTCAAGATGTTTTTGTATTATAATAAAAATAAATAATTCTAAGTTTCTATTTAAGTTAGTATCTTAGAATTAAATTGTGGCTACAGATGTTTATAATTATCTGTATTTGAAATGGTTTCAATTTTCGGATGCTGTTATTCAAAATAGGGTTTTATTTTCGCTTTAGATGTGTCCTCATTAACCCTTTTGATCTATTGTTGCTTTAATTATCCTGTTAACGCTTAGGATATTGTTTCCGAATTAGTCACATGTTCCTTCTCAGTATCTTTGTCATGTGTTATCGTCTTGTTTCTACTCGCCTGGTTTAAGTATTCCAAGTGGTCTCTTGTCTACTACCGTAGCATCAGTAATTGAGCCATTGAGTTACATGCAATGCTCACCTTATCTCCTTGCTTTCAGATCTCCGGATATGTACTGAAAGAAATGTTTTATTGTTTAAAGGCTATTTCCACTTTACTGATTCACGTATTAACAATAGTTGTATATAATACTCCAATAGTTATATATAATACTCCAACAAGCTAGCTGTGGGCTGTCACTAAGCCAACAAGTTTGGTTGGTTGATTTTCAAACAAGAACCAATCGAACGGAAAACCCACCAATGAAACTTGTTTGTTGGTTGACAGTTAGTTGTTGGAACAAACCTTAAGAAAAAAAAAAGGAATTTAATTTCTCACTTATTATTAAAATGTCATTATTGTCGACTTAATTTTAGTTGAAAATATCTACCATAGCCATTTTTGATTTTCCAACATTTTGAGTTCACAGCGAGTTTTGATTTAAGGTATATGATATTATTAATAAGCGTGAAAAATACAGTATGAATACACTGCTAGTTGATGTCGACCTCGTATGGATAAGACGAATTTTGTAATGTCGCCAATACTCCCATATACAACTGTCTCCCTAATGTCAGACTGTCTGTCAAACTGCAGATGATGCCCTTAGAGTTTCCATTTTACTACCATAATCATACAAAGATATTTTCATTAATTATTGTTACAATTATTATCATTATTGTGGGTCTTGTTTATTCATATATTTATCCAAATTTATTATTCATATTTATTTATCCAAACTATTTTAATTCGCTTACCGCTTTTTAAAACTGATTGTTTAAAAATATCACCAGGTTTTATAATATGGGACCAGTCTTTGTTTCACTCTGGACTCAGAAGCCCTGATGAAGATCCACAAGTTGGATCGAAACGTTGGCTTTCCAAAATAAAAAAGTTTTAACTGAAAATCCTGATAATCATTTAACCTTTTGGTATAGTATAACAGTTGACTATCTCTCACCTCTACCTGATTGTTTAATATTGTGTATTGTGTTATTATTGCTAAGGTGTTATTTTATTTAAAGGGAGACCACATTTTACCATAAAATAATGAGATGAATTAAATATTAACGCCCCTCAAAGTCATGCCTGATTATAAAATCACTGAAATTATAAACTTTAAATATATAAATATATGTGTTTGTTGAAAGTTGCATATTTCATTATACATATACTGTTTTCGTTGATTAACTTTAAATCAATGAAGACCAAACTCTAAAAATTCAACTCTTAAAATTCAAACTTAAAAAAACACTAAAAAAAAAATCTGGTGCGTGCGCGCAACACACAACTTTCACTTACCAACTTACTTAGATTAGTAATTGACGTGTTTTGCTAAATATCATTTCTCAACGTCACACATTTTTCTACATTCATGTCTTATTTTTGTTAATCGTTAAAGCCGTTTTTGAGTAAATAAAAAAACCCCGTGAAAATGATAAAAAATTTATTAAGTAAAGTCCCCCCTCACGTAGATCAATTTTGATGAAATTTTTACAGTCATATCTCGGGCATATAAGTACATCAAATACCAAGTTTGATCAAAATCGTTAAAACCGTTTTTGAGTAAATAAATAAAACACGTGAAAATGATACAAAATTTATAAAGTAAAGTCCCCCCTCCGGTTGATCAATTTTGATGAAATGTTTTCAGTCATATCTCGGGCATATAAGTACATCAAATACCAAGTTTGATCAAAATCGTTAAAACCGTTTTTGAGTAAATAAATAAAACAGGTGAAAATGATACAAAATTTATTAAGTAAAGTCCCCCCTCCGGTTGATCAATTTTGATGAAATTTTTACAGTCATATCTCGGGCATATAAATACATCAAATACCAAGTTTGATCAAAATCGTTAAAACCGTTTTTGAGTAAATAATAAAACACGTGAAAATGATACAAAATTTATTAAGTAAAGTCCCCCCTCCGGTTGATCAATTTTGATGAAATTTTTACAGTCATATCTCGGGCATATAAGTACATCAAATACCAAGTTTGATCAAAATCGTTAAAACCGTTTTTGAGTAAATAAAAAAAACCCGTGAAAATGATACAAAATTTATTAAGTAAAGTCCCCCTCCGGTTAATCAATTTTGATGAAATTTTTACAGTCATATCTCGGGCATATAAATAGATCAAATACTCAGTTTAATCAAAATCGTTTGAGCCGTTTTTGATAATATCGAAAAAAAACCCGTGAAAATGATACAAAATTTATTAAGTAAAGTCCCCCCTCCCGTAGATCAATTTTGATGAAATTTTTACAGTCATATCTCGGGCATATAAGTACATCAAATACTAAGTTTGATCAAAATCGTTAAAACCGTTTTTGAGTAAATAAATAAAACACGTGAAAATGATACAAAATTTATTAAGTAAAGTCCCCCCTCCGGTTAATCAATTTTGATGAAATTTTTACAGTCATATCTCGGGCATATAAGTATATCAAATACCAAGTTTGATCAAAATCGTTAAAACCGTTTTTGAGTAAATAAATAAAACACGTGAAAATGATACAAAATTTATTAAGTAAAGTCCCCCCTCCGGTGGATCAATTTTGATGAAATTTTTACAGTCATATCTCGGGCATATAAATACATCAAATACCAAGTTTGATCAAAATCGTTAAAACCGTTTTTGAGTAAATAAAAAAACCCCGTGAAAATGATACAAAATTTATTAAGTAAAGTCCCCCTTCCCGTAGATCAATTTTGATGAAATTTTTACAGTCATATCTCGGGCATATATGAACATCAAATACCAAGTTTGATCAAAATCGTTAAAACCGTTTTTGAGTAAATAAATAAAACACGTGAAAATGATACAAAATTTATTAAGTAAAGTCCCCCCTCTGGTTGATCAATTTTGATGAAATTTTTACAGTCATATCTCGGGCATATAAGTACATCAAATACTAAGTTTGATCAAAATCGTTAAAACCGTTTTTGAGTAAATAAATAAAACACGTGAAAATGATACAAAATTTATTAGGTAAAGTCCCCCCTCCGGTTGATCAATTTTGATGAAATTTTTACAGTCATATCTCGGGCATATAAGTACATCAAATACCAAGTTTGATCAAAATCGTTAAAACCGTTTTTGAGTAAATAAATAAAACACGTGGAAATGATACAAAATTTATTAAGTAAAGTCCCCCCTCCGGTTGATCAATTTTGATGAAATTTTTACAGTCATATCTCGGGCATATAAATACATCAAATACCAAGTTTGATCAAAATCGTTAAAACCGTTTTTGAATAAATAATAAAACACGTGAAAATGATACAAAATTTATTAAGTAAAGTCCCCCCTCCGGTTGATCAATTTTGATGAAATTTTTACAGTCATATTTCGGGCATATAAGTACATTAAATACCAAGTTTGATCAAAATCGTTAAAACCGTTTTTGAGTAAATAAAAAAAACCCGTGAAAATGATACAAAATTTATTAAGTAAAGTCCCCCCTCCCGTAGATCCATTTTGATGAAATTTTTACAGTCATATCTCGGGCATATAAGTACATCAAATACCAAGTTTGATCAAAATCGTTAAAACCGTTTTTGAGTAAATAAATAAAACACGTGAAAATGATACAAAATTTATTAAGTAAAGTCCCCCCTCCGGTTGATCAATTTTGATGAAATTTTTACAGTCATATCTCGGGCATATAAATACATCAAATACCAAGTTTGATCAAAATCGTTAAAACCGTTTTTGAGTAAATAAAAAAAAACACGTGAAAATGATACAAAATTTATTAAGTAATTAATGTGTTGTGTTATTGCCACTTCTCACTCAGTTACACTTTTTTCCACATTCATTTCTTATTTTTGTTTTCATTTGCTCCATAACAAACGCTAATTTCATTTATTATTAAATAAAATTTTTACTTGTAATGATACAAAATTTATTAAGTAAAGTCCCCCCTCCGGTTGATCAATTTTGATGAAATTTTTACAGTCATATTTCAGGTATATAAATAGATCAAATACTCAGTTTAATCAAAATCGTTTGAGCCGTTTTTGAGAAAATCGAAAAAAACTTAAAAAGTTATTAAATAAAGTACCCCCTCCCTTTGAGCAAATTTGATGAAATTTTTGCTGTCACATCGCGGGCTTATACATACTCTAAATACCCAATTTCAGATTCGCACGGTTTATAGTTTTTGAGCTAGTCTGTTCACACACACACACACAGACACACAGACAGACACACACACACACACAGACCATTTCGCGGGACTTGGTTATTTTGACTCAGGGGATCCCAAAACGTGTATTTCCGTTGAAAACCGGAAGTCGAAAATTTTCACGATCGCAATACTTCCACTTACTATATATTTCATATATAGGTAAGTGAAAGTAAAAACGGTATCGATTGCAGGATTTTCAGTCAACGATTTTATACCAACTATTTACCAACTTTACAGTATAACGTTATGAATTAAAATATTTTTTATGAATTAGAAGGAAAAAGTTTCCATGATATTTTCTTGTTTTTTTATTCGTCCGCCATTGTATGATCATCTTTCATGTACCAGTAACCCGAAAATCACCTCGCTTGTGGTACGTGAATTAGGTAAGGGTAATGAAAAGCTTATATAATATATTATAATTTTTAAAATTGTTATCTCTCATTGAACGTATGAAAAAGGTATTTTAAGCTTTGCCAAACAGAGGCTGTTGGCATACCTTGGGAAATTCCTAAATTATTACAATAATAAGAACGTGTATGTATACCTATCATTAATAATATATTAATAATACTATATAAAAACTAGTTTAGGTAAATAATTGTTTACAAATTAGTAAATTTTTTGTTTTAAGTTTACATTACGATAGGATTTGAGAGATCTTTGACTTAAAGAGATAAGAAAACTGAGAATTCAAGTTCCACAAAACTTGCTGAAACTGCACACGGGGAATGAAACAGAGAGATACCGGCTCTAGAAGAGAATAGAAATATGTGTTTGCAACTCTTATCTGATTTACGACAGTCACTACCAGGAAAGGAATGATAAAGAGTGTTATGTTTAGTGAATTATTATCCCTTTTCTTACCAGCAATTATTTATAATTTCGATTTTTTCATGACTTCGATTCGAAGGAAAACTAAAGTTGTATAAAACTATTTATAAATTATATAAAACTAATATATACGCCTATATATAAAACTATATATATATATACATATATATATATATATATATATATATATATATATATATATATATATATATATGTGTATAATTTAATTCCATTAAAAAATCCTAGCGCCAACGCGGGACGCGACCTATAGTATTGTAGGTTCCTATGCTTAGCAAATGACCTTTGATAATATAATATAATATAATTAAATTTAATTCAATGAAAAAATGGAAATGATTTTGTCTACCTTCGTTGTGCGGAATTAATATTCGTCAGTCAATATCAATAAAATATTTTAAGCAGTGATACTGCTGAATCTTTGGTAACTGTGAATTGAATGTCATGCTACAAATGCAACATTTTCCTTTTTAATTTGCTACTTAGCTGTAATTTAGCTAAATATTTGTTGTTACTTAAAAACCTTTTCTAAAATAACCTTTAAGTGTTGTACGAAATCGAACTTGAATCAATGTTCGTTTCAGTTTTTATTCAGTAACTTGTAAAAGTTAAATTTCAAGTGTCTGATTGGTAGTAATTGTTTCGGATTTCTTGTGATCATCACAAAAGTTCATCATAATTGTTGATCATCATTTCTATTGATAATTGGTATGGTTTTTGGTACCTTTTCCGTAATTATTTTATTCTCTGTAATAACTTTATTTTATATTCCTTTGAAAAACCTCTTTATATCATGATTTTCCTTTACCCCTCCTACATTGTAATTTCAGATTTCATTAATTTTTTTATTCATCAGTAAAAGGCATCTAAATTATCTGGACATCTTGAAGTTGTTGCGTTAATAGTCAAACTCCCATGCAACATATGCAACAAGTATTTGAAAAGCAATAGATTTTTCGATATAAAAAAAAAATATTTTAATGTAATGTAAAACCGCCCAAATATACATGATTATCCTCATTAAGTGTGAAAATTATGATCAATGATCAATTATTGAAAATGAATAATTTAACTAAACATAGACTGAACTTAACAGAAATAACAAAATCAAATATTTTATTTTATAGGGAAAGAAGTCTGTGAGGCATTAAGATGCACTGTCTGTATTCAATAACTGGGATTTCAATGGGCAACAGGAACATTATCCCCTAGCAATAAATCCTTCCACTAGTCCATATAAAAGAATAAATAGTGTGGATAAAAGAAAAAAAAAAACAATAAAAAAAAATCGCATTAATAACCAGAATTATTGTGTTCCAACATTTCTGTATAAATTTCAGGCTCTATCGGAGCTGAATGCTATATTAAAACAACCAGGAACAAGGATAATGAAAAACATATTAACAAGAATAGAAGAAGACAAAAAAAAATAAAAAAAATATGAATATTATAAACTAGAAGATCGAAAAAGAGGTTATTATTTTATGATTGTATACTTTAATGAAATTCCCATCAGTTAAAAAGATTTTTGACATTATGACGATTTTTGGCAAAATTCCGGTTATATTCGGATTGTACGTTTTAAAAATTTTTTTGGCGTACCCAGGCAGTACTTTTGAATTTTTTTTCTGAAACCCTTCCTTCAGAAAATCGCACTCATTACATGTATAAGTATACATATATTATATCTATATATTTTTTTTTGTCCTCTCCTTCCTCGCCATTTTGGCTATAAGGGGTTTCCCGAGCCAAGTGAGAGTGTGGGGATTAATACCGAAAATTATTATATGCCCGAGGCTCCGGATTTTGTAACTGGCTATCTTCGGCTTATCACTCATATGTTGTCATGGGCAACGCGTGTGCCCACTCAGCCATCCCGCCACCTCATATATTTATTATACTTAATAAATGTAGTACTAAAATATGATTAATACATAATTAAAGTCGATGTTATTGACGATTGCATATTTTCTAGGGAGGCAGCAGCCTCCCCCCCCCCCCCACATAGGCTTACGTATCAGCCTGGAACATCGATTCTGCAACACCAATAAGCTTGACTTTTTTCCAATAACTTTAATAATGAATGTTAAATGATTGAAGAAGACCTTTGGTAATTGTATACAAAATATTTACTTTCATTTCTGGTGTGTACAGTATCCTTTAGTATTAGGTTCATATCTGTAACTGCGTTATTTTTCACATAGAGATGTAAGATAAATTCAGTTAAAGGGACCAGTGCAATATGGGAAGCAGAAATATCTGAGCTGGGTTTGTCCCGCGAGTCCCTTTGTCCCTTTACAGGTATAAACCATAGAAAATCCCCTGGGCCTCGCAATTGTTAACGGCATGGAGGGAACAACCATTTTCCTAGAAACACACTCAAAGAGGGATTTTATCCTCACTTATGCCATGTTTGTGTCCCATTTTACGAATTACGTACCTAATACATATTATAATAAAAGAAAAATTGGTTACAGAATATTACGATTGATTGGAATACATTTTAATTTATTGAATTTATTATTAGAAATGCAAATGTCTGTACCTCCGGACTAAAGTGTATTAAGCTAACTAATGGAGGGAGAAATATGTTGGATGAATAAATAACAACTGTTACAATTTTGAAAAAACTTAATTTTATTTAAAAACCAAAAATTGAGCCTTAAGGTGCCTTAACACTCTACGAACTTTACCTTCGAACACCACCCTCGAACAGCATTCGTGAAGCCTTCACGTCGACTGTTCGGGTGTTTTAGGTACTTCATCTGTTCGCCTGGGTTCGGGGGTAGCGCTAGTGTCACTTTTGATTTGGGTTTTTCCCAAGTGACAGGAGTTGTTTGTGATACTAGTGTTATTTATGATACGTTGTTATTCGTCTCCTATTTTATTATTTTTCTGATAAAATAAAATATATTGATAATCGAGATTTTTTCTTTTTCATAAGCTAGCGTTGGGTGCGTCAGCCATATTGGTTAGCTTAACGTCATTTGAAGTATAAATGGCTGTTCGTGTAACGCAGGTACGGCAAGTTTCGGGGGAGAACATGTTCAAAGGTGAGGTTCGTAAGGTGTAAAGGCACCTTTACATAGTCGGTAGTTACATACTTGGACACCCTCCATCGGTGATAAGAATTTCACCAGCTTGACCCCCTTGGACGAGATCCTGCGGACGCCCCTGTAGTATCACTCAATTGTTATAATTTTAATTTATTTTGTGGATGGAACGCTCCATTACTATAATCTTTTATTTTTTTTTTAGGCACCGGTATGTGTGTACATAGATATATATATATATATATATATATATATATATATATATATATATATATATATATATATATATATATATATGGAATTCTTTAATTGTATATAGAATGCCATTAGGATTACAATAGACTAAATTACATAAGCAAGGAAAAAAAATCATGGAATTACTTAAGCCTGCCCGTCTTTGGTTAATGTTCATACTACGGTACTATTATCGCTATTTTACTACTGGGCCTGGCACTGAGGTCCCGATCATAACTTAAAATCTTACCTTTCGGGGAATTTAGTTATATCTGGAGAGCAAGTGGTTCTCATTACCGCGTATAGAGAGCGTCCCACGGGTGGCGTATAAGGGGATGGGTGGTGGTGAAAATTCCTTGGAAGTTCTAGGGAGAAAAGGGGTCATTCTGGGAGGTGAAAAAGATAAATTCGGAAATATGTAAAAAATAATTTTTGTTTAATTTATGTACGTTTACATAATGATTTGATTACTAAACAATTTAGTGCACTAATAAACTCCCCCATGCCCAGGGCTACTGGAATGAGGAAAACATAAAAACAAAAAATTTAGTGCATTATTTCATTTTTGTTACTTACAAAAATAAGATTTAGTAAAATTTATTGGAATATCATTTTTTACATTACTATACTTTCATGTAATACCTAGTAAACGTCTCCTGCAAGTGTGTGAGAGGTCGAAAAAGGAAGGTGTGGTGGGGATTGGGTGGGATACCTACCGAAATGATTCCTTTACTCTTCCTAGACGCCTTTTAGTTGGGTGGGGTTCCTCCCAAAATGATCCGTTTACTCTCCATAGTCGCATGTGTCGAAAGGTGGGTACTTAATTTAAAATTGTAAATGATGGGTTTTCGTGCATATTTAAATTTTATGACTTTATAAACTGTTATGTTCTTTCTGAAGTATTCAGCATTCCAACGATACAATAAATATTGATATAAAAAAGCTTCCTTCACCATTGAAGCCACCTCAGAACATTTGTGTGATGATAAGACGTATCTGATATTAAAGAATACGTGATTATCAATAAACGAGACAAGTTTAAACGAAATCGTCAGAACCGTTTTTAAGGAAATGGAAAAAAAAAACGTAAAAATTATATAAAATTTATGAAATAAAGTGGCCCATCCATTTGATGTCACATCGTGGTCTTATACGTACATCAAATACCTGATTTCATGGTTTTACCGTTTATCTTTTTTGACCTAGTCTGTTCACACACACCATTTCGGGAGACTAGGCTATTTGGACTCAGGGGACACCAAAACGTGTATTTCCTTAGAAACCGGAAGTAGAAATTTTTCACGATCGCAATACTTTCCCTTACTATGCATTTCTTATAAAGGTAAGTGAATGTAAAAAAAAAACATTTCATTGTTTTTGGCCCAACTTTCCGAACATAGTTATAAAATAAATTTTCTAGATCTTTGGAGTTATAAAATATATGACCACTTAATCTATTCATCTCTTCTAGATATTTATGAAAGAACAATTAAAAAAACTTGTGAAATAAAATCAAATGAAGGTTAACAGCCATTGTTTAATAATTTATATTATTAATATCTGTTTTTATTAAATTAAGATTCTATGATGGTTTATGTTGCTAATTACCTATAAACACCTTTCTTTGATGAGTAAAAAATTTAAGATGCAAAAAGCCTTTTTATGGAAGCATAAAAACATATTTTTTTTAAATAATTTAAAATTGGTGGTCAGCCACAATTTAAGATTGGATTAATATTTTTTTTAAATTGTAAAGAACTTACTTTTTCAGCTTTTATTTTTTCATTTCTGCTACATAGAAAATTGTTCTAGAATTTTGTGGAACCATTACATTCATGTATTAGTACATATTCACTTGTTGGAATGATCTAGACCTTTCATGATTGCTCCATTTCGGACTAAATATACGAAGCGATAGAATAGGAGGTTAGTCTTGTCTTGAACATTGAAACAGGTCACCTTTGAATCACTGTTGTGTCCCCTGTCTGTTTGTATCGTTACTAATTAGAGTTCTAAGTGTTTGTCATTTTTGTATAATAATTTTACGGTAATAAAAATCATATAAACTCACATTAGCATTAAAATATTATTATGAATAAATATTGAACTGTAATGAGATTTCACTCTTTTGATTAGGTTTTTAATATTTTATTATTATTGTTTTACGTGTTTTTATCTAGAAAAAAAGGAAATTACTACTTCAGTTGACTGAGGAAGATCAACTGAATAAATGATAGGAAATACCCGTTAGATTTTGCCCATTCTTGCTGTCTGTGCCACATGCATATACATGTATTGAGTTAGTTTAATGTAAACTCTACAGGATATGAAAAGATTTTTTTTTCTTAACTCTCTCTATCGAGGAATAAAACCTCGTGAAGTTTTTAGGCTTTCATTGATATTTAGGCTGTAATAATTTTCTTTAAAAAAAATAATATGAATGCTGCTTAGTTCTGAAGAGTGTGAGGGGGGCTTTAAGAGGTGCAGGTTAAAAGGGGCACTGCATTGATCTGTTGACAGTTTCTATACTGAGGGCCTCGTTTGGCTTTCCGCTTCTTTACTTTTCCGACCATGTTTCCTGAACACTACAGCTAGATTAACACTTCAAAATAGTTTAATGTTGCATATAACAATCATGAAAAAATTAATAAATGAATAATTAAAAAGGTAAGAGATAGTCAACTGTTATTCTTTACGATAGGTTAACTGAATGTCAAGATTTAAGATTTTTTATTTTGAAAAGCCAACGTTTCGATCCAACTTGTGGATCTTCATCAGGGCTTCTGAGTCCAGAGTAGTACAAAGACTCCAGTCTCAGAAGTCCTGATGACAGTGGCGGATCCAGAAATTTTCTGAGGGGGGCGCACTTTTTTTTTTTTTTTAGTTTTCATGAGTAATGAAGGCCCTAGTAATGAATTTAAAATACATATTAGTACATAATGACGTTGTAAATTACTGTAAATGTTTAAATACAATTCATTTTTAATTAATGGACTTGAAAAATGACTAAATATAGTTCATTTTATATAGAAATAGTAATAAATCTAATCTTAGTTTGTGGCTGTCCACCATTTTAAATTATTTTTAAATAATTTATTTTTTGAAGAGAAAAGATTTGGCTCCGCCGGGAGTCATGTATGTATATGAATGTAGCGGTTAGCATCCTCGCATGTAACGCAGGAGACCCGGGTTCGACTCCCGGCGGAGCCAAATCTTTTCTCTTCAAAAAATAAATTATTTAGAAATAGTAATACTTAATGAGTGTCTTCACCTCTCGGGGGGGGGGGGCGCCCCCCGTGCCCCTCCCCTGGATCCGCTACTGCCTGATGAAGATCCACAAGTTGGATCGAAACGTTGGCTTTTCAGAATAAAAAGATTTTAATTGAAAATCCGGACAATCAATTAACCCATCATGAATAATTTTTTTTCTACAAGGTACATTATTCTTCAAATAGGCAAACATCTATTAAGCAAGCGATGTTTAATATTTTACTTATTTTTAAAGTTACTATTTGACCCCCAATAAATGTATTTTGCATAAAAATAATAGTGTTCGAAAAAAATTACAAGCTGGAAAAAAATGCCTATTGATATATAAAAACAAGCAAAAATAATTGCAAAAAAAAAAAATTCTTAATAAATCCTGACCATATCAAATCAAACTAAATCATTATCTGTGTGATGTGTAAACGGCATTTAGTCGAGCCAAAAAAAAAAACGATTTGTTTTGATGTTACGTGCAGACTTTTAACACTTTGTAGACGACGCCTTGATAAATATATATATTTTTAATTCTTACATGCTTCTTGATAAATAAATTATTACATTTAGATCATTGCTAAATTGACTAAAAACCAGTGACTTAGCAAAAGTCCAACTTTTTAAGTCGCGTTTTCTCACCTATGATTTTGGACTTTACAATGCTGTTTGGACAGCATTAGCACATGCCTGTAATCAAATAATCAAACTGTTTTAAAAAGAATGATTGGCTTGATGAAAGAAAAATTTTGACCAAAAGTATTTAAATCCATATTTATATGAAATTTGTTGTGTATATTTTAGTTATTTCTATTGATAATAGAATACAATCATTGTTGTTTTTCATTAAACATCTGGAATCAATATTGCTTTACTCCTTACCTAGGTTTTAAATTTTACCATAAATTTCATGATAGGATGTTGCATTTTTTAAAATATATTGATTAAAATTTTTTGTTACGTATTGTATTTTCCAATCACCTTTTCCATCTTCCTCGCAATGTTATGAACTAATTTTTTCGTTTCCTATTGGAGATTCTATCATCAAAAAACATAAAACAGTAATTGTATATCGTATAGGGTAAGGCATATTTTAGCCTTAAAATCCCTCCCTCACTTCTTCCCATTCCTTATTATTCCTACAACTTTTATTTATAAATTTATGGTTTCCTGTATCGTACCATTTCCCAAATATTTTGTCTCATTTCCGTAAATTGGAACGATAAAACCAAACTATTTTATTGATATTTTTAATTGTTCTATCTTCCTTGGTTTCACAAGTTCTAAGAAATACAAGGTAGTAGTTTCTGTGGTTCACGGTTCACAATGCAACTTGAAGGGAGACTAAGGCATCGAAGCTGTCACCAAAGTGATTGATTTCTCAATCGACCAATCGAAACTACCTTCAGGATTAAAATGTTAATCAAAGAATCGCAAGTTCATCGCGTAAATAGAGAAGAGGAGACAAATGGAAGGAGCTCATCAGACTTTGTTAACGTTGTAAGCCCCAACTAGGAAGGTAGGGTGCCCTGCTTCTGCTGCAACTTGCCTAACAGCCCTTATCAGCAGCTTCTACCTAACAGACTACAGGAGCTTATACTTAACATACTAAGCAAGAGTCTTGCTTCTAAAAATTAACCTTAACAAGTCTAGTAATTCAAAAACAATTGTAAAGTTGTGTTTATTAATATTATACCTAATATTAAAATAAAAAATTGTAAAACCAGATCTTTACTATTAAGGTGAATATCCTGACATTTGTTTGGGTATCAGATAAAAAAAGAGTAGAATAAAGGTGATAAGAATTAAGTTGAACAATGATAACAATTTAATCTTTCCTAAGTATAAAGGAATGAAGTGATATATTTTCATTTTTCCATTCACAAAAATTCAATATTTGTTTATAATCGAATTGATGAATATGCCCATTGACGATAAACGCCTGTCTAGTCGGGAGATTCAATGCAAACTCAGTATTCTCAAATCCCTAAACGATCACCTTTTTTCTAATAAATCCAGAGTATAATCTAAATTAGGAAAACATTTTTATTTATAAGACTCATATCATATAACCAAAAAAGTCCATTAATCACGTAATATTCGTCTATTAGGCAATATAATGCTTATTAACGATTATAAGTAACAATTTACTTAATTGTTTTCGTCCCGAGGGTTGAAAGAACCTGAACATTTGAATTTCAATGTTAACCCTTGGCGCTCGGCACCGTTTCGGACGTTACCTACCGGCAACTCGACGCAACTTATTCGCGAAAACGTAAACCCTTAAAACATAATAGTATACAATAAAATTTTAGAACCAAGTAAGGAATTGTAATGAAATTTAGGTTATATGCATTTGTGAAGCTTCAAGAACACATAGTTAAAATATATATATATATATATATATATATATATATATATATATATATATATATATATTTTAATTTTATATTTTTTTAAATTTTATATTTTTTTAAATTTTATATATATATATATTTTTTTTTTAAATTTTCGTTTTTTGGGAATACCGAATATAGACCTAAAATTGTTTTTTGATAGTTAAGAGAACCGGAGCGGATAACGAAGGAAATTCCTTAGATTTCACAAAGGTTTCGCCGTTCCTTTTATATAAAAGCATAAAAAATCTAATTGGAGAAGTAAAAACAGTTAAAAAATTACGAGATAGGACCCTTCTACGTAATAACTTTCCGGTTAAAGTAGAAGCACATGGGAAACTAAATCAAAGTATAAGGATTATTTGGTGCCCCGAACAAAATTATTATTTAACAATTGAGGAAATAAAAGATGAATAAAACCACAAAATATAGCCGAGGTTAAAAGATTAACGTACTATAAAAATAACGAAAAACACCTCGAGCCGCGACCGTCATTTATCACCAAAAGCGAAATATCCTATAAATAGTTTTTCCGATTTTTTTATGACCTTATATGTTAAAAACTGAAAATTATTTTCATTGTCTCCGTAGCGGAGCCCTCGAGTTTGAAGACTAATTTTAAATGGCTCCGAGTGCAAATGTTTAATATATGTCAAAAATATATCAAAATATATAAATTTAAAAAATGGACCCTATTTTTCAGATATCTACTTCTAGGCCATAAAGCGGCCAAAAGTGAAAAAATAAATCTGCCCCATTTTTTTTTTTAATAAATCAGCTCCATTATTTTTTTTGTTACATCATTTCTTCAAGATTTGGCATTTAAAACTTCTGTTTTCTGATATTCTTGAAACACAGATAATTTAGTGTGAACTTACAAATTTCTGAAGTGCGCATTTTCAATTTCACAAACAACATAAAATAGAATATAACAAACTTACTTTACTAGCTTACTGAACCTGAAGGCCCGATGACGACACCACCAATCGCTACTTACACCCCCCCCTCCCCCTCCCCCCCCCCCTCCAATCCCAACTCTACAAGATCAGCCTTCACCGAACCCTCCCACCTTCGCCTAGGGCAACCCCTCGGACGTTTTCCAGACGGCAAAGTGTTTATCTATCTTTTAGGGATTCGTTCGCTACTAAGACTCGCAATTTTTCACGCCTAATTTAAACGACGCCCAGCTATAACTTCGATTACATTACCGGATAAAGTTCGCGCAATTCTGCATTCTGCCGCCGCACACAGGGGTATTTGGCCCTAAAAGTTGGCCAAAACCCATTTTTTGAAACTTGAAATTTCTGGTAAATAATGACTGGAAGTTCTAGTAGAGGACCTGTTGGATCATGCAAGATGATTTTTATCTCTTCCAGGCCCTTAATCCGGCGGCTATACTAATTCAAATCTGACCTTATCATTTAACTCGTCTGTGCTCACAAGTATTGGTCTACAAAATATATTAATTTTCTTTGTTCTTACTGAAGTATCGGCATTATCATATGATGGATAGTTCGAGGCCAGGTTTGTACTTGTTATCCAGGTAGTTATAATTTTATTGTATTCGATACTAGTATCAATATCTTTTTGGTTTTTGGTAGGTATATTTTAGAGCTAAAAATTACATTTGAAGGTTAAAAAGTTATACTTCTGGGCATTTCTGGGCAACGAAATATTTTTTATGATAATGTATAATTATCGTTGATTATGTTTCTTGAAAAAAATTCTGCGAATAGCTGCGATTTGGAGACTTATAATTTTTTATTACTAAAATGTCAATTTCATTAAATAATAAAAAAAATTCAATTTTGTTATATTTTCATTTATTTGTATTTTAGGATCTTCAGGAAGAATAACTGTAACCTGAATGGAATTATTTGACATATTTTTAAAGTCAAAACATTAGCTTTTAAAGAAAAGTAGGAATTTTTGGTGTCTTTTCTCATTGGGAAATATTGTAATAACCTAGAGCATGTGAAAGAGCTAAAACAAAATTATCCATTTTGAGGCATGATTTCCAAGTGAGATAGAATGCTTCTTCAAGGAAAAGAAATGTTTTTGAAACAGCAACAAGAAATGGCTAAGTGAGACGATATCAATCAAAAGCTCAAGATCTGGTGGACGCTCTGAAAAATCATTTGTTACTTTAAAATTTACAACGGATACGGAGAAACTTTATCAATGGTATGCTATGACACCATCTATTCACAAAATTTTAAGGGATGGTTTTGAGGTGATAAAAAGTCCTCTGCTTCATATTGGTCATTTATCTGAGGAAGCAGCAGAAACCCAAAATAACCATTTCCGGATTTATAGAGAACATAAGACCAGAAAATTTTCCCGGACAGAGTGCAATCTGGATGTAATTAATGGATTAATATTGACATCAGATCCCCAGTTATCACAGGTATGAGAAGTTCAAGAAAAAAGGTATCAGGTTTTGTAAGGAAACTTTAGAAATGTTGTCTCCCCCAACTAACTTAACCGATAGTGGTGATTTCGAAAGTTCATTAAGTGACGAGGAAAGTGAATAATGAATAATTATATTTCATTTGCATTTTTAAGAAAGGTTGGTGCGTTTCTTCCTGGGTATAAGTTGTGTTTCGAAGAGGAATTAAACAATTCTTAATGAATTAAGAAAACACATTTTTTTTCTTTATCACCATAACTTTTTATATTCACCTATTTAACACTATTTTCATTTTTTAAAAATAATAGTAATAGATAAATGATAATAAATCTTTAATCAGTTACAAGCATATTTTATGGGTGCAATACATAAAGAGAAAATAATATGAACATAAATTGTAAACCCATGGATGCCTATTTCACAGTCGGTGGAGTTATGTAAAAATTTATTTTATGAAAATTTTCTCCTTAGAGTATTTTTTTAACTGCTAAAAAAACATTTTTAATGTCTATTACAATTATAGAAGCCATTTTGAGGACTTTTGAATTAATAAAATGGAAGGAAATAGTTTTAGCCAGCTTTTCGGGTCAAATACCCCTGTGTGCGCCGTCTACATTCTCATGTTGGCTCATCCTTCTTCGGTCTAAATATTTTACGCAGTTTTCAAAAACCCTAAGCAGTTGCTAATCCTCTCTGTAAGCGGCCATGTTTCAAATCCGTAAAGAACCGTCGGAAGGATTATAGTTTTATTAATTCTAAATTTTAAAGTTTGGGATAGAAGACGTGAGCTAAGTAATTTTGCGACCGAAAAATGAAAGAATTTCCCCGACTTTGCAATGTGTTGTACAATTTTTACTTTCACTTACCTTTGTATGAAATATATAGTTAAGGAAAGTATTGAGATCGTGAAAAATTTCGACTTCCGGTTTTCAACGGAACTATACGTTTTGGGGTCCCCTGAGTCCCCAGTACGCCTTTGATGACAGACCAATGCTTTATAATTAAAGAAGTTCTGTCCATTTAATTGAAATTATTTGTTTCATGGGAACTATATGATGTTTTCAGCAACTACATAGAGAATTTTAAAATCAGACGACTTGGAGTATTATGATTGAATTTCGGAATTATCACAAGAAAAAACTTTTGTTTAGTAATAAAAAAAAATTGTGTACTTTAAAGAGCAAATAGAAACAAAAATAAGGAAATGAATGTAGAAAATTGTGTGAATTTGAGAAATGGCATTTAATAAAAAACGTCAATTTTTAATAGGCATAAAAGTAAGTAGGTGAAAGTTGTGTGTTGCGCGCATCGCACCAGATTTTTATCATTTCTAAATAGTTATTACCTATTGTGTGTAGACGTATCCCCTAGTGCGGCTTTCAATTAACTTCTTTTAGCACTAAACTTATCATTGATAGGGAATATATATTTTCATTGAAGCATTTTGATTTTATATGTTTTTATTGTATTTTTAAATGTCACCGCATGAGGCTGCTGGATCTTTTTCAGTTAGTTTCATCAAGAATTTGATAGGATCAAATGCTGTTAGGGTTAGAGGGCAGCAAGAATGGGCTGAAGAGGAAAAAGTCGGACGTGAAGAAGAAGAAACGAGTTTGATCACGTAATATGCTATTTCCAGACGTTGCATATTGCCGCTGTCTATTAGTGCAGGTTTATTTAGTTCAATGTCATCCCGGCCTCTTCTATGATCTAACATCTAGTATAAAATAAATAGGTATTGCGCTGTTAATGACTTGGTTTTACCTTACTTCTTGTTGAGGTAAAGCACTTATTCGGACGATGATACAGTGGGAGTCCTAAATTTTTCCTATCCAGGTATAATTAAGATAGGGATCTTTAACGAGTACCTGACATCGCACAGGCTCCATTTTACGTCCTATCCGAGGAATCATGGCCAAGGAATTTTTATTTCCTTTAGAACACCTACGGTCACCGTGGGACGCGAACCCGCGACCATTGTAGGCTGCTATGCTAACCACTATGACCCCTCTGGCATCTTGATTTATCGAGCGAACTGTTATGTTGGAGGAAAAACATTCTCTGTAAAATATCTTTCGTTTATTTTATTATTCTCATATTTTGGCCGATAGGTCACTGATTGATGTGTCATGGGAATTATTCGCCCAGGCCAACTAGTACTTTTAATACTGCAAATAATAACTGTTATAACTCAAGTTGATTTAATTTTAAAAGTAAGGCTTGATTTGATAATTGATATTTATTGAACACACTAATTTATAATTGAAAGGGTTATGTACAGCACATGGTTCACACATAATATTAATAACAATAGATAATTGAACATATGTTTTTTTTTTCACAAGTTAATTAATGATCTTTTACAGCGAACATAATATACTTGGTCACTATAACTGAACTGGATTGGATAGAATTAAATCGTTTTATATTTAATCGGTTATTGGATGTATTAACAAAGCATATAAATAACTTAATACATTAACAAAGGTATAGTTTCATATTTAGTGCTATTTTAGTATGCTATTAAGTTAGCAACTTTTCCAGGTTATTAGGGAGAGAGAGAAGTGCTTTATTTCAACAATAAGCAATGCTGCCCAAATACATTGAGCTGCTATATAACACAGCATACTAATCAATAATTAATATCATATAATGTTATTTTTATTTGTATATTAATTGTTTATTATAATTTTATCCTATAGGAAAATATTGGACAGGCGGGAATCGATCTGGAATCTCTGCATTATCGTTGCAGCGCTCTTAAGCATTAAGCTAACCAGCCAGTCGTGCCCGGGTTCGATTCCCGACCGAGACCAATTTTCTTTTCAGATGAAATTATTTAGTATAATTTTTAATTATTTATGAACATTCTAATGTAAGGAAAAGCATCTTAAAGATTATCGTCATGGAGTAAAAAATTTCGGCCATAGCACGTTCCAGCAATAATTAACCTTAGTTCAGTTAATAAAGCATTGTAACACTATTTAGGTTTCAGTAATTTTTATTAGAAGCAAATTATAATTCAAGACGTCAGACAAACAATAAAAACTCTAATTATTTACAAAGTTGCAAAAAGTTACTATTAGTGGTCAAACAATAACTTCGATGTACCGATCCATACTAAGCCCCTGGTCCATTGCTTCTTATATTTTGTCCGAAACAGAAAATTCTAGAGGGGCTTAGAACATTCTAGTAAAATCTAGAACATGTTATAGCTAGGTAACTGACAAAATCATATGATTTCGTTTCTCGTCAATAGTATGTTTATATTAATTTTATTAAGCTTGAAAATCTTCTCATATTGGTAGCAAATTCAGCTACCTATACCTTACCTGAAGTGGTGTTTTTAAATTTTTCCATTTTCTAGTTGAAGAAAATTTGACCGATGGAAGGAATGTATAAATGTCAGGTCAGCCGAAATTGATAGAATAATAATATAGTCAAATCACTTTATTTTTTACCTAGATAGCGTGACCAGGAATATATCCACTTTCTTTGATTAAAATCCCACTCGCCCATAATGTCTGACCGAATTTACATTGTTTTATGTAAAAAGCAAATCTTATTACAATTTGCTGGACAGTTGTAATAATATCCGAAAGCTTCGTTCTTTTAATGGAATAAGTAAATTAATGAGACTGTTTCAAATAAGGATAAATACTTAAAATAATAATTAAAAATAATAAAATAAAATTAAATAACAAACATCAACTTTTTAACAACAAACATTTACAAACCAAATATTAAAATAAGAAATACTGTTTATACAGTTTATTTCTGAATTTACATTCACTATAATGATTCTTGCGTTTACTAAATTGTGCTATGTTTATGCAAATGTATTTGGTCGTCCTTAAGAACTTGTGATGTTTGTATTTTTTGTTTTACCTACCTTGACTTGGAAACGAAACCGATAAACAATCTTTAAAGGAATATATTCCAAGGTTGAGGATGTTTATAAAACCATTTTGCTGATTCAGCAATATATTCCTCATTCAGGACTGGCCTAATTCTTTAGGTACTATTTGTGTACTTTTATTCTTTATTATTTAATAGCTATCGTCTAATATACCATTCTCTCACTAAAGTCCTATAAAATAGTTTGCTATTTGTATGAACTTTTAAAATATCATTGTTTTTATGAAATTCTCTTTATTTACCACGGAAACGAATAATTTCTTTAATTACATATGAATATAATCTGAAAGTGGAAATTATGATTGGATTAACTTATATCAATTAAATTTGCCACTTAATAAAGCATATATAACACCTTCAGAAATTCTCTGCTTTTCAAGGGTATAATATGCTTATATGTTACTTACTACTCATATTACCGTACTTAGAAATTTACAACTTTTTTTTAATCCGTTATTTGATTATATACTTAGTTAATCTAAAATTACTCTTAATATTATTTGATAATTATTCCCATTCCTTATTAATTGAAATAATTAGAGATCGCTATCTACTTCAAAAATAAAAATAAATTTAAGGTAATTTATAAGAGGGATTCTTTCCTTAGTTTTATTCCATACCAATAAACGAGGGGTCTGAATCTATAGGTCATGGACTTTAAAATAATAAAAAATTAATAAAAAGAAAAAAAAACGGTCCCTTTTTGAAAAAGTATATGCTCAATATCCAAAGACCATTTGAGTTAGGAAAGAGGAACAGGTGTTTTCTTTTTCAGTATTTTGTTCTAAACAAATATAATAATGATAAAACATATTTTTTTTTTAATTTTAAAAAGAACTTCTTTTGATTAAAAAAAATATATTATTTTAGAATATGGTGGCTAAAGATGTGCTAATTTTCAAAGTGGAGAAACAATAGGTTGACAAGATAAAAAATAGTAGCGATTTAAAAATAGTTTTCTTGGTAGATCTCAAAAACTATTTTAGCTTAAACAGGTATCATAATCCACATGGAACAGGAACTCATTGGTTCCAAAGTACAAAAAGCGGATATCACAGAATTATTAGCAATTATACAATGAATCAATTGACAACTTCAAATAAAATAAATTTATACCACCAATGAATTGTTTAATTGGTGTTTGAATTCGAACGTCGTTCTAATTTTGTTGCACCAATAACATTCGGGCTGTTAATTGGATAATAATATGCAATTATAAAATAAGTGGTTGCCGTCTCGCTCTTTCTAATTGCCGTTTATTTAAGCACCTGATATATTATAATATTTCTCATTTCTTTTTTTTTTCGGATCATGTTTGTGTCAATTTAGAGTTACCTCTAACAAGTTTATGAATAAAATATTTTAACTATCAAGGATGGAAATCGTATAGAACGCTCAGCTCTTAGGTGGAACGTCCGCTTCCAATTCTCAATTCCTTACTTTAGTGTGTTACCCCCGGTAATAGGGCATGTTAATATATGTACACAAACTTGCCTGGTACACATCTTGCGAACTTTTCTTAATCATATTTATCGGTGTTGGAACCATGTTTTAGCAAACGCTTCGTCCATTCGGCCTCGAAATAAATCAGGTTGTAAGAGCACAATGCTGACCACATTGTTTCTTAAGAATTCCGTTAGATCGTGAATAGGGGACTTGTTCTAGTTCCTTGTCCAAGGCCAGGATTCCCAAACTTGAGGTGTCTAAAGAACTCCTAGTGAACAATTTTTTTCTTATCTTAAAGTAAGGCGGACAGCAGTTTTGGTTGAACTTGTATTAGAAAGGAACAGCACACATTCAGCAGCAAAGCACCTAAGGAATGCACGTCTTACAAAAACTGCTCTGCTCTGCCCTGTCCTGCTCTGCGTCACTCAATTTGCGCCTTACTGTAACGATTTTTGACTTTTATATTGTGTAATATTATATAATAGTTTTATATTATGACTAAATTTGGGCCATGTAACCTTATAGTAACGTCAAAATCTTTGACCTTTATCATGACCGTCAAATTCTCAATTGAAATTGCGGACCACAATTAACAAATTTCTACTTTTTCTTAATAATTTAATGATGTCATTGATATTGCCGCACAAGGACTGCTTAGAATGCTTTACAGTACCTGCAGGTACTTTCTCAATATGGTAAATATTGCGCTTCAACTGAAGCTAAATTTAGTGAAACTGAAAACAATAGCTCAATGCAGACCAAACAAACGCTTTTTTTTGTGTGTGATTTTTTATAGGTTTTTGCGATCCATGATCTTCAATGTCTTGTAATCAGTTGTGAATAAAGAATCTGTTTACGGCAAGCAAGGGTACAGTGGAAGAAACAAGTAGAAGAGATTCCAAGTTAGGTAAGCTCCTGTCACAGGAAATACCTCCTCACAGGATTGAGCTGCTATCTAGTCTGATAAGAGACTGGATAGATAAGATAAACGGATTTTCTCCAACTCGTGGTTTTTTTTAGTAAAAATTCAAAAACACTTCCCTACGTTGAATCTGAATGGTTATTTATCTGAATATGTTTTACGCTTTTATTAACCTAAAGGATATACGATCTAGCACAATTAATTAGTGCGTAAGTAAACATGATTACATTTAATTATTATTTTAATTATTATTCTCTTATTCAGGTTTGGCGATACCTATGTTGACTTATTTTTCAATAAAAAGAGAAAATTAATGTTTTTTTCGAAAATTTATTGATGAGAAGAACCATTTTTTTTTTTTTTTTTTTTTTTTTTTTTTACATTTTATCTTTTTATCTTATCTTATTAGCATCAAAGTTGAATTATATAAGTCGATATCGTTCCTCAGTCAAAAAAGGGATGTGATGTTAACACTATTGCTATACTACTTCCGTATGTGGCCTACTTTGACTCTGATAATAGTGAACTGCCATTGCGTTTTTGCGTTCTTTCAGGGAAAAGGGGCCTTGGTCAGCTTTCAGCATCCGCTCTCTTCGCTCGCTCTTAGCTTCAACAGGTCCTATTCAGTTGAGATTGTGGACACACTAAACGGTGTTGGTACCTTTTCTGAGAATAGTCAGTAATATTTTTTCATTTCAATTCTCTTTGGAAATTCAATTAATTAATCAAATTAATACGGTTTAACTAAAGAATAAAAATATGTTATCGAGCTGAAGATAGGTCAAGGTAAAATACATATGTTACCTATCTTTTATATTATGTATAAAGGTTAAGCGTTTGCCTACCTAACATGATTAAATTAACAAACAGTTTTCTTATGATTAAAAATAATTTCAAAATTAAAATTTTAATCCAAACATACGAAAAAGAAGAGAAAAAACATCAATCAAGGAAATGAAGAAAAAGAATTTCGTTCAGAAGAAATCATTTATAAAGAAATACCATCTCCTATTGGTGAAACCAAGCCAGACTGAATGAATGAGTCGACAAATGAAAATAAAAAATAAGGTTTTGTGTTCAATCATATTTATTTTTTGGGTGTATATACACATGAAAAAGATTCAAGTTTTTGTTTAGTACTGATGACTTGATAGTGTAGATATTATGTTCCCTTATTGTGAATGCAAAAAGTAGGTTTTACTTTGATTCCATTCCCCCCCCTCTTTCACCCTTCTGAAATTCCACCGATGACTGATTCTTGTCCTTCGGCTGTCGATAGCAACTGTCCAACAACTTGCATGAGTCCTGTCAGTCAGAATTTGAATGAAACTTCCTTGTAACTCTTTAATCATTCATAAATTCCTTTTCGTTATTGATCAGGTCCGATTTGTCAGCTCTTTGTAGTTGCCCGCGGTGAGGCCTCACTAGGCTTGTAAGTGCAGGCACTCATCATTAAGACGTCGCTTTGAGGTCCATCTATCTTAGGCGCGTTCCGCCATCCATCTTTGCTCGTCTTGGTCATGAAAGGTTTGGTCCAATCTTTTTTTCTTTCTTCGTTGAATTCTTAACAGTGATTGTCAACTATGTAAATTAAAACTGGCGAAAGAACAATGATAATTTGCATATTTTTATAATTGGCTTGAATGTATAGCTTATAGGTGATACATTCCAAATGTTGCTGATTACATAATTATCTTTCAAAAAACATTAGGTAAAACCTATGACCCCGGTTTGAAAAATTCTTTTTGTTTATGTAGACATTTTAATAGCCTAGACTTAAGCAATTTAAAAAACAAAACAAAAAACCATGAATATAATGATGCAGAATGTTCAATGTGTCCCTAAAATGAAAGTTTTTGAATAAACAATAATAATCGATTTGATTGGAAGAGTTAAAAAAGTTTGAAATTTTATAATTATCATTAGCAGTTTTTTCGACTAAATAATTGCATATCTAATTTCGGCCTCGTTGGTCCAAGAATAGCCCCCTACTTAGCGGGGAATACGTTCGAAGAAGTACAGAAATTTAGATGTTTTTGGGGCCATTATGACAAGAAAAAACGAAATCGAAGAGGAAATCAAGGGTAAATTAAAGGCGGGAAACGCTAGCTACTTTTCGGTAGCGAAATTTCTAAGCTCATGTATTCTTTCCCAAAAGTTAAAAATTCGAATCTACTAAATATTATCGCCCCGGAATCGATGAAAAATCAAGGTTGTGCAAAAGTGGGTTCGGATATATGTATATATTATATAAGGATATATATGAAAGGAAAGGAATCTAGATGGCGCAAAAGATAGGTTTTGCTTTGATGTTCGATATTTAGGAAGTATTGAAGCCTGAATCAGAAGTTTTTCCTATACTACCAAAGACCTTGTATTATAGTTGAAACTCTTTTATTTATGTGGCTTTAATTTTTTGGTTGCAGGATGCCTCCTACGGTGGAGCAGAAAACAAAGAAGAAGAGCCCGGCGGGGGGACTGCGCCGCCTCCTGTCGCTGTCGCCGCGGAGGATGGAGACGGCCTTCCTCCCGGACACGAGCCTGGTCCTAGAGGAGCGGAGGCAGCAGCTGCGCCGCCACGACTGGAAGTCACTGCCCCCCTCCGGCAGGAAGAGGGTATCCTTCAGCCCGCGATCCGACACCGAGTCCGACATCGGATCCGAGATATACGACACCGTCTCAAAGAGTGAGTACTAGTCACTGCTAGCTTTTGTCTTAGGTTAGAGCCTCCTCTACGCTAGAGTAACTCTTGCAGGCTTTTGTTGGAATGCGGAAAGTCTAACTAAACAAGTGAGGACTAGACATCTTAGTGCCAAATTTGTTTTTAAGTTAGTCAATTTTTTTTCTCGAAAAATGCTTTTTCCAAATAATAATTTCCCTTATATTGATTGAAAAAAACAAAATGAATGATGGGGGGGGGGCAATGTGACATGACGTAGAAACAATACAAGTACCATTATAATAAAGACTTTTTTATTCTTTAATTTTTTCGGATCGTAGTTTGGAATCAAAAGGGGCCGGGATAGCCGAGCGTGTAGGAGCGCGACCCGTTGTTGCACGCTCGAGCCGAACGGCGGCGGTTCGAATCCGCCCTGGGAGGGTTCACTTTTATTTCGTGGAGGCCCCACGGAATAAATCTCGACCCTCCCACCATGGTTAGAATAGGTCGGTTACACCTGTAGAGTAACCCCCCGTATGCCACACATGGTAGGGGTACCGAACAAAAAAAAAAAAAAAAAAAAAAAAAAAAAAAAAGTTTGGAATCAAAAGTTGCTTCGCTTTTGAGCGCCAGAGGCGATCACAATGGACCAAACAGTCATGTTTTTGCGGGAGTTTTTATATCAACTTTTAGATTATTACAACCGGATACACAATTATTAACCGGTGACGAATTATTCTTATTAACCTGTTAATAACAACAGTTTAATCCCAAAACCGTTCAACAACTTAACCGTGTAAAGAAGTCTTTTTCGTTTAGTGTAACCGCTTCTGGCGATCAAATAGCGAGGCAACATTTGTTTTCACACTTCGTTCCAAAAACTCAACCGTGCAATTAGGCCTTAAAATTCCCATTTTTATTGTTAATTTCGTTTCATGCATTGATTTATGAAATTTTCAACAATACTTAATTGTTAAATTAAATAACTATTATGTTTTGATCCTTCTTGCCTTTCTTGAAAGCTCCATTATCTGCTTTCGTATTAGGATATATCTGTTGAATGTGCAGGCATAATGTTTTTACACGGTTTTGATGGCAATATAACAGAGTCTTTAATTATGTTGAGGGTTATCCTTTTCTTGAAAATTATACACAATCTCTGTGCTTCTTGATATTTAAATACCTCTAAGCAAAACCGGAACTAACATTTTAGTCAAGTGGGGTGAGCTTAATGTTTCTTTCACCTCCGATGCTTCCCGCCGCCTCAGGTAGTAGGTATCATCGACTTACACTATCTACTCATTAATTGGCGGAATAAGAGACAAAATAACCAAAAGGCAGACAAATACTTTTTTCTGAAGCTAGGAAGTAGCCCGAAAAAATTAAACGATCCATAAGGCATTGTGACCAGAGTTTTACACCTCTTAACAAAATAAATGAATAAATATAAACTTTAATGAAATTTGCTAACCCCCTGAATTTTCCTTCCTGTGTCTAGTTTCAAAGAGACCTATTTTGCCCCTTTGTGGTTTTAGCCCTGGTCTACTCTAGGACATCGGGTGCAGTTTAGATATTTTTAATACAACTGCATTTAGATATACTTTTGATATTTTTGAAGTTTTGGGCCAAATTCTTTGATCGAATTGGCTGGTTGTTCAAAATCAGTAAAATCTCCCTAGAATGGAGAACAGTTGCAATTAAGGAATTGCTCGTGGTTATTTTCTCCATTTAGGTTCCAAGGAACACGTTCATCGAAGTGATCCAAATCACTTTGACTTGACAAACATGTGTCAGAACTAACACTACAACGAACTGAAGACATTGCAAAAAGGTTTTATTAAACATGTTAGGCTAGAATTGCCATTTTACTGAAAAAGCTTTTGGCACTTAGCCGGTTTTTGCTGAAACACTTAGCTCTCATCTTCAGGCTTTTTCTGCACAGCTATTTAATGATTGTTGTGTTCAGCCCGCTTTGGAATTTTTCTGCATGGGAATTTTGATCACTTACCGGGCCTTATTTTTTTTGGTAGTTATTCAGCCCGTTATTGATTTCCAGTTTTTAAAAGATATAAATAAAAAAAAGGGTTTATTTTTTTCACGCTATGGGCAATGGTATAAATTTCTATCTGTTGATTGATTGCCTTATCTGTATTATGTTTTTTTTTTTAGCGAATTTAATCCCAAAGAGAAGTAGGATTTTCTCCTTATCTATCTTCTTGTACCTATTGTTTACATTGTACAAGAAAATGGTTTGATTTTCAAAACATAATACATCATATCGTATAATAAAGTAGTTTTGTTGAATAAAATTATTTTTGTACATATTAACCGTTGATTAGTTTTTAAATATTACTTACGTGACCATTTCGTGATTTTCTTCTTTACTAAAAAACTAATAAGCTGAAGAGACAGGCAGGCCATCTTTTAAACTTTCATGCAATCATTATTCAAATTAACCGTGCTAGACCTATTCGGTACAAAAGCAATAAAGAAAGTATAATTAAGCCATCAAGAAGAATAAAAAAAAATATTAAAACTGCTATTGCTTTATAAATCAACCTGATCACAATAGACATTAGGTTGAGAAAGGCTGTTTAAATTGGTTAAAGATCCTCAGGTGTATTGAGCCAACGGTTTACTAATATTTGTCGATTTTATTACTTTTTATCTTATCTTGTAAGCTTTTCTCTATCTATCTAGTATTTCATTTTCACAAGTTTCTTATTATTTAGGATTGTTAAAATTCGCTTTCATATTTTTCTTTGAGCGCTTCTGTCTATGTATGATAATAACTTACAATACAATAATTTCAATGGGCTATAATTGAACTGTTATGAAAATAGTCACTGGGGTCCTAAAAATTCACATTCATTGTGAGATTCATTTTAAATCCGACAATACATTTTTTTTTTTAATAGAAATATTAGTTCAGTCTTTTAAATTTGATCCTTTATTGGCCTCACACTATTTTTACAATAGTTGGTTCAACGTTTCGGCACTAAGCCATTTTCAAGAAGAATACCTAAAATTTAGAATTTCAATACTTTTGAACTCAATAAATTAAAATAAAAAACATTCAAGTGAAAAAATATATGATTTTACCCACCTGTGACCACAATTTTTTAAATAAATTAGGCTGACTACCCTTGTCTAAAATTAAAATTTTTATTACTAGTTAACAACTATTGTCACTTTTGGTAAGAATCACAGTCAAATGGATTATTTTACCAGTCCCCTTATCCCCTCCAACCTGTAACCTCACTATTACTTAAATAAACAATTTGCAAAAATTTTTAAATTAAAATCATGATTAAAATTCTTACATTTTTTATATTTCACTATGTATTAATTTTCTAAAATTTTAAAATTCATAATAAATTTTTTTTTTTTTTTTTTTTATATATATAAATTTCCAGACATATTACTTTTTATTATTAGGACACTCAATTATTAATTTTACTTAAAATTTCCGCATAGTATTTGTTTAAATTTCTGGAGTCATTTTTAAAGTTTACTGTCTTATCAATATTTTCTGAAATTGACATGGCTTCAAGCATTCTTCTCTTATATACACTTGATTCCCTATGCATCACTTCAACTCCATCAAAATCAAATCTATGCTGTGTTTTATTTACATGTTCCACTAGACCTGTTTTTTTGTCATTTTTTTGTATATTTTTCACATCATTTTTATGTTGGTAAATCCGGTCAGAAACATATTGCTTTGTTTCACCAATGTATATTGCTGGGCAATCCAAACAAGGTATTTTATAGACTACTTCGGATTGGTTTTTAACATTTATTTTATCTTTCATATTACTGTATATGTTGCCCACTTTATTTGTCGGCTTAAAACTTAATTTATATTCACTTACATCATAATCTTCAAAAGATTTTTTGATATTTTCTCCTAGACCCTTTATATATGTACATTTATAAAACTTTCTGACATTATTATTATATTTTATTATTTCATTTTTTACATGTCCTTTTATTTTATTATAGTTTTTTGCCCATACCTTTTTAATTAGCTTTAGAGGGTACATATTCTCAATAAACATGTTAAATATATTTGTTTTTACTTCTGGGAGCCTCTCATTATCTGTAATTTTTATTGCTTTATTGATTTGGTTATGTAAAATGTTATATTTCATATGGAAGGGGTGGCAAGAAAAGAAATTGAGTATTTTATTACTGCAACATTCTTTCTTAGTCCATGCAGTTATTAATCTGTTTTCCTTTCTTATAATTAATAAATCTAAAAATCTTATCTGACCTTTATCTTCTTTTTCTATAGTAAATTTTAATCTTTCATTATAATCATTTAATGCATTATGTAGTTTTTCAACTTCATTGTTTTTTATAATGCAAAAAATGTCACCAATATATTTAAACATAATTTTTACATTTATGCCAGATTTCCTGATTGCATTTTCAATTAACTCATTCATTATCAGTCCTGCCAGGCTTACTGATAAAACCCCACCCATTGGTAACCCATATAATTGTCTGTAAATTTCTGTATTATATTTGAAAATTCCATTTTCACAGCACAATTTAATTCCTTCAATAAACACTTTTTTATTTTTTATTTTAGTTTGTAAAGAAATCTGCTCCCATTTTTGTTCTATTATTTTATATACGTTTTTTAAGGGGATGTTGGTGAAGAGAGAGGTGACATCATAGCTGATCATTATTTCATCTTCATCTATTTGAGCCTCTTTCAATTTCTCTTTTGCTTGAATTACATTTTTTATATCAAAATTTTCCAAATCCAATGAAAATTTTGATATAAAAAATCCGAAGTAGTCTATAAAATACCTTGTTTGGATTGCCCAGCAATATACATTGGTGAAACAAAGCAATATGTTTCTGACCGGATTTACCAACATAAAAATGATGTGAAAAATATACAAAAAAATGACAAAAAAACAGGTCTAGTAGAACATGTAAATAAAACACAGCATAGATTTGATTTTGATGGAGTTGAAGTGATGCATAGGGAATCAAGTGTATATAAGAGAAGAATGCTTGAAGCCATGTCAATTTCAGAAAATATTGATAAGACAGTAAACTTTAAAAATGACTCCAGAAATTTAAACAAATACTATGCGGAAATTTTAAGTAAAATTAATAATTGAGTGTCCTAATAATAAAAAGTAATATGTCTGGAAATTTATATATATAAAAAAAAAAAAAAAAATTTTTATTATGAATTTTAAAATTTTAGAAAATTAATACATAGTGAAATATAAAAAATGTAAGAATTTTAATCATGATTTTAATTTAAAAATTTTTGCAAATTGTTTATTTAAGTAATAGTGAGGTTACAGGTTGGAGGGGATAAGGGGACTGGTAAAATAATCCATTTGACTGTGATTCTTACCAAAAGTGACAATAGTTGTTAACTAGTAATAAAAATTTTAATTTTAGACAAGGGTAGTCAGCCTAATTTATTTAAAAAATTGTGGTCACAGGTGGGTAAAATCATATATTTTTTCACTTGAATGTTTTTTATTTTAATTTATTGAGTTCAAAAGTATTGAAATTCTAAATTTTAGGTATTCTTCTTGAAAATGGCTTAGTGCCGAAACGTTGAACCAACTATTGTAAAAATAGTGTGAGGCCAATAAAGGATCAAATTTAAAAGACTGAACTACTATTTTCTTAGCCTCAAGACCAATATAGAATTAATATAAGAAATATTAGTTTTAATTTAATTAGAAAGCAATTACTGCTTATACATTCTCTAGGTTTTTTAAACGTCATATTTTTTTACGAAACCTCATAATACTTGATTTTTTTTTTAATAAGGGCTTTCAGTAACTATTCCAGGAGAATAAAAGAAATACAAATAGAACAAGCGAAGTTTTTAGGTTATGGAAATTCCGGTCGCTAGTTTTATATCATCGGTTTCGGTCGAAGGAGAAAAATTAAACATGTTCTTAATTATTAAAAATCTAATCCACTTACAAATATCGAATAATTACACATAACCCAGCCTTGGTTTCATCAATTGATAGCTATCTGATGCCCGGGCGGAGAGGTCCAACTTCCCATCCGGTAATGTAAGATCCCGGAAAGATCCTTTACGCTCCTTGCCCGTTTCCATTGCAGCTTCCCTTTAATCATCGGAAAGGGGAGGGAGGTTTCTCAGTCCTCATCTTGTCTGGATTACCTGTAAGGGTGTGTTCTCAATGATTGTTAAAAGTTAAAAGTTGTTAAAAGTTGATTAACAAAAAAAGAAATAATTAAAGAAATCAAATAATTAATTAATGAACCTGTGAAAAACTTTATAACTGTATACGTTAATAAGTTTAACATTATTAATAATTGATAAAACTGAAGTAGTTGGCCGAAACTAGTGCTAACCCACAAAACATTAAGTATATTACCATATTTAACATGGATTTCCTTTTCATATCACAATTGATTACCTTAAAGCGGTGATGTTAGATACGGCAATGAATATTGCAATAAATAATTTTATATTTATACACATGTGATGTTAGCATATGTAATGAGTATAGTGCCAGGATGGGTTGGATATCAGCTGATTAAGCTCCAATAAGAGAATAGGACCTAGGATACTGCCTTGAGATACAAAGGAGGGTCGAGAAAAGAGGGTTGTAAAGGAAAAAATGTGATTACCTTTAAAGGTTTTATCCGTGACATAAGATCGGACTAACAGGAAATACATTGGGGGGGGGGGACAATATAAATAGTAACAGTAGGGAATGATGGGAAATATCCTTTAACTTCGGGCTTCAATGGAGAAATAATAAGCAATCACTCATCTTCACTGTAGAATAATTAGAATTTTCCAGTTTGAACCTTATTTTTGTCCAAATAGATGGGGAATCGTTTGCCCTTTGAATTAAAATGTTCTTCCGCAGCTGTCCTGTAGTTAAATCAATTTCGGATTCTTTTATTTTTATTTACAACTTAAAGAAGCAGATTGCAAAGCTACTACTATTTCGAATTTGAATGCGGTTTTAAAGAGTACTTATTTAGTCCCTCACATCTCCCTTTGTTATATCCTGAGATTGGGAGACCCTTCTGAAGCATGCCCAGCCTCTATAATTAATTTATGAATCAAGGGGTTGTACGTGATCTCGGTCAAACTATCTTGCAAAATTGAAAAGTAACATCATTACAATGTGTGGAAAGCATCTGTAAAGATCTTAAATGCGTCAAATTGCTGAGTTATTTTTTATTTAGAACTTATGTAAGGTATTATAATTACATTATTATTCTTGTACTTGTTGAAACCACTAAACATTAAGGACAATATGCTCTAAACGTATTGATGCTATAACATCTAATTTTGAACTATGTAAACCTTACTTATCGTAAAAATACCATAAAATACTAATGAACGAAACATAGTCGTACTTTCATTTTGTTATTAAGCCTAGCGTGGCTTAAAAGTATTGTTAATATAACTTAAAAGTACTGTTAAAATAAATTTGCCTCCAGACGATGCATGTTATTAGATCTTAGATGTTCGATAATGTAGTTTGAAATTTGATCATCAATATTCTCAAATGAAAGGGTAAAAAAAAAAAAAATAAACAGAATAATCAAAGCGAGGGGCCGAATCGACCACCTTTTTGGGTCAGCGCTTTTAAACATCTGGGGTGAGAGGAAGGGGTGGCGTTTAGCCAAGGGGTGGTTTAACTGATTGTGCGCTTTTTTTAAACCATGTACGTATTATATGACAATGTTCATTTTATTTTATTTTTCAATTTTTGTTATAAAATTTTATATTCATCTAGAGTATCAATCAGGCCGTCACACAGTGGTCCAAAAAAGCTAAAAATGGGAAAAAAACCTAATATCTATTATATTGACTTTGTTAGCTGCATGCAACCTCCCGTGTATTGAGTTTTTGAGGTGCCGAATCTAATGAAACCAAAATCAGTGCAATGGGACCACCAGATCAAGTCCAAATTTGAGGTCAAAAAGTCAAAAATATAAAAAATTCGTGTTTGGTATAGTCTCATATGTTTTTTGAGGTGCCGAATCTAATGAAATCAATATCAACGAAATCAGAGCATCACATCAAGTTAAAATTTGATGTGGAAAATAAAAATGAAAAAAATTGTATAGACACTTTTTTTATTTAAAATTTTTATGTACAATAATACAAATAGGATATACTTATTTAATCTTGTTTAAGTTAATTGTATGCTTCCTCGGTTAGCTCTTTTTTCTTTTTATACTTGTATGCTGGTCTTAAATCCGTAATGTATAGGTTGCTTGTTAGAAATAATGGTGGAAAACATCTTCATTTGTTGCGACTTGAGATATCTTCCTGGAATGATGTTTCCTATACTGCTTATAATTTTTGTTCCTACTCTCCATGAGTCTCTTCTGACAGGGAACCGATAAAAAGAGCTGCGTGCTCAATCATGTCTGCTCCATGGAAAAGAATTTTGTGAACGGTCGATGGGAGATAATACCAGGGGTACCGAGTCACTGCCATCTCAGCCGTTTCCGCTGTATACTTGCGAAATGCTGCAGTATCAATCGGGTACAGAAAGCAAATCACATCTAGTACTGTTTTTAATCTCATAATTAATTCTTCATTTATCCCTGGAATATGCGCGGTTAGTGAAGGATTTTTAAAAAACTTGCAACAATTACAGCATCAAAGTGAAATAAATGTACCACCTCAATTTTCAGGGGTGAGAGCTCTAGTGCAAAGGACTACCATACACTATAAAGGATCTGTGCAACTTTAAACAACCAATTCGTAGTTGTAGTTGTAGTTTATTTGATTATTTAAAATACAAAATAAAATACTTTTTTTTATTTTAGTATTTTAGAATTAAAATTAAAATAATAATAATAATAAAGGCTTAACGAACCCGAAGGTTCGATGCCGACACCACCAAAAAATTAAAATAATTTTATTTTATTTTAGTATTTTAGAAATAAAATGAAAATAACGTGTGATTTATTTTATTTTAATTCTAAGCCAGCCTCCCTCCCTTAGAGAACTATAGGAGGATTTTTCTTAACTAACAGTTCCTCCCCAAGGTCATCCGCCCTCGCCACTCTCACCGTAGCGAAAGGTTTAAATCCTTATTAATCCCAAAGTTGGCCGAAGTTGGCGCTGAAAATTTTACCACAGTTCCTCTACTACCTACAGTTACATATTAAACCATTGCGACCGTAACGCAACGTAACGCAAACTTTTTATAAACCAACAAAGTCATTAAATCATACTTATTTCAGCAACGATTTCGAAAATTAATTTCTTCTCTAACTATTGATATTGTTCAAACATGTTTAGTCCATAACAGTGCACATATATATGACTCACTCCTGATGTATTGGGAAATATTTTATTGTTAATCTTATACAGAGTAGAATTTTTTTTTTTATGTTGATAGAAAATTACGATTTTTTCAATCATTAAAAACTCCAATTTTACTGGTACACACACATTTTAATGTTGAACTAGTTAAAAAAATATATTCTTTTCATTGTTCTACAACTATTCAAGTATTCGAAAACCAAGAAAAAATTAGGTTTGGGCTACTTTCATTTTTGAGGTTTTTTTCCCAGCTTGGACCACTGTGCGTCATAAAGAGGGCCTTTCTAGCTTTTTTTAAATTAAGACATGATATTAACCTACCGTACATAATTAAATTAGATTAGGGCATATTTAACTTTTAATGAAGTAGAAGACTAGCAAGAAGCAGTCAATATTAATTCCATTAACTAACTCCTCCACTGCCCCTACCTTGAAATCAGGTTCTAAAACTAATACTAACCCAAACCTTATTTAGATAATTAATCAAGTTACTATCATCAACTCCTTTTCGACAAAAAAGTCTTTACTTGATTCCCCCCTGTTCAGGTTTTTGGTTTCGTAGTAAATGATTTTTTCAGCTATGACTCATTCACAGAAAAACGTGACCAACGAAAAGAAGGTAGCGTCACGCATCAACAGCGACCCCGTGACGATAGCGTCCCCATAACACGTAAGTTTAGCGCCGGAGGGAAGAATTATGTTGACATATACTAGCGGTCTTGTCGGGTCGTGAGAACTTCCCAGCCAGTCGACGCAAATTGTCTCCAGATTGCGGAAAGTCTTTACTCATGGCTTCTATGAGAAAATTGATCTCGAGAGTATGACAGAATGAAAATCGCTCATTGATGAGATTTAAATGAAAGGTGAATAATTATTATATTCCCCTCCCTCTAATTTCAAAGCAATTATCCTACGGGAAGAACTCCTCTTTTCGGTAAATTTATTTATTTTAAATCCTTTTACCGACATTGTCGCTTTTAAGTTTACCTCTTCTGTTTTATCTTTTTCCTCGCGACGGCTTAAAAGAATGGCGTACACTGTTGTGCAAACGAAGGCGACATTTGGGCCAATCAAAAGGAAATGTTCACATATTTTAACATGATAAATATATACGAACAAACCAGCCTAACGAACAACAAGCCGTAGCTCAGCTATAACCGCAGGCTTCCAAAAGAGAATATCATCAGTCATTCACTGAACACCATTTAATCGGATTTTTATATTAAATAATGGTCAAATACATCCTTTTTTTTTATTTATACGTTTTTATGTTGGTAAGTGCAAATTCAAAAATCTGTTGTTAAATTTGAATAATATTAAATAAAATAATCACAAAAACTATAAGAAAATTGAGAAATAAAATTATTTAAGAAGACGGGTGTGTGTACATTTGTTTTAAAATTCCAAATACGCTCGACGTGTCAATATATATAAAATATTCATCAATGTGAAATGTATATTTTTCTGTTCTTGGATTGTTTGTGCCGAGTTTCGTAAATTAATCTCTACTCCCAAAATTTAATTATTTGCTATTTTTTAATGATCCTAAGGAAGAAAGTTGCTCATTATCAGAAAGTTTTACCGCTGGAGTTAATTAGTTTCTTCGGTTTTGAGAGTGAATGGCTTGATTGGCTTTCGAATAAAGCCCAACTACAACAAACAAACCCATGCGGTACTTGGGTTTTCAAGGAGAAGTTTGAAATGTTCTAACTCGGTGCAAGAAAAAAAAGGTTATAAGAGGTTTCTGTATTCTCGTCCCCCCTAATGTGGCATTTTGTTTCTTTTGTCTAACAGGTAGCTACCGTCTCTTTCCTATGCTCCACTTTTGTTTTTTTCTGTTTCCGCCTCTCCCTCATTAGACTGGAGTGGGGCTCGGGGGCATTTTTAAAACTGAACGTTCTACATTGGAGGGCTTAGAGGGTTTTTAAAAGGTTTATGTCCCGTTTATTCTCCAAACATTTACTCATTTTATCTGGTGACTAGACTAAAAAAAAAAAAATTGGGTCTTCAGTCGTATATCACCCTGATACTCATTTATAGTAGTTTTAGATAAAACGTCCGTATTTTCTAATTTTTAATTCTTGCATAGCTTATACACTTTGCCAGCATCAATATTATGTTGTATGTGCATTCTATTATCAATTACATGAATGTAGCAAAGCCATACATTGTCCATTGTTTTGCATCGGCAATATATACAAACAGAAATATTAACCCGTAAAGGTGAGATTAATAAACAGTTTTTTCTTTCATTTTATTGAAATTGAATACTGTATTGACAAAAAGAAAAATCAAGTAAATGTTTTAGCTATTAAAAATAAAATAAAATATAATGTCTAGAAAAGGCTTTTTGAGAAAATGGCAATCCTATAGCGTCTAAAAAGATGATAATAAATACTATTTAGTTACCAATAATTAAAGAAAAACAATGTGTTGAAAATTCAGCAGCATTGCTTTCGTTGTTCTCTTTGCTAACAATTATTGGTATTTTAAATTTATTAGGGGTGTGTAATAGACAACTGTTGATAAATAATCAGGATTTGCAGTTTGATCTTTATTTATTTAGGAAAGCCAACATTTCGATCCCTACATGCGGAACTTCGTCAGGGCTTCTGAGTCCAGAGTAATACGGAGAGTCTCTGGACTCGGATAAAATAACTAAAAAATACATGCATATTTGTTTTACAGAGAGCCTTTATCTGTATTACTCTACACTCAGAAGCCCTGATGGAGATCCACATGTAGGGATCGAAACAAAAAAAAAACTGAAAACCTCATCATTTATCAACCTATCTTAAATTTATTACTGTTTTGACTTGATATGATCAGTGATTCCTTCCTAAGTTAACGGACGTTTAATAAAAATATTTCTATTTCTTCAATATTAGTTGTAAATATAATCATATTTTATTTTAGTTAGTCCAGCTTGTTAAAAAATAAAATTAAAAACAGTTGTTATAAAGGTGTGTGCATAAAATAAAATATATAACTTTTTGATTGTGCAAAATAAAATATTAAAACATGGCGCAGTCGGATTAAACGATCAGACGTTTAATAGAAGCAGTTAAATAAAGGTAATGGATTTTAATAAGCCATCCCCTTTAAGTGTTGACGGATGTCTGTCGACGATTTTCAAGTTTTTTAAGGAAGAGCTGCTTATATATTTTACCGCAACAGAGACTACGAAGAAAAGTCGCGAAATTCAAGTTGCTAGACTTAAAAATCTATTGGGTCATGAAGCTCTTAATATTTATAAGTCAATTACTACATTAGACCCATCTGAAGAAACCATACTATCAGTTCTTAAGGTACTTGAGGATTATTTTATACCAAGACGAAACGAAACTATGGCGGTATTCAAATTCTTTTCAAGAAAGCAACATCCTGGTGAGCCTTTTGACAAGTTTTATGCAGATCTCAGACTATCTATCTGAGACTATCAAAATCTAACTATCTAGCTTTGGATTGTAAATTTGGCAACCAAATAGATAAATTAAAGCCCAAATTGTATTAGGAACGTCTACATCAAAGCTTCAAGAAAGACTAATAAGAGATGATCTTTCTCTGCAACAGATGGTTGATTACTGCAGAAGTTTAACTATAGCTGAAGATAATATGAGGATAATTACGGAAAAACATCAGTCAATCTCGATGGTAGTTACCCGAAAATCACAGAAGCGAATTCCTAAGTGCCGAAAGTGTGGCTATTATCGTACATTTGAACAAATATGTCCAGCCATGGGTAAGAGGTGCAATATCTGTCGAAGGTTAAATCACTTTGCATCAGTATGTGAGAAGAAGCAGTCACGCCAGTGTAAAGCAGTTGAAGAGGAAAATACCGAAAAGTCAAGTGAAGATGATGATGCCACTTCAAGTCTACAAATCTCCGAAGCACGCATCTGCTCACCGCATCGGAAAGGATGGTACCAGGAACTACGGATAGGCAGCTCTTGTGTAGAATTTAAGCTGGATACTGGTGCTGACGCAAATATCTTACCTTTAAATATTGTAAAGCAAGCTGGATTAATGGGTAAAATAATTTAAAAAACGTCAAGAATAGTTGATTATAATCTAGAACCCATAAAAAATATGGGTGTTGTAATTGTTCCCATTAATTGCAACAATCAAATAATCGATGCAGGTTTTGTTGTTGCCGTTGATGATAGAACACCTATTTTAGGTTTAGCTTCGTGCATTAATTTAAATTTAATTAGACGTGTAAATATCTTATCAAGTGTTCCAGATGATAAAATAAAGTTTTATAATTGTTATACGAGTGTTTTTGAAGGGTTAGGATGTTTTCCAGACAAATGTAAAATTAAATTAACGCAGGATGCAGTCCCTTATGCTAGTTCAGCTAGGAGAATCCCCTTGAAATTAAAGGATAGGTTTAAAGCTGCACTGGACTCTTTAGTTGAGAGAAAAATTATCTGTCCGGCTGTTGAGCCTGTGGAGTGGGTCAGTAACATAGTTATAGTTGAGAAGCCTAATGGATCGTTAAGGTTGTGTTTGGATCCTATTCGTTTAAATAAATACATAGTCAGGGAAAGGTATACTATTCCCACAATCGAAGAAATAGCTCCAAATTTAGCCTTTAAAAGATTCTTCACTGTTCTTGACATAAAAGACGGGTTTTATCACGTCCCACTTGATAAAGAATCTAGTAAATTGTGCACTTTCAGTACTATATTTGGAACTTATCAGTTTTTGAGATCCCCATTTGGCCTTTCAAATTTACCTGAAATTTTTCACAAACTTGTTTTTAAGTATTTTGGGGATATACCTGGCGTGACTGTATATTTTGATGATCTGTGCATCGCAAGTTATACTAAAGAAGAGAATGACGAAATTTTATGTCGCGTACTAGAAAGAGCGAAACAATTAAATATTAAATTTAACTATGAGAAATTTCAATACTGCCTGCCGAACATTAAGTACCTCGGCGTAATATTTTGTGAATCTGGTATGTTACCAGACCCGAAAAAAGTTGAAGTTATTATGTCTTTAAAGCCACCACATGATAAGCAGGGTTTGCAAAAACTATTGGGGTTTGTCAATTTTCTACGTCCTTTTATTCCTAACTTATCGGAAATTGTCTCTCCTTTAACGGAACTTCTCAAAAAAGGAGTTGCCTGGCAATGGTGTATCTCCCAGGACGACGCAGTTTCAAAGATAAAAAAAATAATTTCTTGTGATCCAGTTCTCGCAATTTTTGACCCCTTAAAGCCTGTAATTATACAGTGTGATGCGTCCAAAAATGCACTCGGTTGTTGTCTGTTGCAAGACAACAAACCGGTGCATTTCGCGTCCAAGTCCTTGAGTAGTGCTGAGGAAGATTATTCTCAGATTGAGAAAGAGATGCTAGCTGTAGTTTTTGCTTGTAAGCGTTTCCATACCTATGTTTACGGTCTGGTACTGAAGTAACTATACAAACGGATCATATGCCACTTGTCTCCATAGTAAATAAACCTCTTTATAAAATTCAAAATAACAGAATAAAAAGGTTAAGGTTAAAACTCTTGATCTATCAATTTCAATTAAAATATTTGCCGGGAAAGTATATGTATGTTGCTGATTATCTGTCAAGGTGTGGTGTTAAGACTCTTATTGAAAATAGTGAACCACTGAATGATGTTGTGCATTGTGTAGGAGAGGGAAATATTGAGTTCTCAGAAGATAAGCTCAAAGAATTTCAGAGAGATTCTATGAGTGACGAGGTTTTAAATAAATTGATTTAATTTTGTAATAATGGCTGGCCCAATAATAATATGTTATATGGCGATTTAAGGCATTACTACAATTTAAGGAATGATCTTGAATTGAGTAATGGTCTATTGTATTACAACAGAAGATTGATTGTCCCTTCATGTAAACGAAAGTTTATATTAAACTTACTTCACGAGACACACTTAGGATTGAACAAAATTAGCAGTTTAGTGAAGAATTTTTATTACTGGCCGGGAATCTCTTCGGATGTTAAAAATTTAATTCTCTCCTGCCAACTCTGTCAAAAATACCAAAAATCAAAAACAAAAGAGCCCCTCTTAAGTCATGAAATACCGAACATCCCATTTTACAAAGTAGCTACTGATATAGCAGAATATGCAGGTGAATTATATCTAGTTCTAATTGATTATTTCTCCCGCTGGATTGAGATTTGTAAAATTTCTCATAAGACAGCTAGAGCAATCATATCAAAAATGAAAGATATTTTCAGTAGATTTGGTATTCCACATGAAGTTGTTGCAGACAACATCCCCTTTAACAGTTACGAATTTAGGAAATTCGCCTCGGATTGGAACTTTAAGGTTACCACAGTTAGTCCTTACTACCCAAAGTCTAATGGTTTAGCAGAGAAGGCAGTGGGGATCGTTCAGAAAATGATGTCTAAAGCGAGAGAGGAAAAGCAAGATTTAGAGTTGTACCTACTAAATTATAGAAATACTAACGTGTCTGGTTTAGATTACTCTCCTGCTCAGATGTTATGTAGCCGAGTCCTACGTACTAAACTACCTATCCCTACCGAGAAACTAAAGGCAAGACCAGTACCCAGTCAGGTTTACAACCAGATGAAACAAAATCAGAAAGCCCAAGCGAGATATTATAACCGATCGAGCAAGAAGGCTAGTGCTTTTGCTGAAGGGGAAAAAGTCTTACTTCAAGACATTAGGTCCAAGTTATGGTTCCCAGCAGCCATTGTCAGAAAATTAGCAGAGCCTCGTTCTTATTTAGTTGAGTGTAGAGGAAAAGTGTACCGAAGAAACGCGCACATGATTAAAAAATCTGGTGCCTGCGCGCAACACACAACTTTCCCTTACCAACTTACTTGGATTAGAAATTGACGTGTTTTGCTAAATATCATTTCCCAAAGTCACACATTTTTCTACATTCATATCTTATTTTTGTTAATCGTTAAAGCCGTTTTTGAGTAAATAAAAAAAACCCGTGAAAATGATACAAAATTTATTAAGTAAAGTCCCCCCTCCCGTTGATAAATTTTAATGAAATTTTTACAGTCATATCTCGGGCATATAAATACATCAAATACCAAGTTTGATCAAAATCGTTAAAACTGTTCTTGAGTAAATAAAAAAAACCAGTGAAAATGATACAAAATTTATTAAGTAAAGTCCCCCCTCCCGTAGATAAATTTTGATGAAATTTTTACAGTCATATCTCGGGCATATAAATACATCAAATACCAAGTTTGATCAAAATCGTTAAAACCGTTTTTGAGTAAATAAATAAAACACGTGAAAATGATACAAAATTTATTAAGTAAAGTCCCCCCTCCGGTTGATCAATTGTGATGAAATGTTGGTTATCACATCTTTGGCATATCAATACATCAAATACCAAGTTTGATCAAAATCGTTAAAGCCGATTTAGAGTAAATAAAAAAAACACGTGAAAATGTTACAAAATTTATTAAGTAAAGTCACCCCTCCGGTTAATCAATTTTGATGAAAATTTTACAGTCATATTTTGGGCATATAAATAGATCAAATACTCAGTTTAATCAAAATCGTTAGAGCCGTTTTTGAGAAAATCGAAAAAAACTTAAAAAGTTATTAAATAAAGTACCCCCTCCCTTTGAGCAAATTTGATGAAATTTTTGCTGTCACATCGCGGGATTATACATACTCTAAATACCTAATTTCAGGTTCGCACAGTTTATAGTTTTTGAGCTAGTCTGTTCATACACACACACACACACACACACACACACAGACCATTTCGCGGGACTTGGTTATTTTGACTCAGGGGATCCCAAAACGTGTATTTCCGTTGAAAACCGGAAGTCGAAAATTTTCACGATCGCAATACTTCCACTTACTATATATTTCATATATAGGTAAGTGAAAGTAAAAATTCATTACCCCTTCTTTTAGAAAGAGGGAGATGTAAATATAATCATATTTTATTTTAGTTAGTCCAGCTTGTTAAAAAATAAAATTAAAAACAGTTGTTATAAAGGTGTGTGCATAAAATAAAATATATAACTTTTTGATTGTGCAAAATAAAATATTAAAACATTAGTAACCTTAATTTGAATAATACAACATATATGTATCCCTGAGGTGAACTAAACCAGGTCTATTATTTTATTGAATTTATTTTTCCACCTTGAACTTAAATATCCCGATGAATTATTTCAACTACTACTCAACGTGAATACAAATATGAAAAGCGTTAATTAAGATGTATTAGCCACGAAGCAACAAATTTAACTAATTATGAATGTATTTAAATCTACAGTTTGGATAACGATTGTTTATTAACCCAATTTTATTAAAAGCTTTAATTGTTTTTAAAATAATTTTTTCCTGTTCAGCAATTTAAATACAATTCTTAAATGAATGCTAGTTAATAAGTAATAAAAGTTAAGAATAATTAAACTGGTGGTTAATTAGCGACCCATTTTCTCCATTTTTTCTTTTTTTTCCCCTAGCTATCTCAAAGGTTTTTTTTAATTCTCATTTTTTTTTTTTTAATTGGAATTTCAAAACCTTTTTTGAAGGACTTTTCCTTTAAACTGGATATTTTATGTTACCTTGGTACATGAAGTCCATTTATAATATGTCATTAAAGAGTTACTGAAAGTTTGCGCATTTTTTATTTTATAATTTAATATCTTATCTTATTTAAAGCTTATGAATTTAACCTTGGAGCTCGACCAGTTAATTACGTCTGATGTTACCTACTACTGGTACAGATATTTATTTTTCGAAAATAACAATTTGTAAAAAATATTTATATAAATATAAAATATTTATATATAAATATAAATATAAAGACGGTTGGAAGCATTTGAAGAAAACGGAGTTCACATAGCACGTCCTTCTCATTTTTCAGAGAAGTGGAATTGGGCGTTACTGTTCTTACTTTTCTTTGAATTCCACCCCTCGAAGCTTTTCCTTCGCGGTTTTCCTAATCTTCTTTTGAAATGGAATTAGGTACCCTTTTTCGTGATGCGCTCCCATAATTCTATTGTTTCCTTCATGTCTAACGAAAGACGGATTCTCCCGCATTTAAAAATGTAGAAATTTAAATTTGAATAAGAAGTTTTAAAATGATTCGGTTTCATCATTCACAGATCAACGCTTAACTTCTTGATTGGAATGCTTACTTGAATTACATAGTGTGAATAGGTTCCTGATTAGATGTTTTTGTTTTCCTTTTTTTAAGCTGGTATGCTTTTTACTTAACTATATTATTGAAGACTTTTTTAAAACCACTTTTACCTGAAACTTATTTTGTATAAATTATTTTTAAAAAAGGCGTCTTGCGTTAAGTTTTGCACCAGGTTGATTGCCGCTGAAGCAACTACCACGTGTGAGTCCAATATTACAAAACAATATATATAAATTGAAACAACTAACATATAATTTGAGGTATAATGTATAATTTGAGCAGGTTATTTACTCACATTTTACCTAAGATCTGGTTTATTACCTAATATCTGGTTTATATCGTTAATTATACAGTAAAGTAATTATATATTATAAATCCATATTATATATTCATAGGTGCTGACAGCTCCAAAGATGGCTCGGAAATCTATGGGATCGTTAAGGGAAGGCAGATGCTTCCAGTTAAAAAGAGTGAGTACAAAGTTCATTTATGTATTTATTTATTTTGATTATGTATTAGGTAGTTTTACTACATATTTAACCCAATTTGGTAAACCTATCCCTATGCTACATTTGGGTACAGCCTGCTTCGGGACGTAACGTGGCTGCAATATAAGCGAACTCCTGTCCCTTATTTTTAATTAATAAGCGACTCACGCTCGCTCTTAAGCGACATTTTTTAAAATATCAGAGGTTGATTGTATGTTTTTTGCGAACTTGACAACTTCAGATTTGCACACTTCGGAAATGTGAAATTGAGAAATTCACTCTACATTATTGATGGTTGATGTAGGTAAAGAAAAATAAATTATAAACAACTTTAAAAATGTATCTTTGATTTTCATTAAAGAATTGTAATAATATATATATATTTTTTAAATTAACGCTGATTTATTCTTTTGCTTTTGACCCATTAATGTTCCTGATGTGTATTTCCGAAAAATTGGGTTCCCGCAGGGCAATCATTTCAATTTTACCAATCATATATTTTTGACGAAAATTAACATAGAAATAGGCATATGAACCAAAAATGGATGTGATTAATTCCCATGGTACGAAAGAGGCTGACATCTTAAAGAACTGTAGTAGAAAAACAAAAATTATAGATGCTGAATTCATTAATTTAAAATGTCCCTTTAAATGATATGAGACCTGTCATACTAAACCCCCTTAAAACCATTTATATATATATATATATATATATATATATATATATATATATTTTTTATGGCTTTGGTTTTGCTTAACAATTCTCTTTTTGGAGACCTCTATCTTTGACTAAAACGCATTATATATATATATATATATTTTTTTTTTTAAACCTTTAAACATTTCTTCTATTTGTATTCTTTCAAAATATGCGACTAGTTTGAAACGATCGCCATGTTATAATAAGACCTCTAATACTTGCTTGTGCGTCCCATTATCAATAATATAGTTTCCAAGAAAATTCACTACAACCTTATTATATATTCACATCATTAGGGATTTTTCGCTTCCCTCTAAGATTTCAAGATTTGAAGTTTTGTCTCACATTGAAGAATTTTCACATTCAATATTACAGATGAACAACCAGTGGTTTTTCAATTAAAAAATGTACATTTAAAATTGCAAAGGTCGTATGTTTATTACCTTAAAAGTATAAACGTAGTCGATGGATTTACTTGAGACATTTATAATTTGTTGCAGTCTGTTTACCCGAATAGCGACTATACCTACTTTTAACGTTAATCTCCCCAATGGAAAAAATGTTACAAGAATAGAAACATATATACCTAATACAATACAATGTTAATATAATACGGTTACACTGAGTGGTAATAGTATAGTAATATACTGCTGTTCATTATTAATGTTGTTTGATTTTATTCAATTTAGGATTTAGAAATAAATCATCATAACTGCTTGGTTTTGAACTCTTTCTATTTCTTTTAATAACTATTATATTGTTCATCTAATGCCAGTCGTTACCCATGGGATGATGAATAATCTTACTTACCTGAGCTGACGAATTTAAGGTAAATGCCTCAATACTCACCAGGAACAGTCATTATCCATATCCATTCAAAGAGGAAATTCCTGACGTAGCATTGGCGGAATGATTGGTTTTTGATTGAACAGGTGAAGGGGAAACTAGTGGCTGAAAAACAATTACAAACCCACGATTCTCAGGCCTTCTATCCGAGAGTTCATACATACCAAATACCCAGCTCCTATGTTACGAAATATAAATCTGGTGGTTGTCTAACAAGTTTGTAAAGTTTATTCTGAATATTATTATTAAAACTCTAGAAGAATTAAAGGCTGTAAAATATATTCTTCTTGTTAGTAAACCCTGAAATTGTTGTTTCCTTTACGAAATACTTACAAGCATAGTTTTTTTTTTTTTTTTTTCTGCTCCCACCTCATTCTTAACCCTAGTCATTACTTTTTTTTTTCCGAACTGATAAGATATTTCAATAATGCAAGGCATGGGTTAAGGCTTAAGAACACCGGTTCTTGGAATAAAAAAAAATTTTAATTGTTGGTTGGGTGGTCTCTATTTATACAAAACCATCATCAGAATCCCTACCATTTCATCGTTTGTATTTATTTTATAATTTTCATTTAAAAACGCAACTGTTGTTGAGAATCGTTAGATTTCGCATACTTTTCTTAAATACGAGTAATTGGAATAAAGATGCAAGAAGAGGTAAAATGGTTCATATGACGTTACTGCTTTGTTCGGTTTGAGAATGTAAATTATTTCTATCAGGAGATCTTACTTTCCTGTACCATCTTTCAAATATTTGTGTTCACTAATACTGTATTTTTTTTTTTTTTTTTTTTTGGATAGTGTTACCAATTCTATATATATCACAACATAGCTGTTTTAATACTTTTCCCTAAGACATCTTGTCAGTTGTATCGATTACCAGCCTGTCAATATATTAGCCTTCCCCTTGGACATAAAACGTCTATGAACAACGTAGAACAAGAACTTTTCATTAATCTTAGAGAACATCATTATGTCATTTATTTTCTATATATAGTAAGTAAGAATCGATTGTCTTCTAAATTAATGAACCTATTTCGTTGGTACTTATAAGATTTAAGGAAGCTAGTTAGGATTCCAGATCAATCATGCATTCCTCAGATTAATCAGGAATCCTTAGATTATAAAAAAAATTCATTTATGAGCAGTTTGTGGGCAAGTATAATTTATATACTACATAGCTGTGTGCTTTAAAAAAAAACCGAGCGACTCTTGCAGTTTCATTTAGAAACTATAAATTATGTCCAATTTCGTTATATATTATAAATTTAAAGTATACTATCTATTTTGTGTTAGAAAACGGAAGTAAAATGTTTATCTGATTCAAAATCTAGTTGAGATGGAGTCTGTATTGAAATATGCATCTTTCCTAGAGGGATAGGAGGTACAGTAGGTGTAGACTTCGATAAAAAATTTTCTAATATAAATATTCTCGTTCTCTACTTCAAATATTATATTATGAATCAACTTTTTCTAATCTGTTACTAGTTTTATTAATATTCTTAAATACATTTAATTCTTATTTACCTAAAACTCCAATACTACAATTCAGGTCAGCTATAAAAAACCATTTAAAGTTTTTTACTTTAAGACTTTTTTTCACATCCCTAAAATAATAAGAACATTGTTTTTTCTAAAATAATGAAGTGTCTCTACTTCAAATATTATATTATGAATCAACTTTTTCTAATCTGTTACTAGTTTTATTAATATTCTTAAATACATTTAATTCTTATTTACCTAAAATTCCAATGTTATGTCTCCATTTTATTACAAAAGCAATAAATATACTAAAAAATAGGTATATATTAGCTAGAAAATAAGAATATAAATAAACGGCGAAGTTGTTAAAAATATTTTACGTAGTTATACCCAAATAAACAACCAAACAATTGTACTACAATTCAGGTCAGCTATAAAAAACCGTTTAAAGTTTTTTACTTTAAGACTTTTTTTCACATCCCTAAAATAATAAGAACATTGTTTTTCCTAAAATAATGAAGTTTCCTGATAAATTGACTGTTGCACTGACCAAAAGGATGCCAAAGACATACATTAGGAAGAAGTCTCCACCCTCTTACACGATCCAAGATGTGACCCATACTATCAATGTCACTGCAAACGGCAACTTAACTTGATGTATCTCGCAGCTGCTGAAAAGTTCTGAGTTTCGAAAACGGTTTTTTCAACCTTATCAAAGATAGGGAGACTGATTGGAGCGGAAGTAGATTTGGAGCGGGGAGACCTATTTATTTGCCTAAAGAGGCGGAAGAAACCCTTGAACAGTGGTTGATAGCAATCCTTGCTTATCCTTGCATCAAAACAGAACTTGTCCAGCAGTACCCATCTTTTCTAGAAGCATCCCCAAAACACATCAGACTCAATCACATCTGAAAGCCCACCTAAAAAAGCAGGGAAACGGATGAAACACCACACACTTGGGGAAGTTTTGGCTTCTGATTAGGTGTTGAAAAGACTAAAAGGACAAATTTTCCGTCAACATAGAGCGATTAAACGCTATTTTGCCGACCCCATCATGCATCAAAGTAGGTAGGAAAGAACTATACAATTTTAAAGGTCATGTCGGTGTGATGGAAATATAAAATTTAGGTATCACAATGTTGGGTTGAGGCAAGATGTGGTCATCATCATTTTGGTTGGGCAATTATTATTATTATCATTAATGATAATGATAATAATTAATGATAATTATTTACATTTCTAAAAACTATGTATGTTAATTTAATATAATTTGATTTTGTGGGATTTTATTTTTCTTTGTAATTATATTTATAATGCTTTTTTCTATACCCAACAAATATTCAGTCTTACATTGCTGTAATTTTTGCTTCCCATAATTTTCCCATTTCATTTCCCCGTTTTCGTAGTGGTCTAATTAATATGGTAACATCTTGATGAATAGGTGAGTTGGGGTAATTGAGAACATAACTTGGGGTAATTGTGAACAAAGAGCTAAAATGTTCTATTTAGGTTAGATATATAACAGACTGTGGAAATAATTCTAAATGTGGGTTTGGATTCATTTAATAGCCACTGTTTAAAAAGTAGCCGTTACCAATTACCCTCTACCTTATAGGGTAATTGTGAATTTTCGGGGTTATTGTGAACGAGTCAAATAAGGCCATCAGAAAAACGGATTTCCATGTTAGACGTGTAGAAAACTTTAATAAAATGTTTATAGACAAGTTAAGGCATAAATATTTGAGTTTGAATGCTTTGCATGGACCAAGTGGTAATAAGAAGGTTCAAAAAATTGAAACCAACAAATTTCGTTCCCAATTACCCCCCTGACCCTATAGGTTTCAATGTAGGAGCTTTTTTGGGATTGGCATCAACAAACTCTTTTTTTGATTAGCCTCTTCATTAAAAAAAAAAAAAGAAATATAACAATTAAACTTATTTTTTAAATCTATTTATATTAAGATTGCCACAATGTTGTAAAGGTTGTGAGGCTGCAGATAAATGTAGTGGTAAGGATCAGTGAAGGGAATAGGTATATGACCGACTTAAATCATGAGCCATGAACCTTTAAGTCCTCGTATCCTTTCATTTATTTGAATTAATCTTTAGTTTTTCTTCTCCATGCCAAATAAATTATTCATAATAATTTAAAATTATTTGTCAGTATTTTAATCTTATGTGACCTAGAAATATTAAATTTTATATTTCGTCACTTTTATCTAGACCGAAATATCCTGGTTGGAAGTTATATTTTGGCATAATAATACGATGTTAAAGCTGAATTAAATAATCCTTAAAATCCTTTACATATAATTTGTATAAAATATTGTATGTGAAGGTTTTCAAGGATCACAAATTTCATTATATTTGCCGAATTGAAATATCCATTTTTCCATACGTAAAGCGCTGTAGCTGTATACTTTGACGGGAATATTTAAATATAACTGAACCATTGTGGCTATCTATCTCATTTTTTGTATTAAGAATTACTTTATTTTTTCTAACCTATTACTAGTTTTATTTATATGTTCACCTTACATTTTTATTTACCTATAATTCCAATATTATCCCTCCATAAGGACGAATTTCTAAACGTTCGCTATTAGAAAAGTTCTCCCTTTTTAACTCTGCTGTTACTCTATTTTTCATCGGATTTAGACGGGTCATATCAGGCCTACTGATGTACCGAACTGGAAATTCTTGAACTGAGTTTACAATTCTGATACATACTATCTATTGTTTTTTGTAAAAAACTTATGTACGTTGAATGCTAGGCCTAATCTTACTTGGGTGAAACAAAAATCCCCTGTACATGGTGGTTATATTTCATAACGGTATAGAGTCGAAACCTCTCCCCATAGCTGGAAGCAGTGTTCCATATACACACAGGAGCTCCAGAGGCGTTAGGAATTCCCCATTGTTCTAACGTACAGCATTGTCCTTGCCAGTAATTAACTACCTTGACCTACGGACCGACTGCTTGTTATACCAAGTAATTATTTAACATGTTGCGCATATAGGGATTTATTATTTTCAAAACATAATCAATTTGATAATATTCTTTAGAAATAAAATAAGGAAAACCGGTTTTCCTTCTGAACTGTTAAGATTTTCTTTCAACAAATTAAGACAAATATACCAATTCAGATCTTAAATTTTATTAATAAATCAATGTACTTATAAATATTTTAAATGATTCATAGGCAGCATGGCTAATATGTAAAGTACCTATTTTGTTTCTTAAATTTATAAACTTATTATTAACACATTTTTTACTTAGGATAACAAATCAGTCTTTTTTATGGCATGTAATATACTTTAAAATAGTTTAATTCTCAACCCAGGAGGTAAAAACCACTAGGTCCATAGTTTTTAATGAATTCAATTGTCCGCTACCTATTGCTATTATAACATATCCAACTTATTACTTACTTATTAAGCTGTATCTTTTGGTAATGAAAAACAAATTCAACAAAATATTTATTATAGAACTAAAATGCATTAAATTCCATTCAATTTATTCATTAAATTCAATAAAATAATGGACATTGAGTTGTAAAATTTATCATCTAACTTTGCTGATAAATTTAATACCGTAGTGTTTTAACCAATACGTTTAATTTTATCTCACTAACATATTTTAAATCAAATGGTATAGAATCAAATATAGTTTTGTACCATTGGGGTAAACCGTCCTATGTACTTATGGAATTTTTTTTTTTTTTTATTGTACAAATATTATTATTATGTCATTTTGTGTGATTTGCAATCTGCAAATTAGCAATAAGCAAATTTGTTGAATTCCTATTGGATGAATTGCTAACATAATATATACTAAGTTAGCATATCTCTCGGCCACCGCCTCAAAAGTCGTCGGGGTGGAATGTAAGGGTTTATGTTTGATGTTAGTGTCTGTGCTAAGGGGTTCATGTTAAATGTTAGTCTTTGGTGGAAGTTTTTGTAGTATTGTGTGGCTGTATCGATAACTGTTGGGATATTCAGGTCCTTGTGTAGTAAATCATTTGTCACATAGTATGGTGCGTCTGCTATTTTCTTCAATACCTTGGACTGGAATGACTGAATTCTTTGGATGTTTGAGGGTTTCGCAGAACCACATAGTTCTATCCCGTATGTCCATACTGGTCGTATTAGTACTTTGTAAATAGTAAGTTTGTTTGTTATTGATAATTTCGAACGTCTGTCGAGTAACCTAGATAACATTCCAAATAGTTTGTTAAGTTGTTTCCTTTTCAGTCCGATGTGGGTTCTCCATGTCAGTCTCTTGTCCAGGTGGAGCCCCAAATATCTTACAGCTTGGGATTCAGGGATCGGTGTATCATTGAAATATACTTGTGGGCATGAGCCATGGTTGAGGGTGAAGGTAATAAATTCACTTTTCATCCCATTAATTTTTACCTTCCACCTGGTAGCCCAACTAAATATATCGTCTAAGTGGTTTTGAAGGATGGAAGATGCTATATCGGGTTTTCTGTGTGATGTTAGTAGTGCGGTATCGTCAGCGAATGTAGCCAGTAGGGTGTGTTCGTTTTCGGTTAAGTCAGCTGTGAAAATATTGAAGAGTAGTGGTCCAAGTACACTACCTTGTGGAACTCCAGCTTTAACATCTTTTATACTAGATATTTCGTTGTCTATTTTAACAGTAAAGTGTCTGTCTGTCAGGTAAGAGAGTAGTATTAAATAGTAAGTCGGAGGAAGCAAAATTTTGAGCTTGGAAAGCAATCCTTCATGCCAAACCTTATCAAAAGCCTGACTGATATCAAGAAAAACACCAGGACAGTAATTTTTTGATTCTAATGCATTTGAAATGTAATCCACCAATCGGTGACATTGTTGTATAGTAGAATGATTTTTCCTAAAACCGAATTGATGATTTGGAATAGCTTTCAAAATTTCAAGAGAATTAAGACGATATAAAAGAATTTTTTCAAACAATTTGGAAAAAGAAGGAAGAAGACTAATAGGACGATAGGAATTTAGGCAATCAGAAGGTTTATTAGGTTTTAATATCATGACAACTTCAGAATATTTCCACGCTACCGGGAAGTATGTTATTTTTAAAATAGAGTTGTAGATATTAAATATATATAAATATTAGATATTTAACGCTGCCTGGAGTGCCTCAATTTCTCACAACAAGGCAGACATCCATCAGAATAATGACCATAATTCACCATACATACGACATCTCATCCAACAAAAACGAAAAGCACGTAAAATTTGGCAAAGGACGCGTTATCCAACAGACAAACACAGATTCAATAAGCTAACTAGACTATTGCACGAAGAAATAAAACGTACGAAGACTGAAAGATTTGATAAATTCCTGAACAGTTTAGCGACCGCCGACAAACCCATCTGGAACATGACAAAACGCATACTAGGACACCACACCGTCTCGGTTCCTATTCGACAGTCTGATGGCACTTGGGCGAAATCAGACAGCCAAAAAGCTGAAATTTTTGCATGCCATCTAGAAGAAACATTCCAACCTCACACAGACATTAACGACCAATTCAGCGAAGAACTTGTAACATAACAACTTAACACACCATTGCCCATGACATTACCGCCTACTGCAATCCATCCTCAGGAAGTTCAAAATTTTATTCAAAATTTACCAAATAAAAAAGCCCCTGGTTATGACCTTATTACAAATTTTTTGCTGAAAAATTTACCTTGGAAAGCAATCCTTTTTCTGACTTATGGAATTAAATTGAACACTGTGGATGTAAATTTCATGATAAATACTTTCAATTAATTAAAGCTATTTCATTTAATAACGAATCTTTTTTTTTAAAAAATTTGCTACACTGAACAAATGTAAAAATGTGACATAAAATGTAAGGGCCTAAAATTATATGAGGCAGTGCTAAATCATAAATATAAAATAGAGACATTTCAATTGGCCAATTCATTGAAACATTACATACCTATCATTGCTTCATATATTTTATTAAGTGTGTATATCGACGTGAAAATGTTGGGTGATTAGACGTCCGTAATCTTATTTAAAATGATTTTATAAAGTGAATTTTTGGGTCAGTAAAATTTTTATTTCCTTTTTCAAATATAAACGATTACTTTATTTTCTAATAAGTAAAACCACTTCTTAAAATTGTCTTAATTTTGATTGTATTTGGCTTTGAAGCTACACGCCTCAGATAGACTAAAAATCAAGATTAGTTTCAACAAGAACTTTTACCCTGTCTACTAAAATACTAAATTTTAATTAATATATTCAACGGATTTAGGCGGAATTGAGCTTTTAATATACAAATGTTTTATAGTATGAAACTGTTAACATTATCCTTTCAGCAATATTGTCACAAAAATAATATTTCTTTTGCCGGTTATAAAAAGAGATTCGTTTGTTTGAATGCTACTGAAAAGGCATCTATACTTTATCCAAAGCCGATAATGAAAAAAAGAAGAGGAAAAAACACGCTGGAATTCCATGCATCTTCACCGACGTGTATTCGCGGTTTTTCCCTATAGATTCAGAAACACTTTGCAGTTATTGGTTTGTTAGTTAGGTTTTTATTTCATAAACCCTATATTTTTTATTTTTTTTATTTCATTATTCGTATAGTAACAATTTGTGGGTTGAAATAATTTTTATTGAACGAAAATAAGATTTTACAATGCCACACAAACTAAGAAAACCAATAATTTAAACAGGTTACGAAAAGTATCAATTTGTAACTGCACAAAAATAACCATTTGGCTTAAACTTCAGAACAAGACTAACAATGCTGCCTATCGCCCATTATATTTATTTAGTCTGAAGATGAACTGTCTGGGAGGTTCAAGGCCAGCATAGATGGTAATGTTTAAAAGTAAATTATATTTTGTATATAGTGATTCAATAAACTATCAGATTACTTCTGAAGTTTTGAAAAACAAAACGTTGCTTCGCTTTTTGACCGACAAAGGCGATTATAATGGAACAATAACCTGTTTACACGTACTGCAACATTTTCATTCCAAGATTAATAAAAAATCCTATCCGTGCAAAGAGCTCTGTTTGGTCCATTGGAAGCACTCAAATATTGTTTCTAATCAGTAGATCTCGAGAGCATCTTTTCAGGCGCCTCGGACGATTGGTAGAAGCAAGGTTGGAAACTAGTGCGTTAAGATGTAGGGAGTTTATTGTATTATTTTTTGAACTGTTGAAAAATACTGGTCCAGATTTATTTTTGCAATGTTTTACGTTTTTATATGTAAGCATTAAGCATGTGTTACATTTTTAACTTGTAACATTTTTACAAACATGCGTTCGACCCATTATCTCTAATTAAAATATCGAGACATGGCAATAGGAACCAGGATGTTATTTAAAGCGCCCCTAGGCGATTAATATTTACTTAAATATATTGAATAATATTTTGCAACATATTATTTTAGACCAGCCCACACGGGCTATTGTTCAATATTGTTGTGTAGTCATTGTGTGGAATAAGAAGACAACAAGTTGTATGGCTATAGCGTTAGTTGTCCCTTTGAAAAAGAAGGGAAAAAAAGAAGCGCTGGTAGATGAAGGAATGGTTTGAAAAAAAAAAAATAGGTACACTCATGAAAATCTATTAAGTGAACTAAGAATTAGCGAACCTAAGTGACTTTCAAATTTTTTCGCGACTAGATAGTACATTATTAGATGAACTACTAGGACAGGTTACAACTGAAATTAAAAAAAAAAAAATGATACTTACATGTTTCTTTGCCGCCTTTTTTGACCATTCTTGCGCTGTAAAAATTCAATAGTATTGCGCAATATTGCCAACAAACGACACAATATTTACTAGATTGTATAATAAAAATCAAACTGTTTTTGATTGACCCAATATATTGCACAATCTTTCAATGTGATCTACAGACGGTCCATATTATTGTAAAATGTCAGTTATTGTGCAACATGTTGATCGTCTAGGAACCGCTTAACCCGTCATTGGTCGCTGCGTGAGAATTTCTCTCACATTTTTTTTTTTTTGGCGGGAAACGGCTCTTGGTGCTTTTGAAAACCTCCCCTCCTTATTATCTTTAGTTCACAGACTCAAGGCCCTCCCTGAACTCTCCCCGCTCCAATACCAAGCCTTATACCTGCTCCAGCTTCCTTCTATTCCGCTCAATCCGATCTCATGAGAGATTCTCTCACGCGCGACTCTCAATGATATATTTAATTGAGAGTTTGTCTCACGCGCGCCTGTCAGTGTTACGTACAACAGAGTGTGCGTCAACTTCCAAAAGGTTTTCTTTAGGAGGGAAAAATGACTCAATGACTACACTAAAGAATAGTTTTTAGTAAAATTTTCTGTCTACTTTATATTCAAACTTGGAAGTTCCAATATACATTGTATTTCTAAGTGAACATTATAATCACTATTGTTAATTAAACTAAATACATGTAGTATTAATTTGGCTTTAAGATTATACTTTTTGTTTATGTATTTAATTTTTTTACTCTTTTTAAAAAATGTTAAACTGTAGTTTTGAATTATTATAGTTGTTTTATCCTCTTAATATTTTTTTTTTTCAAGTTTTCATAATCTGTGCTTATAATTGACCCTTTTGTAAGTACAGCTATATTGTTAAAATTTAAACTAACGTATGATTAAAATGAAAAAAAAAAAAGTAGTGGTGGTTGTGAGAGAAATTCTCACGTGCGACCATCCATGTTAAAGTTGGTCTAGCGACCAATGCCGGGTTAAGTTATAATTGGACATTCTCAATATTTAATTTTAAACAGTCCTCTCTATGAAATGACTTATTTCTTTTAGTAACGTGTGCTTTTGGGTTTTTAATTTCAAAGATAATACAAATGAGCTAGATCAAAAGCCAGGCAGCTAAAACAGTAACTTTTATTTTTCAAAAAAGATTAATAACACTGCTGGACGCTGGAATTTCATGCATCTTCACTGACGTTTATTCGCGGTTTTTTTGTTATAGATTCACAAACGATTTGCATTTTTTGGTTTGGTCGATGGGCTTTTATTTAATAAATCCCTTTTTTTTTCTTTTTTTTTTTATTTATTGCATTATTCGTATTGTAAAAATTTGTGGAAAGAAATAATTTTTATTGAACGAAAATGAGATTTTACAATGCCACACAAATAATTAAACAAGTTACTTAACGTATCACTTACTTACTATACAAAAAGGAACTATTTCGCTTGAGCTTCAGAACTTGAGTAAATTAACCATATAATTATGCATTATATTTACAAACATGCGTTCGACCAATTATCTAATGAAAATATCGAGACATGACAATAGGAACCAAGATGTTATTTAAGGGTAACGTCTAAATCATAAAGAAATACAAATTATAATATTCTCCATATTTAATTTTAAAAGAGTTCTTTATAAGCGATGAAACGACATATTTCTTTTAGAAAAAAGTGTGCTTTTGGGTTTTTAATCTCAAAATAATTATGAACTTGCAACATAAAAAGCCAGGCAGCTGAAACAGTAACTTTTTTCAGTTAATAAATTTCTCCAGAACAGGAAAAAAGATATAAATAAGTACCGCACACTGTATACATTGCTTTTTGTTGTTATTTGTCATGTTCCCTTGAAAAACTTTTTCCTTTGAGTCTTTTTTCATTAAGTTTTTGTGGCATTCGCTGAACCGATCTGGAATCAACCTTGATGTAAATTCGAACAAAGTGCTGTCGTTTTCTCTTGTGCCACTGTAGGGGTTATTTTCTTTTTTGAGGACGACGGGTTATATTTGTATAAGAAAGGCGTTATTTCGCTTTCTGTAAATTAGCTTCTTTTTCCTGAACCCGAAAACCAGTGACAAAGCATACCAGAGGATACTGAACAATGTCAAAGACCTACTCGAATCAGTTTTATTCATTGTACTCGTCAATTTGTTAGAAGGCTGCAATATATATTAGAAGCGTAATTTAATAAAGAAATTTCTTATCGAGAAAATTGCAATGCTAAAAGAAATTTTTAAATAAAAATATATTTTAATAAATTACTTCAAATGAAAAATATGAAGGGTCTTTTTACTTAAGTACCGCAAGTTACTTTTTAGTAACGTCTGTTGTCACTCAGGTTATTTTTCACTAACTGATTAAATCTTATGGGAATAATCAAGAATATGTATGTTGATTGGTTAATAATTTCTATATATATAAGAGGCTTTGTCCTGACTGACAGAATCAACGCAGGGCAAAAACTACTAATGATAGAAACTTGAAGTTCGGAATTTAGACTTTAAACGCGATGTAGGTAACCACTAAGAAAGGAATTTCAAAAATGTAACCCCTAAGGGGCTTAAATGGCGAAATTGTCGTTTAACTCTAACGGAAATCTATTGTTGAGATTTTAAACCATATGTTTTTTATTTAAATATCGATTTAACGTTACAATATTATTAAAATAGACATTCACATAAAATATGGCTACTGATTATTTAAATATTAGTGGTAATCAAATTATGCACGCTGCGATTCCCATGATTGGGGATGGTGCGTGTTTATTTCGATCTCTTCTCCATATATTTCTCCATATATATATATACTTCTCCATATATATATACTACTACATATATATATATACTTCTTCATATGTATAAGAGGCTTTGTCCTGACTGACAGAATCAACGCAGAGCAAAAACTACTTATGATTAGAAACTTCGGATTTTAGATTTTAAAAGCGATGTAGGTAACTACTAAGAAAGGACTATCAAAAATGTAACCCCTAAGAATATCTAAAATGTAAATGGCGAAATTGTCGTTTAACTCTAACGGACATCTATTTTCGAACTTCGAGAAAATATATCTAATTAGGACTCATTTTAAAGAATTTGATACGACGAGTTTAACTCGAAAGGCCCTATTGGGCGTCGAAAACCATGTTTTACAGCCGAAAAATGAAGCGTTCACGACGAGTAAGTCATTTTTTGTTTCGGCGGTTTTAGTGAACTCTCTCCATTGCGCGTCTCTGTCTCTTCTACCGAGCTGGCAGCTTCCCCCTCCAACATTCCACCTACCGGAAGCTCAAATTCTACTAAATCTCCTTAACATCAGTTAACCTATTATATTAGATCAATACCAAGATAATGGTCACAGAATTGATTTTAAAGGCTCGCGGGCGAAGCCGCGATGGGGAATGCTAGTTGTGTTATATCTTAAGTAATTTAGACGATAAATTTAACTGAAAATTTCTGTTTTTGCAAAGAAGATTTTTTTTTCAGGTAAGAGGCGCTATCTGAAAGTAACGCTTTGCGAAGAATGTCATGCAATGAAGTATGTTAATACTAATGTTACATACGAACCTGTAGAGCTTTAAAGGGATTATGTTCAAATACTTTGTTCCAGGGAGCAAGATTGCCTGTGTTATTTTATTGTTTATCGTTATTTATTAATTTCATTCTATACTGCTTTAAAATAAAAACTTTATTAACTTATTTTATTAATATGTTCCTTGATAGTCATTAAGTATGTGATGGTTATTAATATGAAGTGACAAAAGACGATACGATAAAGTAACTGGCGGTCCTTAATTATTCGATTTTCTGAATTAAGCCCAAATTTCTTCCTACCATCGTTTTATGCCTCCTTTTTACATGAAAGTTTCATTGGCGCGTCTCGGAAGAAAGTTGTATTACACCCACATTTTGGGTGTGTACACCTTTATTTTTACTTTCACTTACCTATATATGAAATATATAGTAAGTGGAAGTATTGCGATCGTGAAAAATTTCGACTTCCGGTTTTCAACGGAAATACACGTTTTGGGGTCCCCTGAGTCCAATTAACCAAGTCCCGCGAAATGGTCTGTGTGTGTGTGTGTGTGTGTGTGTGTGTGTGTGTGTGTGTGTGTGTGTGTGTGTGTGTGTGTGTGTGTGTGTGTGTGTGTGTGTGTGTGTGTGTGTGTGTGTGTGTGTGTGTGTGTGTGTGAACAGACTAGCTCAAAAACTATAAACCGTGCGAACCTGAGATTGGGTATTTAGTGTATGCATATGCCCGCGATGTGACAGCAAAAATTTCATCAAAATTGCTCAAAGGGAGGGGGTACTTTACTTAATAACTTTTTAGGGTTTTTTCGATTTTCTCAAAAACGGCTCTAACGATTTTGAATAAACTGAGTATTTGTTCTATTTTTATGCCCGAGATATGACTGTAAAAATTTCATCAAAATTGATCAACCGGAGGGGGGACTTTACTTAATAAATTTTGTATCATTTTCAAGTGTTTTTTTTTATTTACTCAAAAACCGCTTTCACGATATTGATCAAACTGGGTATTTGATGTATGTATATGCCAAAGATGTGATAGCCAACATTTCATCAAAATTGATCAACCGGAGGGGGGACTTTACTTAATAAATTTTGTATTATTTTCACGTGTTTTCTTTTATTTACTCAAAAACGGCTTTAACGATTTTGATCAATCTTGGTATTTGATGTATGTATATGACTGTGAAGAGACAGCCGAAATTTCATCAAAATTGGTCAAACGTAGGGGGCACTTTATTTCATAATTTTTTTCCAATTTTTACCTTTTTTTCGATGATCTCAGAAACGGCTTTAACGATCTTTATCAAATTCGTCTTGTTTAATGAAAATTAGGAATTCTTTAATATCAGGTAAGCTTTATCATTATTAAAATGTTCTGAGGGGGCTTAAATGGAGTAGGAGCCTTTTTTGTTTGTTTCCTATAAAGTACCTTTGTTTTTGTTTATATGCAGAAATTAACTGTCTCTCGTTACGCCTAAAAATAAGAAATGGCTAAATATGAGATATGATAAAAATAAAGAATACATATAGAGGATAAAAAAAGGAAAATACTCAGTCAACTCATAAAACTCGTTGAGCCCACGCATGCGGAATACGCCTTTAATGACAGACCATTGTTCATAATTAAAGCCATTCTGTTCATTTGAGAAGTGGCAATTAACAAAACGCATTAATTTCTAATCTAAGTAAGTTGGTAAGTGAAAGTTGTGTGTTGCGAGCACGCACCAGATTTTTTTTCTTAGAGCTGTTCCAACAAAATTTATTAAGATTAGCGAATTGTCAGACAAATTCTCAGTTCGATTTTTCTGTTCCATAACATGTAGGTACTGTTCATTTGAGGTTAGAAATTTGTTTACTTATATCAGCATTAACTCTATAACTATAACTATAACGTCTATTTTTATAAACTTTTTACAGGATCATCCTATTTCAACGGATTTGTAGCACCGCTTGTTAATTGGTTAACTATGAGTATTATGCGATTGATTCCCCATTATTATTATTAAGGATAGGTAACATGGAGGGGATTGATTATTAACGTTTTACAGGTTTATCCGATTTTAACAAAACTAGAAACATTTGCTGTTTGTAGGTTAAATACAAGTACAAGGTGGTTATATTTACATATATTTTATTAGGACATGTATTAAATGATTAGTATATAGTATTGTAACGTTAAAAAAAAAAAATAAAACCTATGATTTAAAATCCCAGACTGTTAGTTGGAACAAATCAGCGGTTGGAACGAACTGTTTGGATCTAGATTGTTCGAGCTTCATCCACGCCGTTCCACCAGCTTCCACGAGATTCTACAACGTTCTAGACCCTCCTTGCGACTATACATTGTGTCCCCAAACCAAACGGCCAAACTTCAGGGATCGATAGAGGATCTAAAAACTAAGAAAAAAAGTGCTCTGGCGCTTAGTTTTCAAGAAAATCACAAAAAACTAAAAATAGTGCAAAAAGTGTATTTTAATTTTTTTTTTTCAATAATGTATTTAAATTACAAATATAGAAAAGACGAATATTCTCACGCTTTCTTTATCAATAAAACATCTAGGTTGAGTGTTTAACTCGTTGTTTCACCTCAAACCCCGTATCTTCCTTAATATTTTTTAAACTGAATTTATTAATGCTCACTGATATAATTTTAAATGGATTCTCAAATCTTGTCAAACTTTTTTTTTTGTCTGGAGCTGGTAGCGAAAGGTTATTGACCCTCGATTCAGGATGGATGTTTCCTCTAGCTGGAAGTTGGTCAGACAGGCAGACCTGTCTAGTGAGAAATTTATTTTGTACCAATTTGTACCTCAATTTATTATGTAAATCCGGTGATGCAGGAAATTGTAAGTGATTTCAATAACAGGGAAAGGATTTCGACGAATGCATAAGCGGCTCAGGGGAGGAATGATTCAAATGTGAACGGTTCCATTTAGCACCTTAATAATCTGTAAGTTACCGCTGTGAAAAAATATCCCTCCTTTTGGAAAAGTATTCAATAATAAAAAAAATATTTTTTTATATAATATCCTCGTGATGGAGTAGCATTATCTAATACACTAAAATCCTTCAGAGTTCTTAGAATTGTTATCAGCAACTTTTGCTTACATGGAATACAAAAATGTAAACAAATAATCCACATTCGTTTAACAATGTACAATAATAACAATTACAAATAATGAATACATCTACAAAATGACGAGTTGAACAATTAATGCTGTGCCTTTACGTACTGAATTTTAAGTTGCAATAATTCTATTCATAAGATGTATATGAAAATAATATAAAAACCATTCTTATGCATTATTTTAACGTATTTCTTACTAACAGAATGCCTTCTTATTTTCAACAGTGATTAATTAATGATGACATCATACTTGAATTTTATCGGGGTTTAAAAAAAGAAAATATTAAAAATTTTAAATAAGTGAGAATTGTTGTAAGCATATCTCGATTCAGTTATATTCTATAATAAATATATATATTTCCCCAGAAAATGTCCTTGTCATTTAATCGCTCTTGGTATTTCGCGCATCTCCTAAAAACCTAAAACGTTTTTGTTCTATTTCCCTAATACTTCTAAAGTATTGATATCTATATCAAAGTTTTTAATGCTTATTTGCTTAATATTTATTGCTGTGGGTTTTTTAATAACTTGATGTTTTTTTTTCGTGAATTCAGCCGGTGTGGTTTCTATTCTCCGATGCGCTATTTTCTCATGTTATAAGAGTAGCAGCCATCGTCGGAAATTTAGATAAAAATAAGGTGATGTTTAAGTATTCAGTCGGCACAAAGATAAATTAACCGGAAAATGAATACTAAGTCAGGAACTTTATAATGCGGGATACCGTGACTTGTACTTGATAAGTTTAAGAACCACACTTTTCCCGTTTCGGAGAGGAGCCATTTTCATCAAAGATGAGGCCAGAATAATAAGTTAGCATCTCTGAGGACTTTATTTATTCTATTTAACTCTTGGGGTTTTCGAATCAACACAAAACTATAGACCATAAGTTTTACTTTATAATATGTTTAAGATTGTTGTGACGGGCGCTCAAAGACATTGAAAGTACAGTACCGTCATTCTCTAGTTGGAAAAAATGGTTATTCCCCAGGTTCCGCCATCATAAAACGTATACTATTTAAGTTACACTTGATGTGTAACCTAACCTTGTCGCATAATCGGTTTTTTTTTCGGTAAATAATAAGTGCCTGTCGAATAGTACATAAACTTGATTTTATAAGATATAGAAGCTTTCTTATATAACTTGTTAAGCATGATGAAATTTAAAAAAAAATAATTAATAAGTATTAATATTATAAATGTTAATATTAATATGTTAATATGTAATAATATTACATTTCCTTTTATCTCAACTTATTTGTCATAGCATAATATTATTTTATAAAGCATAATGGAGGAAACGAGATATTTTATACAAATAAATATTTTTGGATCGACCTCTAGTTGCTTAATTTGGGGTCAATAAACTAACCTGCTCTTTGGAATATTCTATTTGTTTATTTTTCTAAATATACTATTAATATTAATCTTTGCTTATATACAGATTATCATTATTATTACAACTAAGCTACTCATCTCATTACTATAATATTGTAGTATTGAATACATGCAGTAGATAGATATTGACTGAGTGAGAATACTAGTCGAAATAGTATTCCATTGAATTATAATCTACTGGGATGAAACAAGATCCAGGTTTAATGGATGACTTAACATCGATTTCCTTTGACCCTACTCGTCCGGACTATCTGTAAATACAATTTGTAGTCGGTTTTATTGCTTAGTTTAAATACCATGACTCTATGGGTTCACTCACCCAAGAATTTTACGTATTATGCGTTAAAGAGTTTGTTAAATCAAATAATATTTTATTTTATTTGAGATCGGTATCAAAATTTTATTTCTATTCTTACCTATCCTTAAGCCATAGTAATAGCTAAGAGTTATTGACGAACATAATCATAAAAAAATGTAAATGATTTGTAATAAAAATAAATATTACATACAATTTAATTAATCATATATTATTTGTTGTCAATTACTTGATTGATACAGGGATATAAATAGTTTCCAGTCACTACTAGAATTTCCAACTCAATTCCCAATGCTCTGTGCCTTGTTTATTGATCTGATTATCATTTAGTCCTCGTGATAGTTCGAGCGAAAATGTTACCAGAATTACTCCCTCCTACTATTCGGCGTCACACGAAAGTTAAACATTGCTTAATAATTGGTCGAAAGTTAGATTATGTGTCTTTGAAAATCGTAATGACTAAATGTTTGATGACGGTTTTCGATTGTTAGTGTTTAGCTTCAGTAAATAAGCTGTGTAAAAATTATAATTGATCTAATTTTATGTGTGCAAAAGTCTTGCTCCGTACTATGTATATGAAAATTTTCAAATCTAACCGTTTCGTGTATAAGAAATGATTTCAGTTTTACCAACTCAGGATTTATGCAAGTTTAACGCGTATTAAAAAAACAAAAAAAATATATTAAGTATAATTATACACAAAAGTTTATATTATAATATTTTTGTGACATTTTATCTTCCTTTAAGGTTTAGAGTTGTTTTCCCTCTGACAATAGCTTCCGGTCAAAAGTCAAGGGACATAGATTATGCAGAAGAAATTGCTGTGAACATTAGGACTGTTATTCGACAAACAAGATGAGGTCTCTTTCAATATCTTCTAGAATAGTCTCGACCATATTAACATCATTGCGAATGTATTGGAAACATTTATTTTTCATCAATACAAAAAAAATGTATAAATTTAAAATAAGCTCTATCCTTTACTTGTATAAATGATCAAATAATACAAAATTCTTTCTCAAAAAATAGTGAGTAAAATATCGTGAAGTTTCACGTGATCCTGATGCTCATAGCTCAAGTTTGTTCGTTTAACGTCACTTTATTAGTTAGGTGTCACTAAGGCTAATCGGACGATGCTACCTAATGGGAGTCCTATATTTGCTACTTATTTTGCCTATCCAGGTATCTTTAACGAGTACCTGACATTGTACAGGCTCGTGACCTCCATTTTACGTCCTATCCGAGGGACGGCATAACCAAGGATTTTTTACTCCCATTAAAAAATCCTGGGGCCAACTCGGGATGCGAACCCGCGACTTTTAGTATTGTAGGTTCCTATGCTAACCAGTACACCACAGGTTACCCCAAATAATCTTTTTCAATCTATTATTTATGAAAACATTTTGGTCTAGAATTTAAGGACGTCCCCACTTCTCTACTTTTCAATAGATTCGGTAGTGTAACAGTTTTCTTCATTTATAGAATTATGATAAGGATTATCTAATTCACTGAGGATCCTCATTATTCATCATAATTTAAGCCTTACAGTGAACATAAGATTCGACTTATTTGATGATACGTAATGATTACGTATTATTGATAATGCTATCCTCTGCAACTTCCTTAAAATTAATAATCTGTAGGCTTCTTAATTTAAAGTTGACTGTTTAAATTAATTTTTACAGAAGCTATCCGTTAATTCATTGTTTTAATGCTACTGAATAGACTGTCTGTATAAGCCGAACTCCTCTCAGCCGGTCCCTGACCATGAAATTTGTCAAAAATTATTAATAAGATATAATTTTTATTAATAATGAATAAAGAATTATTTATTTATTTAATATGAATTCCTACGGCTACAACAAAAAGCGTATTGTATTAATAAAATAATTCTCTTTTATTTATTTATTAAATCTCAGAATTCGGGTCCCTGTCCTGAGGTGGCCCTAGGATTTTTAAAGGGAGTAAAAAGTCCTTGTCTATACTATACCATACTAAATGGATACTATACTGTACTAAAATGGAGGTCCCGAGCCTGTACAATGTCAGGTACTCGTTAAAGATCCCTATTCTAATTACACCTGGACAGGCAAAATTTAGGTCTCCCGTTGTGGTATCGTCCAATTAGCCTTAGTCGCATAAAGTGACGTTAAAAAAACAAACAAATCTTAAAATTTCATTAAATCAAATCATATTAAACAAACTAATGATAACATTTATTTTTCTGTTGGCTTTACTGAAGTTATAGATCACAAGCTTCTTGTTCCAGTCTGTTGCTTTTAGCTCTGCAGCGTCTTTCAGAAACGTTTGCTTTGTTGCATGCATAGAAAACAAACTCTTTGCGTATATGAGTCATGGTAAACTTTATCCGTACTTTCCTAGTCTTCGGATACAATACTTAGATAGGAAGTCTTGTAGTGACTTAGTAGTTCAATGTTACTGACTCCATAATAAAGTTGTATATATTGTCCGGTAGTTGCTTTAACTTTTAATGAAAATTACTCCAATTTGGAAAAGTTATGGACGAGTAAATTTTTGTGAAACTGAATCAAAAGTGGGCGGGAGGTGGCGTAGGCGGGCGGTTGAGTTGGGAGCGGACAGATAGCTCTCGGGTCGGGGCGAGGTATCGAGCCAGTCGGGTCCCTGCGGCAGGACCGGGATGCTCATCCGGTGGAAGAACAAGGAGAAGGCCTCTAAGACGGCCTCCTCTTCCACTACCAGCAAGAAGAAGAGGAAGTTCGGCAGGGAAGGTGAGCTATCTCTCATCCCTCCTCTCTCCCCTTCCGGCCCCGCAAATTTGTTTCTATAATTAAAATTTTTAATTATGTAAATTTTATCTCCTTTTTAAATTTGTATATATAAACATTGATTACAAATAAGTTTTTTTTTTTTTTACTAATGTGCGCCTATTTAGCACTTGATGACAGTCTTTGTCCGGCGGCCGAATGACTTGGATAGTAGGAAGGGGTGAACGTACGTAAATGAATAGAGAATAGAAGATGACTTAAGACCATGCGCAAAAGACTCGGTCTACTTTATGTATTTATGCATCCTGCACCACATGCACCGCAGCCTGCACCATCAGATTTATTATTTATTGCACTTATTTCAATGTTTATTTGGAATGGTCTCCAATATTCGGGATAGTGCAGCAGGACCAACCTGATTATCGGAGAGTATAACCTATGCCCTCTGCCACTCCCACTCCCTCCTTTTACTGTTACCTTCATTGGGCTATTACCTATTCATTGTAGCAATACTTTAATTAAAAATTTACTAATTAATATTTTAAATTTCTAAAATTTGATTAAATACAGAGCATTATTGAGTAAACTCAACTTCCATACATGGCATATTTACATTATTTTTTTCTGCTGTGTTTGCACATTTAAATATGAAAAATTACATCTTATTTTAAAGAAATTAATTTAAATTATTACATGTTATATTGTAAACGTAATCACTACGTATATCCACAATGTAAAAAAACCAATGCGCATGAATATTGATAAAAAAACATTTCATGAAATCCTCCTTATAAATATAATATAAAATTTTAATGCTTGTATTGATCAGACACAGCTACATTATCTATTTATACATAAAATATATTTGAATGATGAAACTATGAACGACTGTTTCAGCGAATTCTGAACCCGCCCAAATCCCAAGTTTTGCCGTCAGCCACTCCCCTGTGGCTTACTGATTTTATAGACTTCTCTTTTTTACATAGATCAAATAGTTTCTTTATGAAATATTCAATATTTTTTGGTGAATCATCGAAAATATATATTTTTTTTATCATTTTTTATATTCTTAAAATGTAGTTATTAATATTGTACATGTGTTATATGTAAGTACATGTGACATTATAAATACAGGTATTGCCACTGACCCTGCAGGGTAGAATCAACAAAAAAGTATTAAACAGATAAATTAATATTATATATCATAAAATTAAGTCTCATCCCGTTTAACTTTCGCATAACAGTAAGCAAAGATTATTTTAAATTATATATTTCACAATTTATATACACAGTTAATTGGATTAATTTATATTTTTGTTTTTATATTGGTATTTATGTTTGTACATTGGTATAGCGACTTAATTGAAAATTGGTATTTAAAAAAAAATTTTGGGAATTACTTAAATACCAAGGATGGTACATTATATACACCTTCGTTTTCATAAGCTTTATATCATATTATAAATTTTATTTTAGATTATTAATAATCAAAATATGTTTACGTAATGTCATTCATTACCTTTATATTACAAATTCCCCCACAAATATGTTTTAACCTTTTTATTTTCATATTTATCGACTGGTTTAGCATCGTCATATTTTCAGCCTTGTCTGCAATAATATTATGGAGTCGGGATGCAAACTCATTATTTTATTTTCGATCAGATAAGATAATTTTAATCATGTTTTGAGTCCACTACAGAGACGCACTCAGCCCCTAAAAAGTGAAAGCATGGCAACTCATTGGGTTGGGGAAACCCTGGAACTTAAAAGATGCTTACCGAGTACAGAGGTCAAGACCCGTTATTTTGGAAATAATAAATCAGAACGGGAGTACATCAGTAAAATTTATGATTTCTTAAAAAAGACTTTTTTATATTTTAGAATGATAAAAATGTATTAGCACAAAGTATTTTTAATATTTAATCAAGCTGCTAAGTCTAGTGTAAGGACAATAATCTCATCTGAGTGGGCGCTTAGACAAGCGTTTGACTCTTTGGAGAGGTCAGCGAAGATTTGGGGCGTGACAAAGTGAATTCCTGGAAATTTGTGAGCTTAGGAGAATTCAGTTTGAAATAAATGGTTATTTAATTTTAATATGGTAACTCATGAAATCATTAAGAGGTGGTTTAGTTGTAGTATGTTGTCGAGATAATCTTCTATACATGTTTTTTTGTTGGTACGCCATAATTTTTTTGATGCTCCATACTATTGGATGATAGAGGTATCACTTTTAAGATTTACCTCCTCTCTCCAGTCTATCCCCAAGAAACCGCCAGGAAAGATGGTATGAATAAAATAATACTGCATTTGCCCATAAGTCAATAACTATAGATTTATTGGGACAACTAGTATTGATATATTCTTCATATTTATATCAACGTATACTTTCTTCAGTAATTTTAGTAACATAATGAAAAACAAATATAGCTCATCTTGCAAGAGTAGAACTCCTGAAAAGGACGGCAATGATAAAAGCCAAAATAATACATACTATTCATCTAACAAATTAGAATGTTACAGTTTTTTTTTCGTTGCAATGACTGCCACCATTGGTAAGTTTTATCTCTTTCTGTTGGGGATGACGGAAACCTCAGTTCCACAGTCAACTTAGGACTATGAATCCGCAGATATGGCAACCGCAAATAAGCTAAATTGTATTTTGTCCAGGCAACGTTCTGCCTCTTATTCGTTATCCTAAGTAGAGATTTGTAAAGCGCAAAGTGCAACGCATCTAGTAGCTCTTCAAGTTATAGTGGTACCAACAATGTTTTTGTTTTTGCGGACTATATTTGATTGCGCTGACAGCTCCGGTCAAATCTTTAATAGCTCTATCAAATGTTTTATACTTATCATCTAAAAGTGAAATGAAATTACCTCATCCTATCTATTTTCATGAGAATAGGAAGATGTTGCTATATTTACTAAAATTTGATCGACCATAGTGGATAACTTATTTAAATTATTACAGCTATCAGCCAAAACAGTTTTATTAGTGGGTAACCTTTGAATGAATAATGTTCGTAATAACTAGTCTGTTATGGATTATTTTGTTAACTTACATTTCTCTCAAGAAGGTATACAGTTTTTTAGCCGCTAGATGAAATCTCGATGTAAGATCTGACTCTAAAGGTCTGGTCACACATAACCGCACCGCAGCACGGCCGTGTCTGATTCAAATAAGAAGGATAGATAGTAACGGGTTGGTTGACCCGGTGTCGGGCATGTGTGACCGGTTACTATCTATCCTTCATATTTGAATCAGATCCGATACAAGCCCGTGCTGCGTGTCGGTCATTTGCCCATAAGTCAATAACTATTGGGCCAACTAGTATTGATATATTGTTCAAGACCTTTACCTTAGTATTGATATATTATACGAGACTCTGCTACTTCGCTACCAAGTGAGCTAACTGTATAATGATATTTCAGCACCAACCTGTGTTTGAATAATTTCATTGACGTAAAATTATTACAATAATGTTAAACAAACAATTAGAACAGAAATAAGTGACTTTACGGAGCAGTAGCATAGCAGACTCAATAGTGACTGTATGCTTCGCTATTCAAAGTAAGAATAAGACACTAGCCGATTGCTTCTTATATACTGTCCGCTACGGTACCACACAGAATGGCATAGAACAATACAAACCTTTAATCTTATCCACCATCATATGCGCAACAATCCAAACTCTTAGTATACATGACGGTAACCATTCAAGACATTTCTAAAATCTGTACCATGTAACGGAAATTAACATCTGTTTTGGTTTCACGTCAAAATATTTTGTTATTTCAGTAGTGATTTGTGAAATAATAAATTATGACTATACTTGAAAGTAACCCTTGTACTTCCAAATTTACATTCTAACGCCAGAACGGTAGAATTTTCACTACTAACTCGATGGAACATATGTCAAATACTAGTATTTCGATCTACATTTTATAACCATTTCTTACATTTTTCAGTTATTTGCAGTTTTTGAATATTAATACTTAATGCAGAGTGGTAATAAGAATCCTTACTTAAATGGAAGGCAGTATTAAGTTCCCCTCCATCCTCGGCGAGGACTTGGTTGAGTAGCTGCTCCGAATGGGACGATGGAGATCAGCCATTAGAAGTCGTGAAGAATGGCCTCCGCCCGAGGCAATTTATCTCTACCACCTTTGGGACTATCTTGTTAATGCTTTGGTTAAAGTTTAACGTAGTGAGCATGTTGAATGTATTAATGGTTTCTAATCGAAAAAATGGTTGCATATTTTGGAGGAGTTGATCGTCTGCTTAAAGCCGATTAACAGATAGTGCATTACATGTGGGCCATTCCACGTCAAATCATCCAGCCAAAGTTCAAAATTTTACCTCCCCCCTCAGATTTTGATAAAAATGTATAGGTATTAAGTACATACAGAAATAAGAAAAAATACCAAATTTTACCCAATTCCAACGAGTAGTTTCAGAATTATGGTCATTTGAATTTGAATTTGAATTGAGATATTTGAAGTTCCGATTACGAATTGAGCTCAAAACCAACTTGTAGGTGTTAAGACTTACCTCTGTAGAATGGGCATTAATTGAACTGGAGCTTTCAAAATTTATTCATTAATTCTGCACTTCATACAGAATCGGATGATACCATAAATATTAGAGAGATCATTTCCCATCATGGAGAAAAAAATTCTTAAACATAAAACTTTAGATTTTTCCCAAGTTGTAAACCAGTCATCAAAAAATGCCATGGGCAAAAATCTCTCTCCAACCAGCCTAACAAACTATATATCAATAGAAAGAGGATAAAATTCTCTATCTAATGTTGAAATAATATGAGTGGCTCTTTGACTTATAAGGGTTTTATGTCGATTTGAATCAAATATAGTAAAATTTAATTTAAAAGTGGCGCATACAAATTAATACAGTTGAAATATCTCTAAAATATCCTCATACAAAGGTATATTATTGAAAAGAGCATCCAATACCCTTTTAAATGATATAATGATATAGGTGGGCTTTTGAGTTGGAAGTGTTTTATTACAATTTAAATCTAATAAATTTAATTCAACCCAGAGTGATATGTACATTTCTATATGGATAACGGAATTAATTTTTCAATTTAGCAGTGATATAATTTTAACTTAGAAGTAGAAAATTTCATATTATTCCTTCCCTTGGGACGAAATGGGTTAAGGTACGATTAAAATCTATATTATTATATGGTCTCCTTTTTGTTTTTCCACGTTAATATCAGAAAGTAAAGTGCGATTTCAAAAGTTCTTTTTATATTACACTTCCTCACTTATCCTCTTATAGTCCGGGAGCTGAGGGCCAAAAAGGTGCCTGATTTGAAGAAAATTTTTGATCATATGGGCTCAAAGTACTCATTTCATAGACAACAAATGTGAAAGTCTGCCACCTCAGATCGGTTGCCATCAAATTTTATAGGCGATCAAAATCGACATTTTCGAACTTTTTTCAATTTTTCGCTAATAACTCCAAAACGATTTATCGCAGAAGAAATTGTGTTCTTTCTAAAATAAAAGAGCATTAAAGTTCGCGTAGAATGAGGTCCTCACAGTTAAAATCAGGTAAGTCTTTTCGCCAAAACCAATTGTCAATTTAGCCACTTTAGCGGAAAAATGAATTACGCTCATGTTAAAATACTACAATTTAAAGAGGGTTACTCCAAATAAAAAATGTTACGTACAAAAGTTGTAGAATATTGAATTCTGTGCAAAACGGTCTCTAATTTTAAAATTAGCCCACTCCTGTGCAGACAAAGTACTTAAAACGTGAACGTATTTAGCCCTTAAAATTTTTGGGATTTTTTAAGTTTATCGCATACTATTCGGCAAATAAAGATCAAAAAGTGTTGCCTCCTTCTTACTATAAGAGGCTAAACTATTGCAAATAGAATGATATATTTAAATTTTAAATCCGTTTAGTGGTTTAGTCGGGTTTAGTACATCAAAAATCTGTATTTTTTACGATTTTGGTGGAAACTGTGTTTCAACGCCTATAACTTAAAAACATCTAGTTTTAATTAAAAATGCTCACCACATTACATGTAATTAACCACATGTAATATGTTAACCACAATGTTGTGGGTGGCGGGATGGCCGAGTGGGCAAACGCATTAGAAATGCGCCAAACGCCCATGGCAACGTCTGTTTGGAAACATGAAGATAGCCAAGTTCAAAATCCGGAGCCAGGGAAAAATTTAATTAATCTCGGCATCAATCCCCCCCTCTCCCCTGGCCCGGGATACCCCGTATAGCCTACAAGGCGAGGAAGGGGAAGAACCAAAAAAATTATAAATGTTCTAGATAAAAGTTGCAGAGCATCAAATTTATCATGAAATAAACTCCGTACATACAACATTAGCTAAATCCTGGGGAAAATGCAAATAAAACGTTGGAAGGATTCGTAGTGCTTAAGTGGCTAAATTGACTGTCGGTTTTGGCGAAAATACTTAACCGATTTTAACTGTGAGGACCTCAGTCGACGCGAAATTTTATAACCTTTTATTTTAGAAAGAGCACAATTTTCTCTGCGATAAATTTTTTTTCGAGTTACGAGCGAAAAATTGAAAAAAGTTCGAAAACTTCGATTGTGTTTGCCTATAAAATTTTATGGCAACTGATCTGAGGTGGCAGACGTTCACATTAGTGCTATAAGCACACTATAAAATGAGTACTCAGGCTATATGATCAAAGCCTTTCTTCAAATCAGACCCTCTTTTGGCACTCAGCTCCCGGACTATATTGTTTGTAGTGCTTGTAAGAATGGAAAAAATAATAAGCTTTAAAAGAAGACGTTAATAGTGAAGATGAGCAAAATACGAAGGGGTTTATCAAAAAAATAATTCTGTTTAGATATTTCAACTCTTTATTATTTTAAAAATAAAATTAATTTATTAATATTACTTCCTAAATTGTTGTGAGTTAATTTTTCCGTTTTTTTTTTTATTCTTTTTTTTCTGAGTCAGTTTCCTTATTATTGGAAGACAATTTTCAACAACATAACTTAAGTAATGCCTAAAGCCTGTGTTGTAGAGATAGACGAATTTATTAATAAAAATTACTAAACTGTTTTTTTTTTTTTTAATATATATATAAAGTTTAAACTAGTTTGCAAAAGATTTCTCTTCACTTCAAGCTTGGTTGCGATTACGTTTCGGTTAGATGTTAAACTCACTTTGTTACTACTGCATCAGAGTTCTAATCTAACTTGGTTTACGGTGTTTATTGTGAAGTTCAAGAGAATGCTTATTACAATAAAGATTTAGAAATGCTCGAGTTTTAAGAGATGATGGTATCATTTGTATCTTGAATAATGGAATTTCAGCAATTTCCATTAAAACATAATTAAGTTAACTAAATTAAATCCTCAATTTTAATATTTACCTTCAGTTACCTATATATGGAATATATAGTAAGGGAAAGTATTGCGATCGTGAAAAATTTCGACTTCCGGTTTTCAACGGAAATACACGTTTTGTGGTCCCCTGAGTCAAAATAACTAAGTCCCGCAAAATGGTGTGAGTGTGTGAACAGACTAGCTCAAAAACTATAAACCGCGCGAATCTAATATTGGTTATTTAGTGTAAGTATATGCCCGCGATGTGACAGCAAAATTTTCATCAAAATTGTTCAAACGGAGGGGGTACTTTATTTGACAACTTGTTACGTTTTTTTCGATTTTCTCAAAAACGGCCCTAACGGTTTGGATTAAACTGAGTATTTGATCTATTAATATGCCCGTGATAAAGCTGTAAAAATTTCATCAAAACTGATCAACCAGAGGGGGCACTTTACTTAACAAATGTCTCATTTTCACGTGTTATTTTTATTTACTCAAAAACTACAAAAAGCTTTAACGATTTTAATCAAACTGGGTATTTGACTTATGTATATGCCCACGATTTGACAGCAAAAATTCCATCAAAATTGGTCTAACGGAGGGGGTACTTTATATAATGAATTTTGTCTAATTTCTACCTTTTTGTTCAAATTTATCCGGAACAAATCAAACGATTTTGATCAAATATGATGTCATGTTTAATGAAAATTAGGTGTTCTTTAATATCAGGTAAGCTTTTTCATTTATAAAATGTTCTGAGGGGCCTTTTTTGTTTTCCTATAAAGTATCTTTGTTTTTGTTTATACGGAGAAATTAACTGTCTTTCGTTACGCCTAAAAATAAGAAATGTCTAAATATGAATTATGAAAAAAATCAGGTTAACGTATAGAGGAGAAAAAAAGAAAAATATTCTGTCAACTCATAAAACAGGTTGAGCCCGCGCATGTGGAGTACACGCATTGTTCATAATTAAAGCCGTTCTGTTCATTTAATGGTAATTTAATGAAGTTTTCAACAACTACATAGAGAATTATAAATTCAGACGACTTGGAGTATTATGCTTGTATTGCCAAAGTATCACAAGTAAAAACTTTTATTTAATAATAAAAAAAAAATTATTTTTTTTTATAGAGAAATAAAAATAAAAATAAGAAATGAATATGGAAAATGTGTGACTTTGAGAAGTGGCAATTAACTAAACAGTGAGTTGTAAGTGAAAGTTGTGTGTGTTGCGCGTACGCACCAGATTTTTTCTAACTTGGAAATGTTGCATTACTTAAAGAATGATTTTGGTACCTAAGATACGCGACTCTCCCTCCGATACGCGTCAACTTGTTTTATTTGGCGGTTTTTACTCCATTGCATTGCTTGTTTGCATTTATTTAAATTAATATGCATTTTTATAGATGAACCCTTGACCTTTTTTTCTCAGCACTTCATGCTATTCAACTCTATTTTCCACAATTGTATTAATTGAAAACCAACAATGACCTTTGGAGTATTTATTGTCCAACCGGACCCGACTTTCCTTTGTCACCGGCTCATTGTGAATATTCTAATTAGTTTTAAATGCGTCCCTTCCTCCGAGTTTATTGGGTGCCTTTGTGGGGCAAGTTCTGGTAGTTCCGCTCCCAGTTCCTAAATAATAATCCAGGTCTCCTTTGAGTACTCTTCAGGATTTTGTATTGTGATGAAGGTTTAACACCTCTGGGGCACAATACTTCTCAGTTTTCATTATAATTCGTGAAAGTCGGGGACATAATAAAAAGATCTGTTTTAGAAGATCCATTGCTTAAGAAACTATAGTATGTGACTTCTAGTGATTGTATTAAAACCAAAAGAATTATCTTTAGTTGTTACAATTTATTTTCATTTCCTTCTCTAATAATAAGTTAATTTTCGATTTGGTTTTCTACCACATAGACTGATTTTGTTCTATATCTAAATTTTAAATAGTAAGAGATGACATAGATATAATTACAGGACTGGTGAAATAGGCTTTGAAGGATTAGATGACAAAGGGAAAATGTCTTCAATATTCTTTATTTGGAGAGATTAACATTTTCTCATTATTCTTCGCAATTAAAACATTTTTTTTTTAACTTCATTTTTACATTCGCACCTGTCTTAAAAGAAAAAGACAATCAGCGAATCTGATGACTAAACACGTAGAAAAACATGGCTTTATAGGCTTGGGGAAGGATTATACCCAGCGGTATCTCAGCCTGTCGTGATTTGCACTTGGGCTGGGAGTAAACCAGCTCCCTTTTAGTCTTCTATTGGTGTTATCGGGCATGTTGGCATGCCAGGACATAATGCTTGGATAACCTGTGACAGTTGTTGCTGGATGCTAAACATTGGCTGAATAAGGCTATTCAACCCACTAACTAACTTAGAGAGATCAGCTGGTGAATCAGTTACAGTGGGTGGTACTGGCTGCATACAGCCCTTACTCGTTTTTGAAGAATCTCTTCTAGGAGCTGGTATTCTTTTAGAGACTGTTTTTTGAGGCTGATGGTGATGTTTCGATTCTTCTTTCGAGGGACCAGAATTAGGTTGTTTGTTTTGTAAAAGAGGCGGAAACTCTTTTTTATCCGGGTGAGAATTAACTTCCACTTTCCGTTGATTATGTGGATGTCTTCATTGATTTATGGCTACATTAATTTTGTTTAAAGTTGGGCATCCTCTGTAGCTGGCTGGATGTGACCCTCCACAATTGTCACACTTTGCTGCTGTTTCTCGCGGCTTCGTGAAGTCAGAACTATAATGGCCTCCAACGCACCTTACGCATTTCGGAGCGTGATTACAGTAAGTTTTGTTGTGCCCGTATTCCTGACTACGTAGAGACTGCGAAATGATTTTCTTCTTCCGAGGTTCTTCAATTTGTATAACTGTATGATATAAAAATTGCACATCAAAAAGTTTATCATTAAATGTCTCTTTTGACATTTCTGCAAAGAACATGGGCAACGGTCTTTTAAAACGGGATATAATATTGACAATATTAATGGCATCGCCTTTCCGATGCTTTCCGAATCCCCCTTGCCTACCTCTTCCCCGACTGATACTCCGTGTGTTCTAGTTAGCTCTTAAACCACTTAACTTACTTAAATTACTTAAATTACTTAAGTACTTAAATTTTCAAACCATAATTAATACGGATTTTTTCGTGACTAGTAACCTCTCGCATAGTTAATTAGTCCAAAAATCTTTATTAGGTAAGACAATAGATTAGGGAGGGGGGACGGGTTTTCTCCGACTCCAACAGGGACCACCACTATCGCCAACTCGTTCCCCGCGCGCTCTAGTTTGCTAATAATTAATATGGTTATTTTTTCCTAGCTAATTACCTCTCGCAAGGGTAAATATTCAAAAAGTACTTATTAGGTGGGTGTTGTGGTGGAAATTTCCGAATCCCCCTTGCCTACATCTTCCCCGACTGATACCCCGCGCGCTCTAGTTAGCTCTCGCGAATTACCATATTAAAAATCGAAATTTTTTTTTAATAAAATAGGATTTTATATAAAGAATATTTTTAAAAAGAAAGAAAGGTTGAATTTTTGAATATATCTCTAAAATGAAAATTTTATATATTTTATTTTATACACATTTTGTTTGAATCATTGTTAAAGTAAATAATTATTGACGAAAAAATAATTTATATTTATATAATTATATGAGCAATGTTTTTACTTTTCATACTGCCATAGTATCAGAATTAATTTAAATATTAGTCTGCCAGTTTTGAAGAGAGGGCGAGCAAAAATTCAAAAATTTAAGCCTTACATACCTCTTCTACCAAATTTCCTGATTCCATTAACGAACAGGAGAGTTTTTATTTAAAACTCGACTATTGATAAAGCTAAGAAGCGGCTTAGCCATTAGCCGGCTCATATTATAACTGCTGTGTCACTAAATGGCTTTAAAAAAAGTTCTACTTAGAGTTACTATAAGTAGGTTGGTAACAGAAAGTTGCATATTGCATTAGCTGTTCATGTTAATTATTTGTACATGGTTTTTTTTTTTTAAATCTTTCTTATGCAAATCCCACATATTAAGAAGCTGAATTTATCAGCAATGTAACTGTTTTTGGCGATTGCTAAATAAACACCTCCATCTCCTTGGGAATGTATCTAAATCTAAAAGCCTTGTTCAAAGGCTATTTCTGCATTTCTGCGGGATATAATTCTCTCATTTGCGGGGACAGAGGACTCCACCACCCAGCGGGAGTTGGATAGTCTCGAATAACCGAAATGTATTTAGCAAGTTGAGGAGAAGTTCCCTTGACATGAGAAAACCACAAGTCCTGCGAAGTTGGGGTACATGAATGACTCAGACGGTATCTGTTGGGGCCATCTCCAGAACTGGCTTTCTCCCCGGGCCCTTGTGAGCTAATTCACCATCAAACACCGCGATTGTTATCGTCCCAGTCATTTCTAATATCTTTATTCAATAACGGAACATTATTCAAGTTATATTTTTCACGCCTTTATATGTATAGGTGCCTGTACTTCTTCGTTTTAACTTCTTAAATGTAAAATAAAATTATATAAATTAATTAATCCCCAATAGACTAAAAAAATAATGCAGTCAAAAAGGTCACGTTTATCTCATTTTTCATAACATTTTAGTGTTTATTGTTCATAAAAAAGTGGTTACTCCAGCATTACAGCTTCTTAACGTTCTTCCTCATTACCTGATGATTAACTTGGTCTTGACCAATGTTGTAATGTTGTAATGTTGTAATGTTGAGAGACCATGTTGAGGGAATGTTGTAATCTTTTTGGCAATTACGTTCATTTACTAAACATTGTGATTTAAAAAAAAAACAATTAGTTCATATTTTATCAATTGTTATTTCTTTTAAACTTATATTTGATTTATTTGATTCAGACCAGGTTTCTTTCCTATATATTCAATAGATATAATAAAAAAAATAAAGGCCTATTTTTATTATGATTCGACCCCTCAAATTTTCTTCCCTGTTGAAGGTAGTTCATACAATTCTCCCCCTTATCTAATTTCGCCAAAGGATTTCTTTTAAAAACTCATTTCTAAATCCATTATAATTTATTTTGGCGCCTAAATTGACTTACTGAGCTACTTCGCTTGTTGACCGCCGAGAGAGTTGGGATTTGGAAGTTTTGTGAAGTTCTTGTTGTTCCTTTATTTTCTCCTATTCTCTACATCATGATTTTTTTTAAATTTATTTATTTAGCGCAGAATTTTCCTCTACCCAGTAGGGTCATTGGCAATGCTTCGAATTTATTTTTTAAACTATATTATTGAATTTGACGATTTTGTGAAAATACTTTAGCTACCATAATTAACTTCACCCCCCCCCTTCATATCCCACTCCTAAGGTTTTGTTTATATGTTTAAACATTTTCATTCTTATTCTTAGAACTTATATCTTATATCTTAGAGCTTTAGGCCTATCGAGTTCAATAGATATTTTCTTTTTTATCTTTTGGATCTTATTTTCTCCATTCAATTACGACACGCTCTAAACGAACCATCCTTTGTGAATTTCCAATTGCGTTACCTTAGCATTCATGTCCCAATCTAAACGCATGCAAACGCTGTAAAAACGCATATATTGTTCAACTTTACCTTCAGTTATCATTTTTATTTTATATTAAATTTTACTGATATCTGTTTAAACAACTGTAATTGATGAAACTTATGAGTACTTTGTATTATACTTGCTTTATTCTCTGGCAATCCTTTCTCTATTTTTGTGGGTTCGGATATTACCAATATCAGTGGTGATTTATGGAGTGTATGAGTGGACTGTAATTTGAATAAGCGGATCAGAAATCATAAAGATTTGAGGTTAATAAACTAATAATGACTTAGATAAAAAAATTTCTGGCCAGAGTGTAAAAATGTTTGGTTAGTTTGTTTTATTGACTGCATGATGCAGCTTGAGCTGAATATGAATTTAATTGATGAGTGTTGAGCTTTCTGAGTTGTTGATAGTCAGTTCCTCAAACTATTCCTTACCTTTTCACTATATGCTCACATCTATACAGGTAAATCTGAATATCTGGAAATATGGAGAATTAACGGAAGAACTAAAGTAATTTTATGTTTTGAAGGAAAGGCGACTATGGTAATAACAAGCAACGGGTTGATACTGGAAGAAACCCACTTTATGTTGCAAGAACCACAACGATCGTTCGTAACGATTTTTAAAAAAATTATAGCAAGAAGCTTTTGGGCACCGCGAGTTTAGTATAATTTTTGGTTGGCCAATGTTGGTCCCCAGCTATTGTATTATTATGTTATGTATGGAACAAATAAAACTAATGAATTAGTTAGCAATAGATGTGCTTCCATATTACGAAGCCCATATAGGCATGGTACTTGAACCTTCATTTAGGAGAATGTGAAAATAGGGTTCCGTTCCAATTAATTAACTGTAATATGACAGGCACATGATCTGACCCAGATCCATAAAAAAATAAATCTGGTGCGTGCGCGCAACACAACTTTCACTTACCAACTTACTTAGATTGTTAAATATCATTTCCCAAAGTCACACATTTTTCTACATTTATATCTGATTTTTTTTTTTTTTGGGGACTTTAAGGCTTCCACTGAAGCCCTATACTGTCCATACTAACACCCATGGCACTGGGTGATACTTCTTCTACGAAAGAAAAGCACCACCCAGGGCGGGACTCGAACCCGCAGCTCCGGCATGGGAGTACGGCGCTTTACCGCACAGCCACACCGGGCCCCATATCTTATTTTTGTTAATCGTTAATCCGTTTTTGAGTAAATAAAAAACTCCGTGAAAATGATACAAAATTTATTAAGTAAAGTCCCCCCTCCGGTTGATCAATTTTGATGAAATGTTGGCTATCACATATTTGGCATATACATACACCAAATACCCAGTTTGATCAAAATCTTTAAAGCCGTTTTTGAGTAAATAAAAAAAAACGTGAAAATGATCCAAAATTTATTAAGTAAAGTCCACCCTCCGGTTAATCAATTTTGATGAAATTCTAACAGTCATATCTCGGGCATATACACACATCAAATACCCAGTTTGATCAAAATCGTTAAAGCCGATTTGGAGTAAATAAAAAAAATACGTGAAAATGTTACAAAATTTATTAAGTAAAGTCCCCACTCCGGCTAATCAATTTGAAGGAAATTTGTTCAGTCATATCTCGGGCATATTAATACATCAAATACTCAGTTTAATCAAAATCGTTAGAGCCGTTTTTGAGAAAATCGAAAAAAACCTAAAAAGTTAATAAGTAAAGTACCCCCTCCCTTTAAGTAATTTTGATGAAATTTATGCTGTCACATCGTGGGTATATTCCTATACTGAATACCTAATTTCAGGGTCGCACGGTTTATAGTTTTTGAGCTAGTCTGTTCACACACACACACACACACACACACACACACACACACGCACGCACGCACGCACGCACGCACGCACGCACGCACGCACGCACACACACACACACATACATACAGATTTTATGTATAAATAAATAAAGCTCAGAACCTGCGTACACCGATTTTATTCTTCTTCTTCTTCTTCGTTCTTCCCTTAGATGGCCATGTCGGGAATTAAAGTAAAGAATTGGGCCGATTTTATTTATTTATTTTTTATAAATATGTAAAATATATAGTTTTGTTAAATGAATATATTATTTGTAACTTCGATTTTTTTCCTTTTGTTTCTTCATTAGTATGGAATTCTGTAATATATGGTATGAATTGAATACTAATGAATTATATACTATGAATAGTATATACAAAGGTGTGAATGAATCCTAAGTTCACTAGTGCTAAATGCTCTCGAGTATGCCATATTTTATTATTCTTTTTTTTATATATATTATCTACTAAAAACTCTATTATATTTTAAATTAAATTATTAATGTAAATCTTTTCGGTTTCATAAGTACTTGTACTATTGTGCATTTTTTATTTGAATATTTTACCTTAACCCTTAACTACTCACGTCGGGTCATATTGACCCTACCAAGTTTCATTTCATTCTATTTACACCTTTTTGGCATTGAATGATCACCAAACTTTGACATATCCTTTGTTTTGGCTCCAGTTACATCATGGCAGTGTCTGAAAAATAAGGGAGGTGTTTATTTTGTCTAAATCGATATTTTGACCCGAGGTGAGTAGTTGTGTAAGCCATTTTTTCGGGTCCGATGCGGGGAATAAATTTGTATTAAACCACTCATTTCTTATCTGTTTTAACTGCAAAGGTTGTTCTTAGAAAATATTTTGAATTTAAATCAAAAGAAATTATGTTAATAATAGTAATGTTAAGGAGTTCCTTTATTTTAGTACTTCACTTCAGACCTATAATTCAACATGTTATTCATATTTTACAACTTACATATACATAAATAAATATATATTTTCAAACCTTCTCCTGTTGTTTAAAACTAATATCTTACACCCTAAGGTTGTTTAATTTCTTTTTTTTTGTTCTGGGTCATATTGACCCGAGGTGAGTAGATAAGTAATATTGATTCAGGTGAGTAGTTAAGGGTTAAGTAAAATTCTCTGCTGAAGGATTCCGATTTGTTTCGTTTGCTGTGTTGCCAATTTTTTCTCCAATCGATGAAGAAATTGTATTTCATATGAGCTAGAACAAAGACATTTTCCGATATACGATATACCTCGTTTGAAGGGGCAGAAATCCTGGAAAGCTTTTCTGTTATGCGGGTGTTATGTTCCCTTTCCTTTGTCTTCTGGGATGACGAATGGGTGTGTCAGTTTATTTTCTTCTAAAGTTCAGGCAGCAGAAGAATTTGTTGTTCTTTCAATGTTAACTCTAGAATTATTACCATTAAGTTAATTTATTTGTAAAGATTGATGTTATTTGTTTTGGTAATCAACTTAATTATCGGAATAGTGTTTTAAAATACTAAAATATGTTCTTTAAAATTCTTAAAGAAATTTTTATATTAATAATTTATGTAATAGAAAATTATATTTATTATGTCTTTAGTCGCGGATTCTCGTAGTCTATTAATTATTTCAAATTTTATTGGTCCCCTAATTTCCTGGGATTATTATTTATCGTATTCATTTGAGTTAATCAACGTGGGTCGTAAAAATATATATATTTATATTTTTTATAATTATCTCTTTAAAAAAGAAGCACTTACATAACTAACCTCACTAAAATACAGGTAGAAAGAAATCGCAGCTATGTTTTAAAAATTTAGGTATAAAAGCTATAAAACTCATAAACTACATAGGGAGCGGTGTAGCCCAGTGGTAAGGCAATCTGACATGGCTCATGATATCTTTATTATTCGCCACGGTTCGTCTCGTGGGCCGAGAGACCGTCCTTGGGCAAACCCAGCCTCTATAAAGTGGGTACCCTTAATTGAAAAATTAAGGGGGTGAAAACCTGGTGGTTGAGCGTGATCACGGTCAAATCACCTCCTTGCACGACCGCTGACGAAGAAACAGTACTCTTCCTTGTGTAGTACTGAACCCAAGACCCTTCATGGGTTGTAGTGGTACAGTTTTTTTTTTTTTTTTTTTTTTTTTTTTTTTTTTTTTTTTTTTTTTTTTTTTTTTTTTTTTTTTTTAGTACAAGTCAGATTGAGGTGATTTGAATTTATACACAAAAATAAAACGAATTGACTTATTATTAATATTAGTTTTTTGATTTATTAATTTTATAGGTGTATTTTACTTTCTAAATAGGGCTATAGTTTAAGTTTATGAGCCATTTATATAGTACATACATATACTCGTAATTACACTTATTACATTTTATGTAATTATGTATATGTACCATTTTGAACGTTTTTTTAAAATAAATGTTGCGTGGAATATTTGGACAAAAAAAAGGAGGAATGAACCGGAGAATTTAGACGGTTAAGGAATGCTGAAACGCGTGAACTTTACCCAGTTAATATGAGCTATTAGTACGCGCCGGTTAAAGTGGGTGTGCAAATATACGAGTCTTAGTTGTGAACGGTTATCTATAACCGCTTTACCAACTGGAAATCGTCCATAGAGAGGCCGAAACGAAGAGGGGAGGCATGATCTTCTATCGCTGGGATGGGAGTGTGTTGGGAGCGTTTGGTTGTGTCGGCATTGAATCTTCAGGTTCGCAAAGCATTATTTATGATTATTATAATGGAGGTGATAGCGAGCGTGTAGTGCGCGCCCAATAAAGAGGACGTATAAAGTAGTTAAACTCGGTAATGAAGGAATCACTAAGAGATTAATAAATACGGGGCCGACTTGGCTACGTCCGAGGGTTAGGCCGACACGGAGGTTGGAGGATTACGTGCAGGCAGATCTGTCGGAGTTGGGACTATGTCGGATTGAATGATTGAGGTGTCCATGGAGAGATTTGTGGTGTCGGCAACCAACACGCGTTCTTTAAAATGTATACAGACGGGTTGATACCAAAGAAAATCCACTTTTCATTGCAAGAGCCAAAACTATTGTTCGTTAAACCATTGAAAAAAAAGGTATTGAAGTTTTTAGGCACCGCGAGTTTAGTATAATTTTTGGTTGAACAATGTTGGTCCCCACCTATTGTATTATTATGTTATTTATGAAACAAATAAAACAAAGTTAACAATGCATGTCCCCCCTTTTTAGTTACGAAACTCATATAAGTATGGTACTTGAACCTTCGTTTAGGTGAATGAGAAAATTGAGTTCAGTTCCAATTAATTATCCGCAATATGACAGGCACATGATCTGGAGCTACTTCATTAAAAAACAGATCTCCTCTTTATTGATTTATAACCGTTTTGTGTCGTTGATGTAAGTAGGAATACAATATTACGTAAATACATTAATCAATAGTTTTAATTACTTATTCTTAAATTTTTCACCAATTTTTTTTTTTTTTTTTTTTTATTGGTCCTCCCCTTCCTCGCCTTTTAGGCTATACGGGGTTTCCCGGGCCAGGGGAGAGGGTGGGGGATTGATGCCGAGTATTATTAAATTTTCCCCTGGCTCCGGGTTTTGAACTTGTTATCTTTCGGTTCTCAATCATATGTTGCCATGGGCAACGCGTATTTTTTAACGCGTTTGCCCACTCGGCCATCCCGCCACCCCATTTTTCACCACTTTATAAAATAAGCGATCTAGATAAATTACCTGTGGATTTATTGCATCTTCATATAACATTTAATTTTCCTAATGAGTAGAATGGATCCCACATTAGTTCGCTTCATGGATTCGGAGTTCGTAGGACTGAAGAAATTTATCTTTTAGGTCTGGAACAAGTTTTCCTCAGTTAGGTGGGGGTAAATTAGTAGGAACGACTAATTAGTAATGGTATATGTCTCTTTGAGCTTCGCTTCCCTTTTAGGTTCAGTTGAAACTATATAAGTTGAAAAACAAGAGTTAGTGGAGGTAGCGGTTCTTCTTAAGTTGGAACATAAGTATCAAAGGGCCCGGGACTAGGAATTGTTGAACTATTTAAAGTAACTGCGAACTTAATCGTTGAATAAACAATCTTAGTGATGAGCTGGCTTCTAATTAGCAGTATTTTCTTTTTAAGAGTCGTTTTTATCGTTTTTTACCTTGACTGAGGACTTAGGTATTATGAAGAAATTTTAGGTCTTATGCTTAGTGATCTAATTTGAATGTAAAAAAGTAATGATAAAAACCTATACTTACTACCTAAAAACTATTTAGTCTTGGGACGTTATATAGTCTTTTTAAGTTTTATTCCATTACCTGGTTTATATTTACATTTAAATATCCCAGGATGTTTACTAATATATCGGCATAAAAAAAAAAGAAGTTTAGAGTGTAATTATATGGAATAAATGGAAATAAATATATGGAAAACTTATATGGAACTTGGAATACAATAAGACGAGGAGGCATAGGCTGAAAGTAGTGATAGAGTTTATTCGATTTAGTTCTCACTATTATAACTCTTATAATCTGTTGTTTAAAACAACTTATATTGAATTAACCTGATTTATTCCATATGAAGTTACGGGCTATCTGCCCATCTTTAAAGATTATCAATATTCACTTCTTTACACTTGGTGTGTAATTGTCGAAAAAAAAAACAACTTAAAAACCTGTATGATCTAACATCATTCCTTAATTTATTCATATTGTCTGTCCTACCCCTTTATTATTAAATAAATCAGATTTAACTCCATAGAGCCTTATAAAAAGACTAATTTATTATTATTACGTAATAATCTGCCATTACATACTTTATGATGGCTAGGTGTGCCCCTGGTATTCCCAACCCTATTGTCGATTCAAGCGTAGAACAGAAAACATTGTTGACAACCTAAGCAGGATTCGAACCCATGGTCTTCAGCCTAATATCAGGGTCTTTCTCACTGGGCTACTCCGCTAACAAGCAAATATTAGAATGCGTTTCTTTCTGTTGAATAGTACTTTTATTTAAGTCCTTTACAGCTCTAATCTAATATGTTGACGGATAAAATAAAAGGATGACAGGTTGTCTCGTGAACGTTAATTCATTGTAAAGTGGGAATCATATGGCTATTAATGCCTTAATCTGTGTGGATTTTGTTGCTTATATTCTTGTAGGTAAAAAACCAACAAAAATCTTATTTAACCAATAAGTTTTCTTTATTTATTTATTATAAATGCAAAAAATATACGTGTCAGACTCGCAGATTTCAAGTTCAATATTGAAAATTCCTTTTTTCCTTTTATGATTTTTGCTTCGATATCATTATAACTCAATTCATTAGGCAACACTTTTAAAAAGAAACGCCCATCGGCATTTTTTGGATTCTCTTTTATTGGGACACTGGATAATGGAGAAGAAGTAGAGGAACGGTTTAGCAGGAATGGCGACTGGGATGTTGTTACAACAGACGAAAGAACATCATAAGGTTTAGGAAAAGTTAGGAAGTGATTATAACTTTTATCCTTTGTCGGTGGTGGACCAGGTGAGCTAAATACCTGTCAGACCGCCTCTTTTAATCTTCCCGCCAACTAATGAACTCTGATCATGTTGCGACCTGTAGGCTACAGGCTGCTGTACCCTCCTCATTTCCCCCTCAAAACTCTTTACTCAAATAACTCCTTCGCATACCCGACACCGGATTTTCCACCCTGGCCTCTCCACCAGCCCAAATACTTTCTCCATCTATGTTGAGCATCAGCATGTCCTGAATACACATACTTTGACGAGGCCATAGGTGAAGAAAAGAGCGATATGTAGGTTTTTGTAGGCTCTAGGTTGTTTAAGGCCTACTTGGGTAAGATAAAGAAAGACAAATCGAGCCTTTTATGAATTGTTGATAATGTAAGATTTTCCTCCATGAATGAAATAATGGAGAAAATAATCTCTTGGAAATCGAAACATACCATCATAAAATGTTTTTGTAAATGGGATTTTCAACATGTTTTATATTAATCTTAAATGCTGATGTTCCGAGAGATCTAATAACCCTTTCACACAAGATGTATGTATATGATATAAAATTATAGCCTCTTTAGAGTCTTTTTACATTACGGGTGATAGTTACTTTTTATCACCAAATGATTACTTTAAAAGTAATCGCTTTAATTAACATATGATTAGGTATATTAGAGGTTTTGTTTGTTCGTTTGTTTAACGTCACTTTATGCCATTAAGGCTTACCGGACGATGCTACAGTGGGAATCCTAAATTTTGCCTATCCAGGTATAATTAGGGTAGGGATCTTTAACGAGTACCTGACATCGTACAGGTTCGGGACCTCCATTTTATGTCGTATCCGAGGGACGGCATGGCTAAGGATTTTTTACTCCCATTAAAAAATCCTAGGGCCACCGCTGGGTATATTAGAGGTATGGACGAGGTTAATGAAATATTTATTTTAAATTAATACAGTCAATGAAAAAAAAAAAAAGTTCTGCAATGTCTGGCATAGTGATACCCCCTTTTTGTTTATAGTTCAATTTCATGTTGTCACCTCTTAAATTTTAGGTAAGACACCTTTATCTTGAAAAAAAAACTAAGGCATTGTCTTCTTCATTACAACTACGAGTATATCAATAAAATTGAGATCTGTATCTATTATACACACAAGGAATAACCTTCTTATTAGAATTTGTAGGTGTGATAAGGTTTAATTTATTTAAAAAAAAAAACACGAGTATCATTAACTGTTTTAAGTAATAATTTGTTGATAAACAATTACTGGCAGCCTTAATGCGAATAAGACCCTTATAACCTCATCACTTATTTGATGATAACCGAGGAATCTATTATTCGTTATATACGTTATTATTAATAATAAATGACAATAGCCGTGTACGGGGGCTGTATTGGGGGTTGGAAGCTGCGTATGGAGCACTTCTCCAGGGCGCAGGTCCGCCAGCAAGATGGCCCCAGCGGATCAACAAGTGCTCCCAGTCTGCTCCAAAATGTCAGGGCATGTTCGTCCTTAAGCAATGCGTCTCCTTGGGTAAGTGATGTCTAGTCTGTCTGTATATTGTGGGATGTGCTCTCTATCTGTCACTATAAAATAATGTGGGAGGGGCGGCGTTTACTCTAGGCAACTCTTGAGAGCAATTAACCTAGGGTTAGTTAGTGCTTAGAGTTGTGGAGGAGAGAGTTGTGGTGGTTCGATAGCTACTGTCCGTCGGTTGTCAGCTTGCTCATTGTGTTCCTGCTTCCGTTTCCTGATTCCTATCTACTCTACCTATCCTCTCTTCACTCTCACTCTCCATTCGGAGTCAACTCCGCAGTCCTCGCCCAGGGACTCGACCAGTAGAAATAGCTATCCGTCATGAACCTTGTTGCTTTATTTTTACATATATACATCATTTACCCGCATTTACCTCAGTTAACAAAATGTGCCCATGCCGAAAAAGGGTAAAGAGCGAGTAGCAATATTTTTCTTTTTATCTTAAATTATTTTTATTTTTCTTCTAAAAAATGCATGAATCTTCTCCAGGTAAGGTTCCAAACCGATTTAATCTTTTAATTCAATAAATATGAATTTTCCTAATATTTTTATTCCCTATTTTCTCTTGAAATAATATAGTATGAATATTATTAATTCACCAGTTTTCTAATTTTTTTATGCTCCACCCGGTAGAATTAAAAAAAAAAAATGTGATTCTAGAATTTGTTAATAGTTTCTAGATGCGATTTTTTTCTGAACTTGAAAAAAAATTTAATTCCTTCGTGATAAATTTTTAAATTATAATAAATAAGTGATTTACGATTTTACCAAATCTAAATATTTTAATTCGACTTTTCTCTTCATATAATATTTTGTGAAACATTATTTTACTGTTCAACATAGTATAACATTTCATGCCCGTCCAATAAATTATAGATTTTCATTAATTCACAATTTTTCTAATTATTTTATGTTACACCAAATAAAATTTAATAAAGTAATTTAAGATCCTAGAATTCATATATGGTTTTAAGTTTTTTCCTTAAATTAAAATGTAAAATTTTTAAGATTTAACATCACTTCCATTTATGATTAGTAAAACCTAAATGTTAAATTTTTCTTCCTTTTCGTAATTTTTCTAATTCTAAATTCGATCATGTAACATTTTAAAACTAAATCGGGCTTGAAGATAATTTTATTTCACTGAACTTAGGCATGATTCCTTTGCTCGATTCTGAATGAAATAATGACGCCATAATTATTTTCGACTGAAAGCAACTCATTTCTAAAATATGCGTCTTTTATTTGAATTTTTCATATTCGAATTGGATATATTTTTTTAGTTAAAAAACCTCGGAATTTTGGTATTGATTGAATCTACCCCAATTCTATATTTATTCTGACCCTTGTTTGATGCTGTGTCAGTGGTTTAAGTAATCAATATTTAAGCTACTTCTTTGGTCTAATTTTTTGAAAACCATGGAATTTTATAAAAATAATCCCTCCTTCTTCACAATGTTTGCTTTGAACTGTACATTTGAATAAATATTTGTATTTTTGGTAAAGTTACCAAGCATCTTCACACATACCAAGCATCTCCAGCAGATACTTAAAATATCAGAGCCCCAACCTTTCGACTATTGGCTTTAGATCAAAGCGGAAAATTACCATTTCTTAAATTATCTTTTTCTTAAAAGATATTGTTATATTTATTCGCTTTAATATTATTCTGAAGTAATTGTTATCGGTAACTTTGGTATGAAAGCGTTAATAAGAAAAAGAGGAACTAAAAATTTCAAAATGTCTTTTCAATATATAAATAAATCATACTATGAAGGATAAAACTTATGCATGGTAATTAATAGCATTTAATTATTAAATAATCATTCACTTAGTTCTATGTGGTGCTAAGTTACTTTCACACTATTTATTATATTAGTCACTTTTTTGAATCTTATATTCTTTACTGTCGTTAAATTTCAGAAGTTAAACTTTACCATGTGATTTTTTTCCTTCTTTTTTTTTTTTTTATTGATGCTTTTCTCATTTACGACGTATTCTGAGGACTAATTTGATGTTCAACACATTATTTAAAAAATCCACATTACACACACAAAAAGTAATTTAATAATCGTTAATAAATTTTTTTCTTATTAATAATTTTTAAAAAATTTATTCTATTCACCGATGCATTGAAGAAGCATGGCTTATGTATTTTGTGACTGTGCTTTGTTCGAAACCGTTGTAATCGTAAAAAAAGAAATCCTTTTCAGTGGGTCCTTTGTTTTAGGAATCCTTTCGAGTAAAGAGGATTTCGTTTCCATTTCCTCTACAATTGTGATGCCTGATGGAATTTATAAGAAACATATTGTGGAATGTACAGCTTAAAGTATTCAATTTATAGTCTGTGCTGCACTGATTTACGAACTCGGATTCCTATTTTTTATTTCCGTAGTCCCCCATTTTTCCCCTTATTTTTTACATGATAGTGTCTACTCCAAATTTGAAAATATAACTTATAAGTTTATAATTATAGTTTCATAATGTTTTAATAATTTTTATCTCTAGATTTCGTGACTAAGGTTGATCCCCAATCAGAAACCATTAAATATCTTTATTTCGTCTAGCATAGAATTAGGTAGGTATTTTAAAAAATCTGGTGCGTGCGCGCAACACACAACTTTCACTTACCAACTTACTTAGATAAGAAATTGACGTGTTTTGTTAAATATAATTTCCCAAAGTCACACATTTTTCTACATCCATATCTTATTTTTGTTAATCGCTAAAGCCGTTTTTGTGTAAATAAAAAAAACCGTGAAAATGATATAAAATTTATTAAGTAAAGTCCCCCCTCCGGTTAATCAATTTTAATGAAATTTTAACAGTCATATCTCGGGCATATAAATAGATGAAATACTCAGTTTAATCAAAATCGTTAGAGCCGTTTTTGAGAAAATCGAAAAAAACCTAAAAAGTTATTAAGTAAAGTACCCCCTCCCTTTAAGTAATTTTGATGAAATTTATGCTGTCACATCGCGGGCATATACCTACACTAAATACCCAATTTCAGGATCGCACGGTTTATAGTTTTTGAGCTAGTCTGTTCACACAAACACACACACACACACACACACACACACACACACACACACACACACACACACACACACAGACACACACACACACACACACACACACACACACACACACACACACACACACACACACACACACACACACACAGACACATAGACACACAGACACACACACACACACACACACACACACACACACACACACACACACACACACACACACACACACACATAGACACACAGACACACACACAGACCATTTCGCGGGACTTGGTCATTTCGACTCAGGGGACCCCAAAACGTGTATTTCCCTTGAAAACCGGAAGTCGAAATTTTTCACGATCGCAATACTTCCACTTACTATATATTTCATATATAGGTAAGTGAAAGTAAAAAGTTAATCACATATTGAAAAATTATTTTTGTTTATACGAAAAAGCTCATTAAGAATGATACGTTAGTACAAAAGATGTTCACTTTTTTTTATGTGATATTTATTGTAATTTTAAGATATTTAAATTATAATTTTATTTTAACTATTGATAAATTAGATTTAAATTATAGTTAGATTTAATTGAATGTATTACATTCATTCAATTATTATTTATTATTATATGAGTTACAAATTCCAAAGCTAGGTATTGGTATTTCTCGATTATACAAACGTTGATTTGCTTTAATTAATGTACATTAGCTCTAAAGTTTTGTACAGTAATTGTGTGGAACGATCAATTTGCTTTAAATAATTTATTTTGCTTTAATTTAACCACGGATGCACTCGACCTTATAATTATATTAAATGGGTTTAACGTGATATCCAGTGATATTGTTCAATCGAAAGTTTTTTTATTTTACATTTTTTATTACATACCTACTTTAATAATATTTCACACAGAAAAAATTTTTTTTTTGGAGTAATTGCGCGTAGTGAATTATTGTATGGGCATGTAATAGCAATGGATTTTTTATTCTCTTCGTTATTAAAAATATTTTTCTGAGGCTAAAGTAAAAAAAAAATTATATTCTCGGAAATTATCAATTAATGAGTTCACATTTATCCGGATTCATTTTGAACCGCTCAAGTAGAAAATTGGCAGAAAGACTGTTGATATCCAATTAGCGGAATTCTATAGAGGTGGGGGAATATTCTCAATTCCTTTCCTCCCCAATTTCATCTTGTCTTTTAAAATAATTTATCATAAAATAATAATTATTCGTTTTTTTTAATTTTTTTTTTTTTTTTTTGTATATATGGAAGAATACCTATATTCTTTTTTTTTTTAAATATTTGTCGTTAAATATTTTCATTTAAAGAAAGGCGGATGGGCTAGAGATAAAAATACTGTGATATATTTGAAGTATCTATGAATTTTTATTGTGAAATAAATTTCTTTTATAGCTCTGATGAATTTAAACGAGGTTATTAAAAAGATAACATCTATACCTCCTCCTTTTTAAAATCCGACCTTTATTTAATAGTCTTGCTGGAAACTTATCCGCATTATAAAAGATGATTTTTAACTTTCGTTTAAAAAGTACCTGGTTGGAAATAATGCTTTATACATATTTACATTGAGATAAGTGGAAAGAAGTTTACTCGAAGTAATTTATAACGGACCGGGTGATTCAGGAAAGGGTGCATTGCAGTTCTTGGTTTTCAAATCCTCTTGTGGTAGAATTACATTCATCTACTTAAAAGCAAGCCTCTTCATTTGTCTACCGTCGTCCCATCTCGTCCAATTTGTATTTATGCTTTATTTTTCTTTTCTTAGGATGTATAAGCAAGAAAAATAATTGTCATTCCTTTTATGTTGGTAACCTTATGGGGCCGTCTTCGGTTAAAGATATCCGCCTTTAATAAAATTAATAAAAGGATTATCAAATAAAATGGTATTTCACTAAAATGTGACAAATCGTAATTTCGATTCGTAAATTCTTACTATGTCTTAGATAAAGGTACTGAAAAAAACTGTCATGTTTAAAAATTATAGCGATGGTCTGTTATTTAGGTATAAATTTGAGGTATTGTGACTAGACAAATTATTGGTCTTAAAAAGATGTGGTTTAATTCCATATGATCTATACCATATTTAAGCCCTCATAATCATTCTTTTTCGAGAAAACGAGGGTGAGGGTGCAAATTTGTTGGTGAGCTTTACTTGTAACTAACTATACTTTGTATAAAGAAAAGTAATTTAGGATCTTCGTCTCTACTATTGTTTATTATAATTTGTACATTACAAACCTTTCGACCTCCAGGGCCGTCTTCAGTGTCTAAAAATTACATAAATTAATGTTTGAATTAGTCAACTTTTTAAAAAATTAATAACATGTTATAGTGTAGAGAATGAGGACATGTATAATTTTCGATTAATTTAAGCCAATAATTAATTAATTAATTTGATCAGTAATTAATAGTTTCAATTAATTGACAGTAGGTTACAGTTTTAATGCCTATACAAAATAAAATTCCAAGTCAAATGGAACCTTTTTCAGGCTTGAATAAATCCCTGGATATTATGATTTATTTATTTTCTTATTGAAAAATAATTATTTTAATTTCTATAAGGATTCAATTTCTTTAATTGAAGAAACTTAGGTTATAAATTTCATAAATGATGCTTAGAGTTCGAAATTTGACACCTTTCTTCGATATTCAAAAACAACACCTTATCCAGAATCCAATATTTTTGTATTTATTTATTAATTTTTATTCTTTATTTTTTTGAGATTTGGGAGATAGGGCGATACATGTTTAATTTGATATATTATTAATTTAGGAAAAGAAAAGACAAATTTTGGAACGAAACATTGAGATGTTAGCGAATGAAACGTTACAGGAAACATCATTGATCATAGCTGAAGTTCAACTCATTTTTAGAAGTGTATTAACCAGTAGATAAAGAAGGGGGCGCGCTCAGAGACGGTAAATCAAAAATGGCCCTTGGATTCCGGGCTATGATTTATCCCAAGAGGAATTATTACTCCGGTCCTCTAAAGGTATCTAGACCAATGCTAACGTTCTGATCTCTGCTATGAACCCGGATAGGAGGGAAGCACGTTTATGTAGTACAAATAAACGTTTATGTAGTAAAAAACTTAATTTATTTTATTTATAATTATAAGCTTATGGTTAAAAATTATGGCTTTAAAAAAAAATAATAGTATCATCACAAGCCATAAAGGATCTTTTCTTCAGTACTGCGTAACACTCGTTTTAAACGTATACTGTACCGTTTGGTTTTCGTTTTTGCTGTGTGAAATAGTACCAATGGGTACTGTGGGAAATAGTATCATAGCTGCCAAATGTGTGTGAAATAGTACCAATGGGAATAGAAAACAGGTGTTTGAATTTACGGTTCAGTTAAAGATTCACTTGACCAAAAGTCTCATAAAAATGTTTTTAATGTCACATTTTCTATCCATTATCATTCAGGTTTTTTTAAATAGAAGGAATCTCTTCTATATTTTCTTTAATCTTTTTGTCTACCCAACGTTTCGGGATTCACGCCTAACTTCGAGGGGTATCTTTAATACATTTTTAAAGATTCCACAACCATCTGTTTGTAAAAAAAAAAAAAATTATGTAAGATACACATGTCCTTGCTCAGATAATAATTAACATTTAACACTATTCTTCTGTGCTTGTCACAACTCCTATTAAGAACGATATATATCAAAACAACATGATTTTTTAGGAGAGTGAATTTATACTTTAGAGGTAGAATAACACCTGTTTAGGATTATATGCCACTACAAACAGTTAAACATAAAAAGTAAAAATTAGACAATTGTTAGTCGTTATTATAATGTAATTCGCTCAATTAATCAATTTTCGTACCATGAATTGTTTTTTTTTTGCTTAATAATATACTCTGAATGTGTATAGTATAGTAAAAGCCTGGGTATATAATGTGAAAGTTATCGCAATGAAATTTAAATAAATTTAGAATATTAATTTTAATTAACAATAGCTATTCAATTCTTAGTATTTGAAAAAAAAACTTTGACATTTCTGTACCTGTCGTGCCAGGTATGGTTTTGATTGTAGATAAAATCTCGACCGATTGTTTCCGAAGCACAGAGAGTTGATGAGATACTGTCCCATCCGATAGGAGGCCTAGTAGGTCAAGAGAGATACTACCGGAGCACTCTCAGTCAAAAGTTGAGCCCTGTTCCTGACACGTAAGTTCAAACCGCTTTCACTGGATCCCATGGGGGTCGGATCGAAAGGTCATCCTTTGTTGGCCTGGCGCTACAATGGGCCGCGTTATTAGCAGCCATTTATTTAGTATCCTCATTACCTTGCGGTTTTATTTATAAGAAATAAATTAATCTAAACAGTTTTTTCATTGTTTCGAGAAAGCAATATCAGCGTTGGGCCCGCGTACACCATTCGGGGTGATCGATGACCCGCTATGTGCCAAGGATGTCGGGCTCATTTTTCACATGGCGCTTTCAATTGTCCATTCTATTCAAAGTGGTTGAAGGATAACAAAACTGTTACAGGCCTGTGAAAATTCCGTTATTATTATTTGTTTAGGATAGCGTCCAATACCGCATCACACATTCTGCATATACCTAGTATGAAGTATGTTCCAACAAGCACCTACAACACGTTTACAACTCTTTCGCTTGGACTGTTTACTTGTTACTTGTTAACAATAGGCTGTTTAAAGGCGTTTTGCACGTGCTAAATCATTGTGTTATATTGCAACGTGTTATAAGTGCTTATTGGAACATAACTGTAGTTCAACCATGATAGAAGTCTTCATATGATACAATAAAGAATTATTGTTTTATTATCTGATCCTTTGAATAGACAGAATGACTAACTTCAATTTCAATTTTTTTTTCTCTATGGAGAACACAAACCTTTTCATTTGGTAACAGTATGACAGAAATAATAAAACATAGGAGCTTATTAAAAAGTACAAAAAGGACAAAATAAAGTTAATAGAAACTAATTTTCCAAACAGAAATATTATTTTAAGAGTTTTCCTGCATAATATTTATATTGGAGTTCATTCTGGAGTCAATCTGTCAACTGGAAGGAAGCGTTTATAATTTCATACAGCATATTGTTAAATTTAGTCTGTAGGAAGCATATTGTAACACTAATGTGAGTTCAACAATTTTTATTGAACGAAAATAATGATTTACAAAGCCACACAAATAATTAAAAATGCCACAAAAATTATCACTTTGAAACACAGATATAACAATATGACTTGAGCTATACCAGCGTAGATGATACTGGAACATCATAGTCGCTAACATGTACTATGACAGTTTGTTTTAACTTTTAGTTCGTTCGAACAAGTCTAGAACTATTCTAAACCATAAGTTTTTTTTTTTTTCTTTCTATGATGTGTTTTAAATCATTCATGTGGTTTTGCTTATTAAATGGGTTTTAGGGGTTTATTTTAGCATCTGTCGTCAACGCTTCTTGGATGGGTTTTGCTTTGCGTTTGTACATAAGATTGTGGCATATCACAGAGTATTTATGATTTTGACGAAGGTGTTTCTCATGCTTTAAAAATCACGTTTTAAAAATTTGAAGGCTTTCATTCGTTTTTTTTTTTTTCTCGGCGCTCTCCATTTTCCCCCATAAACCTTCCTGGGTCATTCAATAGATAGATAGATAGATATTTCCTTTATTTGTTTTTGGGGAATACCCCATACAAATAGAGTTGGCCAAGCAAGACGTATTAGAGCTAACAACAATATTGAACAACAATAATATTTAAGAGATAATATAGAACATAACAAGATGTGGCAACATCATCTCCACATAGCAATTTAAAAATATTATTACACATTAAAAACATTATTAAAATATATACTTGACAAAAAAGCATTAAATATATTAAATATGGTTAGGAATCGTTATAATGAAAATGCTATTAGTGAATATTGTACCGCTAAGAAAAAATTTAAAAACTTAGTCAAATGGAAACGAAGTGAATTCGAGCGCAATATCGTCGATAGCCTGGGTAAAGTTAATGACTCAAAAACTTTTTGGGGAACGGTAAACAAGTTTAGAAACCGGAAACGGCAACCGGAGGCAATTAATTGCGATCAGTGGTTCAACTACTTATCACACAGCTACCCCCCACGCGTTCTATGCGACGTAGAATATTACGGAGTCCTTCACCCTCTTCTCGATTCTGCAATAAGCCTTGAGGAGCTTCAAAGTTCGTTAATGAAATGTAAAAACGGTAAAAGCCCTGGTAGAGACGGTTTCAGTCATGAATTTTTTAAAAACCTACCGATTAATTGGCAATTATACTTACTACATTTGTTTAATAAAGTATTCGAGACTGAGAATATACCAAATTCCTGGGTAAAAATAGAATACTCAATGCTGTTTAAAAAGGGTGACCCAAATAATCTAGAGAACTATCGCTCGATTGCCCTGGTCAACTGTATAATGAAGATATTTACCCAAATAATTCTCAGCAGGTTAACAATCTGGTGTGACGAGACGAAAACAGTCCCAGAAGCGCAGTCTGGGTTCCGTAAAGGCAGGAGCTGCCTCGATAATTTATTTTCATTAAATGCTGTTATTCAGATGCAATTAGGACTACGTGGGAATCGGCTTTTTGCCCTCTTTGTCGATTTCAAGCGAGCATTCGACTCTATAAATCACAATTTACTCTGGAATTCGCTCTATAATCTAGGAATAAGTACCAAAATAATCAGAATAATAAAAAACATTTATCAAAACGCGTCGGGTAGAGTCAAAGGCGAGGATGGATTTTCATTGGAGATCGATATTACACTTGGCCTATTGCAGGGAGAAGTATTATCGCCATACTTATTCAGCCTCTACATAAGTGATTTAGAGAGATTTTTCAGAAACAAAAATGTCGGAGGAGTAAGGGTTGATAGTTCCTGTGACATACTGTTACTGTTATATGCCGACGACCTAATAATTCTTGCAGACAGCTAAACCGATGCAAAAATGAAATTAAAAATTTTAAACGAGTACTGCAAGGAAAAAAAATTAGAGGTCAACACGCAAAAAACGAAATTAGTACACTTTCACAAAGGAGGTTGTAAAAAGTTAGGGAAATTATTTTATGGGGACTCAGAAATAGAAATAGTTCCTGAATATATTTATCTAGGGGTACCATTATCCAATTCAGGTTTATTTCATAAGGCCTCTAAATATTTTGAATCAAAAACTAGAGCAGCGATAGGTTCGGTTATCTCAATCTGCGCAAAATCTAAATTGCAATCTTGGGATAGCAAAATAAAAATTAATAATGCAATTGCAATGAGCGTATTACATTACAATGTACAATTATGGGGGTTAAGATATACTGATTATCTAGAAAGGGTAAATTTAAATTTTTTCAAACGTTTATTCTCCTTAAACAAAAACATGCCCTTTTGGTTAATGCGATTAGAATTCAGTATCCCTCACTGCTCGGTGGCAATTTTGAAATTGGCTCTCAATTGGGTCCTAAAAATTTTAAAAATGAGTAACCAAAGACTTCCTAAAATTTGCTTTAAAGAATTGAGGAAAATACATATAAAGGGCAAATCGGAACTAAAGTTTAATTGGGTGAGTCAGCTGTGCTCTTTGTTATCTTTAGTAAATAAACAAGGTATTCTGGAGTTAGAGGACGCAGGCGAATTCCTGTTAGAGATGAATGAAACGTTAAGCCTATTTAAAAGTTATACGGAACAGCGCGATAAACAAAGATTGACTAGCCCCACAAGGTACAGTCCGCTATACCCCGATATGTACATAGACAGGGATCAGGCCCAGCCGTATCTTGCTCTAGATGCCCCCTTCCCTATGACCAAAACACTAGCACAATTAAGACTATCCGGTAATTACATTATAAAATTGACGTTTAATAATATTTATTATTACTTCAAGCCGAAGGAAACCTGCACTATTTGCAACTTAAGAGAGCTAGAAGATGTTTTTCATATTTTGGTCCGGTGCCCGATTTACTCTGCTTTCCGCCATCACTATCTGCCCTACTCAATCGGTTTAAACAGATCGAATTATGTCGAATTGCTCAAAATCGAGAACATTCAATCCCTCAAAAATCTCTTTTGTTACATTAGGCAATGTTGTAGACTGAAATCATTCATTGTTAATGAATAACCGCTAATTAAGATCGAACATCTATTTTTAATTTTATATGTTATTAATTGTTAATATTCATATTTGTTAATGTTATAAAAAATTAAATTAATTATAGATACTTTGATTTATATTTAGGAAAAAGCTTTTTAGGTCTATAATATTTATATAGTTATCTATTGTTTATATTAAGTCTATATTTAATGCTTTTTTGTCATTCAATATCAAAGCGAAGAGGGTCCCGAAATATTGGTCATTGAACTTGACAATTTTTGGGTTATTTTTTTGCTTGCATTATTAAAAGCAAAAACACGAGATTTTAGATTTCTCGGACCAACGCATTGCAACGGTTTTTGAGTTTAACTTATTGACCATATATGTTCCAAAAATTTCCCTTATGTTCATATATTTCCCTATGAAATTTAAATTTTTTTTATATTGAAAAAAAACCCTAATGATTTTAAAGTAAAGTTTAATGGGATTCAAATAAATAGGCTATTGTCGTAACTAATTTAATGGTGGACAAGCAATGGGATATTAGGTTTCTGCACCTGTTCCTGCTTTGTAGCCTAAATAGCCACAAAAATATATCAAAATCGATAATTACAGCTATATTAATAATAAATTCATCAATAAAATAATGAATGACGTCAGGCTTGTCGTGAAACAATATGAAGACCCCACGCTAAGAACATGTTCAGTCACATTTTGCAAATTTTACAGGAGAGCAAAAAGAGTGTTTAAATCTTGTATAGAACACAACCTAGTAACTCTAAGTCAATGGGAAAAAATAGTGTGTGCCCAATATATTTTCAAATAATGGTAATGTTAATAAAAATTGAATCAATGCTCAAAAAAGAATTGTAATTGCGTGTGCCCCCAAAAAAGAATTGTAAATATCTCAAGGACTGAAGCCGCTGTTTTCCTATAAGCTACAGAGATTTTTGTAGTGCTCGAAAAGGTTTAATATAACGCGCTATAAAACAATATTCACAAAAAATGGACTGAACATGTTCTTAGTGTGGGGTCTTCATTTATTAGTATCACTCAACTATTATTTCTGTTATGGAATTAAGATTGAAACGAAAAACTTTCGGTTTTATATTTTATTTATTTTCTTTTTTAGAGGACATACGCTAATTTTTAATTACTTGCCTTCAAATCAAATACACTTTTGTGGTTAGGGTTACACTTACAAATATTACAAATACACTTTTGTGGTTACACCTAATTATGGTTATAATGATTTTTTTATATTCTTTATCAAACCTATTAAGAATGGTAGTAATATCCACCGATTGTTCATTTTTCATGTAATATGCAATGATTTTTTTGTTTCTATTAAGGTAGCAATATCCACTGATTTTTTTCTTCTTCATTTTCACGAAAATGGTCAAAAACCTTTATCCTTTTAATTTTGTATGTGATTATTTTTCAGTCTACGCCTACCTTTTCTGTTTAAGGTAAAACTTTATTGCTTTAAATCATTTAATTTATTAATTTATCATATTTTAAAATAATGAATTTCAATTTGTTTTTTATTCCTACCAAGGACGTTATGCTAGGAGCTCCTTGTTTTAAGCCACTAGGTTTTTGTTTTTCACTCCTGAGCTGAGCCTCATTTTTTCTTCCCCATTCTCCTAAGTGCTTGTTAATTTGAAGAGGACATTGATCGTTATCGCAAAGTGGGCCCCCTTCCTAATTGCTGAATTCTGATCCCAATTTCGGTATTTAAATAATTAATAAGAACGTAAAAAACAAAAAACTTGGTTCTAGTGATTCATAAGATAAGGAAGTTGGTAAAAATGTGAACTGACGGATTTTAACAAACTTCCCCAAGCCACGGTATTTTCTTACGTATTTTTATTTAAGATAAAATATTTTCCCTATCTCCTTAATCGATAAACATATTTATTAAATGGCCATTTGTGGTTCGATGGGCTTAGCTGGGAAACGAGGTTCCCGAGCCTTGCCAAATATTGTTTTTAAACCGAATCATTATACGAATTTTTTCTTAATTTTGTACATTAAAGTTGAGCAAATGATCTCATGAACACTCACAAACAAGGCGAACAATAAACATGGCCTGGTGTTAATGTTTGCCTATAAATTATTACCTATAAACGGTTTCATAACATTGGTATCATTGATATAGTTACAGATCATTTGTTAATTATTCATTTTTAAACCAATCACTACTTGCTAATAAATAAGATATTATTACAAAGTTGAAAGGTACGGATAAAAATATTGTATCAAATAAAGGTATTGAACGGCGATAAAGCCTAAGTGATTGATTTTGAAGTTTAAATAATAAATACTGCCATAATGTTTCGCATGACTGGGCTACTCAAATTCACATGCCCCAAGACTCTGCTAATTAAGTCTGTTGTGTCTTCCAAGCAATCACTTTTATAATTCCCTCGTAATTTCAATTGAAAAAAGGTTTAATTATTTTAAATCCTATTTAAATAAAATGGGAAAAACACTAAGCGATCTATTAAAAGACGATGAAGAAAATGTAGAAAAATTACTTTCTTAACCTTCTTCCGGGCGCGCCTCTTAACATAACGTAAGCAGGCGCGTGGCGGTAATTTACCGCATCACCAATATTACGCCTTTTTGCCTCAAATCTTTGCCAAAAATATTCATATTTCTGTATTTTTATTTTTTCTAAACACATTGACCTATAAAGTAATGTAATTGAAAGAAGAAAAGGCTTGAATAAAATTCAAACTCCGTTTTTTACATCTCTTATAAATATTAATGAAACATGCAAACTACAAATATTATATACAATAAAACTGTATATTTATGACATTGAAGAACAAAAGTAAGGAACGAAAAATTTAAATAAATAAATAAAAATTTAACTTGCTATCACAACACATTTAAACTTCATCATAAAAATTAACTTAGAAAGAAATGATCAATTAGACATATTTTTAGGAAGAGAACATTTAGCATCACAAACACTAGGAACATAAAAAATAAAAATTCGAAAGGAAATAAGACTATAAGAAACTTGGCCAAATTTTTGAAGAGAGAACAGAAATATTGTCAAAATTAAATCTCCAATAATGTCTCCTATGATCATGGTAAGAATGTGGTCAATAAAATTATAAAAAAGCATTTATCATATCAAATAAAGATATTTACATTAAAATTATTTATTTTTAATACTTACATTTCGCTCCTTTGTTTAGAGATAAAAAAGATACGTTAATGGGCGCGCGACGGTAATCTACCGACACCCGGCACTTTCGGAGTTAAAACACTAAAAGAGAAAGGACACTTCTCAGAACATCTTGATTCTTGTCTCCGCGGTGAGTGATAAGATTCAATCAGAGAATACACGCCCCTCCCGGCAACCTGTGACTTGCCTGATAAAATCTGCACGAGATTTTTTAAATGTGACGGTAATCTACCGCCCGCGCGCCCGGAAGAAGGATAAAATACTAAAAAGAAATAATGTACTACTGAATAATGAACAATGAATAATGAACACACCGCCAATGACCCTCTAGGGCATAGGCGAAGAGAAAGGAAAAAAAAATAATGATTTCATTATATTTAGCCTTTGACAAAGTTTATTTATTTACGTGCGACAATTGTAAATGTTTTGGATTGTATGCTAAGGTACTGCGTTCACCGTGATAAGAGCAGCTTGGTTATATTTATTTCTTATATCGCTCATCCAATGCAGTTCTAACTTAAAAACCAAGAAACAACAAAACAATTTTTTTAGAAGAGCCTTATGCTTCTTCTTTCCATTCCTTTGATAAAAAACATTTAAACATGATTAAAATAAAACATGTATGATATAAGAAATATCAAGAAATCAGTAAGCATAGAATCAAATAAAGAAAGAAATTTCAAACCAATATCGGAGTACAGCAGGATTTTACTGTTCGAAAATGCTACAAATCAGCAGCGAACCCCGAAAAAATTGTCGGGAGGGGTGGGAAAATAGCTCGGTAAAAAAATAAAAAATAGAAAAAACTTATCAAAAATTCATAGTCTTTTACTAGCAAATATATAAAAATTTGATGCGTAAATATATTCCGCTAATGTTTGTTTTTCCTATTTGTAGGAGGGTGGTGGGATCCATTCCCAATATCCGCCTGGGGCCGTCCCTGTTGTAAAGTTTAAAAATACTTGGATTTCCGGATTCTTCTGACTTCACACTTTTATTCCCATAGATCTAAAAAAATAAATATTATAATGTGTGTGTGAACAAAATACTACCGTCTTGTGTCATGAAATATTTTGAATAATTCATTTTAAACCATTTTTTAAAAATTGATGAATGCTCAAGAATGTAAAAAAAGAGTATTAATTGTTTTACCTGATTGTACCTTTCACCTTAGTGAGAAACAGTTTGGTTGCCATAAGGTTTTTCTTTAAATGAAGGAGTCTCTTCCAATGAGTTAATCTTTTTTTTTTATCATCCAAACGTTTCGGGATTTCGGCCGGGGGGCGGCATTTTCTGGGGTTATCTATTGAACATTTTTAAATTGGATCACCGTTTATACATAGAATTGTAATATATAAAACAGATATTACACTACTACATACATATGGACTATTACATTGTCACTATCAAGATGAGCGGTAAAAAATGTAAAAAAAAATTGTATTAATTTCGCGTCGACTTAAAGGTGCTCGACTCAATTAACACGTTCACGCCGGGACTGTTTAATGATTTTCGCTCTATCGGGCGGGAGCTATTCCAGGGCATTATGCGGTACTGGCAATCCAACAATAATAAAATAAACAATAAAAAATACTATCCTACTAGTTATGTTTATAACACGATATTAATTAAAATTGTAATTTAAAAATAAATTGTATTATATGTAAATACAGATGTAAATTTCAATAAATATTTATTTAAAAAAAATAAAATAAAATAAATGTTTATACGGTTATAAGTAATTGAATATAAATATAAATAAATATAAAAATAAATGAATTTACGTTAAATTTTCATTATTTTCAGCTATATAGAAATTATTTCTACTTTCTAGAATTATTTCAGCTCACTTTGGCTGCCATGTCACTTGGAATCGAGTAAGTAACTGTTTTCTTGTCAGAGAATTAAATATTAAAATTTTCCTGAAATTGAATATCAGTTATTCTTTTTCGTCAGTCAAAGTGTTAAATACCTAATTTTTTGGCAGAGGCGGCATTCTAGTGTTAGCCACCGGTGGTACACGCTGCCCGATGAGGCAGTCAAGTGTGAGCCACCGTGTTTAGAACACGCCGGCAAGAAAATGTTTAGCAGTCCAACAAATATTATCCTAATGATAAATAAAATATTCCGATACGGCAATGATAGTTTTATTATCAAAGCACCAGGATATGATTGGAGAACATTTCTTTTTACTTTACGTGGCTTGGGCGATAGCTTCGTTGGAGTGGAGCCTAAGAAATAAGTCAGGATCCAGATCTAGATTGACAGCCTGCTTAACGAGGAACAATGAAGGGACTTAGCGAGGGTAATCGATTGACAGTAGCTCCACTGCTCGAGCACGGAGGCCACCGTGTTAGTAATGCATCTCATCATCGTCTCCGCATTGATCCGCTCCTCCTTTCTCAACGGCCACGGGTCGTCTTCAGTCTATCTACTACACCGCTCCCACATTCAGTCTACCACAACTACCGTCCTGCTCCCCTTTAAGAATGCGAGTTCGGTATCCTCATCTGTAATGTTGTCTATTTAACATATCCATCACCTAGTTGCTATGTTGTAAGAAGTCCTTCGAATAATTAAAGGTTTTTAAGGAAGGAAACCTATTATGATATAATAACAAACAAAAAAAGAGTTAGAAGTGGTTTTCAATTGGTTCGGAGCTATTAATTTATTTATTCAATTTCACTCAAAAATATTTATCCGTTTTTATCTATTTATGTAAACCATTTTGAACAGTTCAAATGTACCCGTTTGGTATTTTATAACTGTTTTATTTGGAAATAAGCGCTTGGGGAATTAGACAAAGTCACGATGGAAGTCACATATTATAACGTTTTTTAAACATCTCCCCTGGTTTTTAATTGAATAATTTCAGCATTGCAAAGAGGATACTCAAAACCACTTGCTGAAATAGATATATATCAGTCATAGTTTTAACTATAATATATAGTTAAAACTATGACATTTTAAAAGTATTTTCAGGACTTTTTTCCAAATCTATCCGCTATATCTTGTAGTTATTAATTCTTATTATTATTGTAAATTTTAATATACGATATTTAAAAACTGATTTATTTTTTAGTCAAAAAAGAATAAAGGCATAGTTAGTTAATACTTTGCATTTTAATTTTTATTATTAAAAAAAAAACTCATTTTATTTTGGCATATATATTTGTATTCACATTTTTCCTAATGTTCTTGTTTGGTAGTCCTGTTTTCTTGAAATACTCTTACAACTTTGGATGAATTGATAGCGCCTGAAAGCATGCGGTAGTGTGAAGCAGAAGTGTAGTGCGGGTTTGGAATGCTGGCAGGCGCTTTCTGGGTCAGGGGGTGAGGCCACACCCTACCTGGGGCTTCCCTTTTTTACAAGCTCTGATGAGGCAGACTCGCTTCAGACTTGTCCAATCAATAAAATCTTGTCCCTCGTTGTCTTTAACATCTCGATTTCCTCAGACATCAGTTTCGCGAAGAGAAACTAACGTGCATCTCAGTAGCCTTACTTCCGGAACTGAATAAAGAAATGCCCATTTGAGATAAGGAACTAGACCAAAATTTTATAAAAATAATCTTATGTAAGCTAATAAACAACCATCATTATTCCCTCAATATTCTATTTACATGATTCCGTGCATTTTAAAACCATTTCCTAAATTTAAAAAATATATTAAATTGGAAATTAGATATAGGTAACTTTTTTTGTTATTTCACATCATAATAATAGGTGGGCAATTGGCGTTGACATATCGATGAGTTTAAAAACAATATTGAACCGCTACGTCTTGGATTTTTATAATTCGTAGATTATTTGGCACTAGCTGTATATCCCGGTTTCACCCGGGGAATTTATTTTTCTAATAAATGTGAAACCTCGCGCGGGTCTCATTACCGCGTATGGGGAGCGTCCCACGGGTGGCGGATGTGGGGATGGTCGGTGGAAATTCCTAGGAAGTTCCTCCCGGCTAAGTCCGTAGGACTCGCTGACCAACAATGAGAGCGGCCCCCCAGGCTTGCTGGAGGGTGTGACGTAGGTTTGAACGCCCTACTCACATTTTTTAGTTCACCCAAACACCACAAACAGTCATGGATTCTCCTAAGGTAAAACGCTCATTATCCGGAGGTAAACTAGTCCTCCGTTCGGGTCTCCGGGTGGGGACTGCTTTAGGGGAATCATGGCGAAAGTTGAAATTAAGAGATTTAGTATTAGGGACGTGGAACGTCAGAAGTTTGAATACAGCGGGTGGGTTAAAATCGGTTTCGAATGAGGTTGAGAGGTACGGTATAGATATCGTGGCGCTGCAAGAGGTACGCTGGCCGGGGGAGGGCTCTTTAAAAGAAGGTAAGTACACAATTTGGTACGGCGGGAGCGAAAATTATTGTTTAGGCACTGGGTTTCTGATTAGGAATAGGTTGATATCCGCTTTGAGGGACGTTCAATTTTTAGGGGACAGGATATCAGTAGCTGTATTTCAGGGGCGGTGGTTTAAAATCGCGTTAATAAACATACATTCTCCGACCGAAGACAGCGATGACGAAGTTAAGTCGGAATTTTACGATAAACTAGAGTGGGTCTTCGATAAATTACCGCGAAATTACATGAAGATAGTTATAGGAGACGCTAACGCAAAGGTGGGCAGGGAAGAAATATATTATCCGACTATTGGAAAAGAAAGTTTACACGAAATTAGTAATGATAACGGAATCCGATTAATTAACTTTGCTACTTCTAAAAATTTAATAATCAAAAGTACAACTTTTAAACATAAAGATATTCACAAATATACCTGGACATCACCGGATTCACAAACAAGAAATCAATTCGATCACGTTTTGGTGCAGCATAGGTGGCAAAATAGTGTTATTAATGTTAGGTCGTACCGAGGGGCGGAATGCGGGTCGGATCACGAACTAGTAGTCGCTAAAGTTCGGCAAAGACTTTCAATAAAAAAAAGGTTAGAAACCGGATCTCGTACCGAATATTTTAATCTGGAAAAACTTAAAATTCCGGCGATTAGAAAACAATTTGAAATTGAACTCAAGAATAGATTTGATGTATTAGAACCATCGACAGAGAATGGCGAAGACATTGATCAATTGTGGGAAGGGATTAGGGATAATATTAAAGAGGTCAGTAATTTGTGTCTGGGCAAAAGGGAAAATAATAAGAATAAACCATGGTTCGATGAAGAATGTTTAAACTCGTGTGAGAAAAGAAAAGCCGCTAAACTCAAAGTTTTAAATAATCCTAGCGAAGACAATCATGCCTACTTTCGAGGCATGAGGAACGAAACGACTAAATTGCTTAAAAATAAAAAAAGAGAATATCTCAAAAACAAAATAATAGAAATAGAAAATAATGGAATCCAAAATAACGTTAGAGATATGTATAAAGGCATAAATTTATCACGTAAACGTCTAGGACCAGTTACGACTGGTATTAGGGATAATAATAATAACATCATAGCGGATCCGGTAGACATAGTAAGGAAGTTTAAAGAGCACTTTGATAGTATTTTGAATCCAGAAAATACCCGTCTATCACCACTTTTGGAATTTCAAAGTGCTGAACCGTTATTAGAAGAACCGAGTATAGGGGAAGTCGAAATAGCTATCGGAAAATTAAAATCCTATAAAGCAGCGGGGACGGATAATATTCCTAGCGAACTAATCAAATCATGTGGGGAAGCTGGGATTTCAAAAATACATCTTTTGATTAAAAAGATCTGGGAGTATGAGAAAGTACCCGAAGAATGGAAAGAGTCTATACTTATACCGATTCACAAGAAGGGGTCGCGGACAGACACTAATAACTACCGTGGGATCTCACTACTTCCGGTCTGCTATAAAGTATTTACGTCAATACTGACTAGCCGAATAACCGAATACGCCGAGGAAATTATCGGAGATTATCAATGTGGTTTCAGACGGAACCGATCTACCGTAGACCAAATATTCTCCCTCCGTCAAATATTAGAGAAAAAATTAGAATACAATGGTATTGTTCATCAACTGTATGTCGACTTTAAAAAGGCTTATAATTCAATAGACCGCAATAAACTGTATAACATTCTGACTGAACTAGGAATACCGAAGAAGTTAGTAAACTTAGTAAAAATGTGTATGACCGAAACGTTCAATAAAATAAGAATCGGTCGTTATTTTTCTGAGAAGTTCGAGGTTCACTCTGGTTTGAAACAGGGGGATTCGCTATCCCCTGTTTTATTTAATTTAGCTCTAGAATATGTCATTAGGGAGGTGATAAATACCGGAAAGGGTTTGAATCTGGGGGGAAATGTATCCGTGCTCGGTTACGCTGATGATTTGGTTTTGCTTGGCGACGACGTGGAAACGATAGAACTAAATACAAAAGCATTGATGGAAGCCGGAAAAGAAGTAGGGCTAGAAATAAATACGGAAAAAACAAAATATATGGTTAGTTGTAGAAACGGTGACAATTTTGGCGATATTGATGTAGAAGAGGAAATATTCGAAGCCGTTGAGAAATTTAGATATTTAGGATCTACTGTAACTAGAAAAAACGAAATCGAAGAGGAAATTAAGGCTAGATTAAAGGCGGGAAATGCTTGCTATTTCTCGGTTGCAAAATTACTTGGTTCACGCCTTTTATCCCGAAATTTAAAAATTAGGATTTACAAAACTATAATACTTCCGACTGTTCTTTACGGTTGTGAAACATGGCCGCTTACAGTAAGGGATGAGAAACGCCTTATGGTGTTTGAAAATAAAGTACTGCGTAGAATATTCGGGCCGAAGAAAGATGAGTCAACAGGAGAATTTAGACGGCTACACAATGCGGAATTGCGTGAGCTTTACCCGGTTAATGTAATCGAGTCTATAGCTGCGCGTCGGTTAAAGTGGGCATGCAAAATGGCGAATCTTAGTAGTGAACGAATTCCTAAAAGATTGATAAACGCTTTGCCGACTGGAAAACGACCGAGGGGTAGGCCTAGGCGAAGGTGGGAAGATTCGGTGAAAGCAGATCTTGTGAATTTGGGATTGGACGGTGGTAGTTGGATGGAGGTATGTAGGGACCGATTGGTGGTGTCGGCGTCGGGCCTTCGGGTCCGTTAAGCCTTATTGTATGTATTGTATAATAAATGTGAAAAATTCTAGAAACAAAAAATACAGCAAAAAATAGATTATTATTCTAAAACATTAGAATATACTATATTTTTAGTTTTACCCTCTGGGTCATATATATAACTATGTCTTTAGATGAACCTACTCTAGATCATGCCACGTATAGCTGGCCATGATAAAAACATGAAGATTCCAAATTGATCCAGATACCCTCAGTAATTGCCTTTGAGCTTTATTTATAGCAATCGCAAATGCGACCCGAACTGGGCTGGGAATTATACCCCTTTGAAATCAAAGGGCATATCACTGGGGACAATGGGGATTCCAGGCATGGAAAGCCGAAAGGACAGAAGGGTATGAGCAGGGATGTTATAGAATTCAATTAACCATTTAAACAGTCCGGGTAGTTTCCATAAATCAATCAGGTACCAAATATTAAAGATTAAGGATTAAAGAAGAAATCCAGTCGCAAAAAACAATGAGAAAATGATGATGAGAAAAACGTGTGTCCAGAAAAGTTTGTTTGGATAGAAGGGAGAGCCAGGAGCGAGAAGCTGGGAGACGCGCATTCGTCGGCCAATAACTCGAAAATGACTCATCGTTCATCTTTAAAACGTGGACCCCGGGCACTTCCCGAGAAACGGCCTTACCGGGCCTTGTTGGCCTCTTCAAAATCTATAAAAATCACACTTTTTTCGACTCAATCAGTCGATTTCTTAAAAACCCAATGTAAAGCGAGATCATAACGATTTTTATAACAATAAACATTATACACTGAGATCGGCTAAAGTTATGCAATTTTAATATAGACAGGTGTTCGCACCTGGTATGAAAGAATCACTGAGCGAAATTTGGAGAATTTAGGACAAACTGTAGGGATTTCTATTAAGAACAAACAAACAAACAGAATTTCACCTTTATTTATATATATTTGCAGGAAAATTTTAGATATTCCTTTTTAACATACGGTTTGATAAATAAATTTTGAAAGTAATAAAAAAGTCACCGTTTTAATTTTAATTAGTTTTTGTGCTATAAATCAAAAAATATTTTAACAATAAGCCTGAAAAGGTTTAAGTTGGTTTGTTAAATTTCAAGACACTGCTTTATCTCTTTTTATTTAAACTTAACAGATTTTCTTTAAAAAAAAATATGAAAGGAGTGGAAATAAGCCATGCTGTTACGCAAATTTGGTTTTGAATTTCTTATATTATTTTTCTGTGCTTATCCGGTACTCCCTGATTAATAAACTTCTAAGATATGGAATTTAAATATACATAGATTTTATTTTCCATTTTACATAAAAGCGTAGTTGTAGTTATTGGAAGGCAGGGAGGATAAGGAATAGTGGGTTAGAGAAATGGATGTTAGCCGGACGGTGCCATCTGTTAGGATCATGGACCCTCCTCACGTGAAACATGAAGTATTAGTTCCCGCCCACTCCACCTTCTTTTGCCCAATACATTTTCTACTCTTAGTACCAAGTTCTTTTCGACTTATGACTTCGAAGTTCGAGACCTTTCCTAACTTTCTCTTTTTGGTACTTTTTTTCCTCTGGGAGCTCGATGAATTGTGGAAGTGGCTCAGAGAACACTTCTTTCAACCTAGTTTTTTCCTCAAGGGTTCACTAGTAATTATTCGTATTCATTGCCAATTGAACAAACGGAGTGTTGACTATTTTTACATGTCATATGTTACTTTATTTCTGTGAAGTAGGATTAGAAAGCTGTTCCTTCAACTTAACACGTTAGGCGCGGCGGCGTATTTTAGTGAGGGGTATCCTGAATTGAACGGTAGCGGTCCACGGGATGAGCCCAGCTCGGACCTAGGAGTCTGGTTTTAAAAAAAGACACAATTTCTGCTGTTAGCAACATTTTCTGTACTAAAATGCAATAATCTCATTAAAAATCGACTAAATTGAGTGTTTGGAGTGTTCGGACTTTAGGACATTTTCATGTGAAAATCGGCGGTTAAGAAGTGAATGTAGGACATCGGACCCCAGGGACCGATGCCGCAATTCTAACGTGTTAACATTATCTTTTCTGTTTTTATTTTGGGAGAGGGGGTCGGTCTCACCTTGGTTTTATCTCACTTCCCTTTTTACCATATATCCTAATAAATCCTTAGATTAATAATAGTAGTAACCTGACTTTTAATTTTTATATAATGTTCATTTCTCTGAGTACAGAATCAGAATCACCAAATAATTTTTTTTTCTCCGAGTGGAAAATTCTACAGTTAGAAGGGGTAATTGTTTGCCGATAGGTTTTTGGATGATTCAGATTTGCAAAAAGGGAAATATCTTTCGTATTTACAAAATGGGAAATTTTTTTTCCCTTCACCAATATTTTTCGTAGTTCCAGGATAAGCTATCAGGGAGCTGTCACGTTTAAGAAAAGTTATGAATATTTCGGTAAGCTTAATTTCATATTATTTTTTAATTATAATAATGACAATTTCTTACCGAACCCGAAGGTTCGATGCCGGGGCTACTATTTGCTCCTACATCCACCGAACGTTGTCCAAACCCTACTTCACAATCTCAGGGCTAACACAATCTTCTCATTTCCTAGGTACAGTTTCTTAACTAGGTACAGTTCACCCTACTTTAAACGTCTAAATGCACGGTACATTTGTCCCTGTTTGGTTTAGACGATAGATAGTATTTAGATACTTTTCGCAGTACCTTATTTTCAAAAACCCTTAGCTGATGTTCGAGCCTGAATCGTAGCGACCAGGTTTCACATCCTTAAAGAACGTGGGAAAAATAGTAGTTTTGTAGATTCGAATTTTCAAGCTCCGGGAAAGAAGCTGCGATCCATGAATTTTGTGACTGATTAGTAGCTCGCGCTTTCCGCCTATAATCTAGCCATAAGAAATTGGCTTAAAAGAATTCTCAAAGAGTGTAAAGAAGCTCAAAGAGAATTCTGGTTTTGCATTTTTCTTTCTGCATGATCTCTTCTTAAGATTTATCTTCGGACGGGTGCGCACTTCAAAGAAGATTTGGCATTCTAGAAGTTCCTGCTTCACTGTAAATGTATAGTATGTGCTCGGTATCATTTGTAATTCAAACCTGATTTTCATTTCAATGGGTTTCTTGTTGGCAACAACTCAGACGATTTACTTGGCGAAGTTATTCTTATTTACAGTTCATATTTTTCCTCTCTGTACCCAGTTCATATTTTTATTTTATATCCTCATGCTATTTCTAAATCCATTGCATACTTTTTTTCGTTGCAATCTTTGGTGAAACTTCTTAAAAGAAAAAAAAAATATTTTGTACAAAAATACAATGTAACCAATAAGGCAATTCTCGAAAGAGTTCTATTCTTGCTAATCTAATAAGCGAGCTTTAATATCATATGTGATATAATCAAAACCATTTTTCAAAATTATCTCATCATACAAGGAAGAAAATGAATTAATCCTCCCTTAGGTAATGAGAAGGGAAGACAGGGAGGTACCTTAATAGATAGCGTAAGAGGGAACAGTCCAACTACATCAGTTGGAACAGGTAGGGAGCCTTGCTCCGGGGTCTTCCAATTACCCACTTTTATCCGGGAGCCAGGCCTGAACAAACTTTGATTAGCACTCAAATCCTTGATTAAATCTTAGCTTAAATTAAATCGCCAGCACCCTCTCTACAAATAAAATACTCCTCCTTTTAACATTTCCACGTTATAATGCACTTAATCTTCTCAAATTTCACGTCTTAACAACCCCCCCCCCCACTCATTTCATGTTATTCCTCTCCTTCATATTTTGTTGTTGTAATGTTATTATGTAACGACACGGCATAGTTTCACATTTCTATGACTGTTCTTATTGGAATCAATAACTGATTGTGTAGATTTTTTTTTCTAATAAGATTATCTTTTCAAAAAATAAAAACAACTTTCCTTCGAAATTGTAGGGGAACTTATGTTCCTCCATTTTTTTGTCATTAGGGAGGTGATACGTACCGAAAAAGGTTTGACTCTGGGTGTAAATATATCCACGCACGGCTGTGCTGATGATAAGGTATTGGTTGATTATGACGAGGAAACTATAAAACTAAGTACGAATTGATGAAAGACAGTAAAACTTGGGGCTGAAATAAAAGCCGATAAGATAAATTATATGGTTAGTTGAAGGAATGAGGATGATTACGGTGATGTCGATATATAGGGAATACGTTGGAACACTCATAGTTATTTATACCATTTTGACAGTTTTTAAAATTTTATTTAAGCCCCCAGTCTACCATTTCGATTTGAAGTAATTACCCGACTAATACAATAATGGAAAAATAATAGAAAGATAGGCCAATTCGGATGTTCGGGTAGGTACGCAGTTTCATCCTCGTGCGAACACAAAATTTATTTGTTGAAGCGTGCATAAGGGTGTAAGTGCCTTAGAAAATTTTTACAGAAATTATGTGACTTATCCCCTCTAGGGTGAACTACGTTCAGTGCTTACACCCATGCCATCTTTCATTCGTTCAATGAACTCTTTTCTAGCATCAAAACATTACTTATACCCATTTCTGAAGAATGGATATGGCAAATGAAACAATTTGGCAAAAAAAACTTTTATTTTTTTGGCACGTATGCATTTCCACGCTTCAGTTGACAACTAGATTACAAAGCTTGTTAAAATAAACCTCATGTTTCCAATTTACTACTTGTTTTTTTCTTATAATTAATGTGAAAGAAGGCCTTTATTCCAAAGCAGCGGAGGGGGGGGGGGGTGATAAAAAAAGTAATACCCCTAGCTTATAGGGAGCGTGCCATCACCTTTTCGGTTGGGGTATCAGAGTACCCCTGGATATTCGGGAGGTCAGGGAGAGTAAATTTATATTCGGCCTTACAGGCTAGGTAGAAGACAGTTGAGAGCCTCGTTCGGTCCAACGGACTTCTTGCTCCGCTGCCTCCCTTCATCAATTCCTTTACCATACCTCCAATCCCTCCCAATCCTTCCCCCTCTCCCATCACCATCCCAAATACATTTACAATTACTCCATCTCCAAAATGTATATTAAGTTTTGATAATTCTTCAATCCATGTTGGTACTGATGGTGGAAATAGATAACTACGAGACAAAATATATGATTACCTTCAGAACCGAAACTGACATGATTTCGCTAGTATTGACATAGAAGAGAATACTATCGAACTCAGTAAAAATTTGGAGGATATCAAGATGTTTTAAGGACTTTTTAAAGCAGGCAGTTGAAGAAATCAGTTAACTTAAGTTATGAGCATATTTAAAATCTATGCATTGTAAATATATATATAAGTAAATAAAACGTATAAAAGAATATATATATATTATATTATACCTTATATTATACCTTTTATAATATAAATTATAAAATGTATGCATGACTAAATTTATGTACTTCTCATCTTAACATTACAATTTACTTGTTCTTAATATTTGATTCTTCTTTTTTCAGGTAAGTGTCATTTCTGAATTCATAGTATTCGTCAACTAGAAGGAACAGCCCTGTACAGTATTCAGTAAGTACATATCGATATCCAATCAGTTTTAAATTAGCATAATTATTCATTATTTCGGCCCATACTGAAGTCATTAGTTGCAGTTAAGGGCATTAACAGACTCTTCTTGAGTATTAAACTTCTGGCTTTAATTTATTGCCGAATTTCGCTACGATAAATTTATCAGCTAAGTCCCCCTGGCATAGTTGGGCACGTTGCTTGCAAGCCGAAGTATGTTGTGGATAGGGGCACAGGAAGTTTCCTCTTTGTTGATAACTTCTTCTTATACCGGTATCATGCTAACTGTTCTTCACGATACCTTATCATATTGAAATTATTTAGTAGGTAATGATACTTTTACTCGTAATGATTATTTTTAATTATTTTTATTTAGAAAACTAATGATATGTTTTTACCATGTATAGGTAATATGGAAATCGGCATTTTGGAATAATTTCTACTTTTTCACAAAGAAAGAGAAGTAGTTACCGATGGGAATAATATTTAATTTTCAGTATCAATACTGAAAAGTGATAAGGCTGAAATGAAAGTACGGCTTTCTGCAAATTTTCTTTGGAGTAATTTTTTTATTTATTTCAAATGTATAATTGATTTGTTTAAAGAAACAAAAAAAAAAAAAATATCAAAATCCTATACCATTGCAAAGCAGGAAAGTTATGGGTTAAATCCACTATAAGAAAGTAATGTGTGATTGGTCAACTTCCAAGAGTTCTTCCCCGTAATTATCAATCACAAAAAAAGTTTAAGCAGGAAGTAAGAGCTGCGAATAGATTCACGTTTTTATTAGGATTAAGCTAATTTTAATATTGAGGAGCTGGTTTTACATAAAATTCGTCGAATTATAACTTTTATGTTAGCCTTTTTATTTTGAAATAATTCGATATAATTTTACGCTCTATTATTTAAAAAAATATATAATACGAATTTTTGTACGATGAGTCGTTTTAGAGTTATAAGTAAAAATCTCAGTCAGTTCTTGAAAATTATTAAATTTGGGTTCTTGAGAAGGCACGGCAGTCATGGCCATGTCATTAATAAGTTTATATTTAAGTCAGTTCAATTAGATATGCAAGCCAGAATAGAGGGCTATTATATGTTGGTCGATATTTGGTAATTGTAAGTCGGTCTCTTGTGTTGCACGTACAAAGGTGCATTCGTTATCAGTCTTAAACTTTTGGATTGAAAGGCTCGTAATTTTTGTGTATCATCTTCGCTGAAGCATAATTTGCGAGGCGAATACCCTCAATTGAAATTTGAATAAGTGTAGGATATAGAGGTTACAGTAATTGTTTCTATGTATTAATTAGTCTTATTTTCAATTTTGACGATTAGGAAGAAAGTGGGTACACTATTTTATGTGGTTTGTTTAAAGTCTGTCTTTTCACTTGGACGTCAGGGCCCCAAGTCTTCTGTCAAATTTTTTTCCTGGATATCGATATTCGTTTGAGGAATTTGGTGTTCGCCAATATAATCTGGTGGGCTTGTATTTCGTTCGAGTGTGCACGTTAGGTGTTGAGATTTGTCATGCTTTAATTTTATTTTTCAAAGTGAGTAATGTTTTCTTTTAAATGTATTAAATTTATTGAAGCCAGACTGTGTTCACAGTGTCTTGTTGAAACAATGTCGTCTTCGTTGGTTGGAGTTAATGTTCTGTTGTTTGTAGGAGTGTCATGTGTGTATAATAAGGGAGCAAGTATTCACCTTACTCCTCGGAATTCCCTATGGAATTCCTTGGACTGAAGTAATCTCAGAGCCCCGTCGGATTGAGAAAAATCTGTCGGAGGGGTACGATTATAGTATAAGGTGTGATAAATTGTATTTAGTTTGAAGAGAAATCCCTGGTGACAAATCTAATTTAATCCTTGGGTGACATACAGAATACAGTAGCGTACTATTTTCCTCTAGTGCTCTAGCAAGTAGTCTCTAAACTCGGTGTAATTGCATTTTATTGTATTAATGTAGCATTTAATACTTCTAAAATGTAAAAGTTTGCCTCAACTGCTATGTTTTCTAAGATTTTGAAACTGGAATATAAAACTAATGACTAGGTATCAGTTCAAAAATTAGCTGTGAGAAAATTTTCAAAGTTGTTCCAGTCCATGATTTCAAAATGTCATATTTTACTTTCACTTACCTATACATTAAATATATAGTAAGGGAAAGTATTGCGATCTTGAAAAATTTCGACTTCCGGTTTCCAACGGAAATACGCGTTTTGGGGTCTCCTGAGTCCAAATAACCAAGTTCCGCAAAATGGTTTGTTTGTGTGTGTGAGTGTTAACAGACTAGCTCAAAAACTGTAAACCGTACGAACCTAAAATTGGGTATTTGGCGTATCTATCTATACGCCCTCGATTTGACAGCAACAATTTCATCAAAATCGGTTAAACGGAGGGGACACTTTATTTAAAGAATTTTGTCAAATTTTTACGTTTTTTTCGATTTTCTCAAAAAAGGCTCTAACGATTTTGATTAAACTCGGTATTTGATGTATGCATATGCCCGCGCTGTGACAGTCAAAATTTCATCAAAATTGATCAACTAGAGGATTTGGAAGGAGGAATTGGTCACTTTACTTTATAAATTTTGTCTCATTTTCACGTGTTTTTTTTTATTCACTTAAAAACGGCTGTAACTATTTTGATCAAACTGGGCATTTGATGTGTGTATATGCCCGAGACTGACAGACAAAATTTCATATCCCGTATTATCACTGACGAAAATAAAAAAGTTTATTTAACATTAAAAAAATGTATTTTACTTTAGAAAGTGATGCTCAAATTCTTTAAAGCATTTAAGGAGTGAAAAAATAAGGTACAAGATAATCTTTAATAAATTATATTTTAGTTTATAATCTTAAGTTCCATAATAAATTTCTGAAGGCGGTATAAAGTGATTTTAGAGGACAGCAGTCATCCTCGATTTCCAAAAAGGCATAAGAGGCAAACTTTACTACGAGTCGTAAATTCACCTTCACGATATATTTACAAATCGCTGTAAAAAGCAACCAAACAATAAAAAAACAACTCGACTGTTGATGAAATTAGGTCCCTTAAAAAAAGAAATAAGCAATAATGAATCGAAAAGTTCTGAGAATTTTCAAGTTTTGCATTACAGATACATTTTAACTTATGGAGATATAAAAATATAAGCATATAAATATGGAAAAGTGAAAAAAAAAAGAAAATTATTGAATTACGTCGATTTTTAATCTAAGTAAGTTCGTAAGTGAAAGTTGTGTTTTGCGCGCATCGCACCAGAAAGAGCGTTAGGCATGTTAAAGATGAAAGGTTTATGTTTTGTTCTCTCTTTCTCTGTCCGTAACCATTCCCCTTCCTCCTCTCAGTTCTTAGGACAACTTTGTTTCCCAAGCTCAATATATTCTGAGGCAGAAAGGAGACGCGGAGAACAATCGTATAAATTTGTCAGTGGCGTTATCTCTTGTAAACATAGGCGTTAGGGAGCTGTCATGGGAGCGCTCTGCGTAGGCGAATGAGCATGAAAAAGTATCCTTATAATTCAGTTTGCACCCAGGCATCCCCTCCCTTCTTAAACTCTCTTTCTCCTTTTTATTCAGCTTAAGGCATATATATATATATATATTATTCAATTTTTTTAACCCTTTTCATATTTATCTCGTAATCAATATATATTATAAAGCAAAATGTACAGTGTGCGTGCCAAAAAGGCTCAAAAACGACTCCACGTAGGATTAAGGAAGTTATGTCGTCGTTTAGCCATATAATCCCTTACGGAGAAGAAGGTTTCCGTTTTTCACTTAAGGGTGTAAAATTGAAGAGAAAAGGACTGGAATTAAAAGCCTCTCGCACCATTTAATTAGCCTCTCTGAGATTGAGATACGAGTTTATGAATGAACAATTTAGTTCGAGCTCCAGACTACCAGGAAGCGCTAGGGTTCGTTTCACTCAATGTTTATTGTTCATTCATCCAGTTCAGTTTGTAAAGGTTATATATTTGTTCAGTTGTTCTTTTTAAATTACCAAAAAATTAAGCTAACTTAATTAGTTTATCCTTTGCTTTCAAAATAAAATAATGATTTTACATCTCTGCAATCAATTAGAAAACCAACTGCACTCCTTAAAAAATTATTTTTCTCATAAGAAGGCTAATATACGATCAGCACATTGCATTTAACCTATATATAATATATACTTAAGTAAATTTAATGCAAATATGAGTGAACATTTTTTAGTAGTACAGTGAGCGAATAAAATCAGATACAAAAAAAGAGATAAATTGACTGAATATAAATCTAAAATAAAAAGTTTGAAGTGTTCTTGTTGTATTTATGAAAAAGAAGCTGGTTTGGTTACTACGTATGATGAGCATTCTAGTTGACAAAACGACTAACTCCAATAACAGCATTCCAGATTTTATCATCCCTCATAGTTCAAAATAAAAAGAAATATGATGGAAAAATTGTGCCTTCAAGAAATTTTGATTTTCACTTTGTAATAGTACGAGTAGTAAGATTCGAGATATGCAGAAACCGTTCAAATTACGGGGGGATATCTTAAGGGTGGTTGAAATGGAAGAAAGATCTTAAAAAAAAGTTTCTATGAATCTTCGGTAGTTTCTATACTTATGGATCAAATAGGACCATCATAGTAATCGGCGCTTAAGTTTTTCTCGAAATATAATTTTTTTAACTGAGATACCAGATTTTTCAACTATAATCTAATAACTTATTATCTGCTGACTACTTGGAATGGGCTTATAGTATTCAGAATCACAGAAACCATCAAAAACGATGCATAACTCGACAAAGTTGCAGCAAAAATAATTGTTCATTTACCATTTTCAACCCCCTGTAAATTATACAGGGTTCCTTATTTGGGCGGACTCGCAGATCTCAAGTCTGCAGAAAATTGATACCAAGTTAAAACCGAATTTTCAAGAAGGTGCTAATTGTGTTCCCTATTTCCTTTAATTTTAAAGTTTTCCTTGTATTAAAACTACCAAACAACTACCGAAGCGAAGCCGGGCACCCTAGCTAGTATTTACTAAGTATTTATGTTAATTGTTCTTCATATTCCTCTGTAGCCCCTTTTTTATTTTTGTAGTCCTGGATATGTTACACTAAATCATATTTCGGAAACTAGTTACAGTAGAATTAGAAAACAAATCGGCAAAAATTGCTATCAAAGGTTTTCCCTCTCGCGAATTGTGCTAAATATAACCCCCCCCCCCCCAAAGTAGTGGTTTTTGTGGTTATATCTCGTAAAGTACTCACAATATCGAAAACATGTTCCTATTAGTTTTAGGTTATAGTTCCTAAGTTTTTGTTATTGGGTAAAATATTAAATTAGGAGCTTTAAGATAATAATGAAAGTATTTTTTAAAATATTAAGGAACCTCCTTTGAAAACTAGTTATTTTGATAAACAATTTTATGCCATAAAAATGCGCCGATGAAAAAACTAAACGTATCTAATGGTATTTTCTATTTTTTTTTTTTTTTTAATATTATTATTCCTTCCACATTTACTATAATAAGGTGAACTCGTCTTTATTTCTTTAAAGTTATAATTTCTTTGAAGATTGCAAACCTAACAGGATATGGAACCAGTTTGATCTTCTATGAGTGCCAATAATTATAGCAATCTTTGCGGAACGTCTCCAGTTAGTGTTCGTAACTACCTACAAAAACAAAATTAAATTAAAAGTAAAAAACAAAAAAAAATTAAAAGTTTTTAATAAAGACTGTATCAGTATTCATTTAATAAAGAAAATAATAACTGTTTAAATAAAATATATCAAATATGCGATAGATGTGAATAGCTTTTAACTTATAAAAAAGAATAACCAAAAGAATGATAAAGCTTACCTGACATTAAAGAATACTTGATTTTCATTAAATATGACGAGTTTAATCAAAATCGCTAGATATTTTTGAGAAAAACGAAAAAATCGTAAAAATGGAAAAAAAAGTTATAAAATAAAGTTTCCCTTGCATTTGATCAATTTTGATGAAATTTTTGCTGTCACATCGTGGACATAAACATAAATCAAATACCCAGTTTGATCAAAATCGTTGGAGTCGTTTTTGAGTAAATCGAAAAAATGGGTAAAAAGTTATGAAATAAGGTACCTCCTCCGTTTGACCAATTTGATGAAATTTTGGCAATAATACCCGTAAAACGGAGTAGAGGGAGAGCTCTGTAGGCGGCTCATTGTACTACAGCAATCAGAGCGCTCTGGTGGCGACCCAATCATTTACATTCATTCATAGACGGTTTACAACTCTACGTTCTCTATATACGGGTCATTGCATATCAAGCGGTCCAAAGTGGTTGCTCGATCATTTTAGAAAAAAAATATAATTTTACCACCAATTACGTATGGAATCAGTAGTTCAAATCAATTTTTTTAAATTTTTTAGGACCAACCGTCAAAAAATGGCAGCCATTTTTGTTTCACATTTCAGGGAGATTTCAGAGTTTTTAAGCTCACACAGAAAACTCATTTTCTCATGACTGGTAAGTCATAGACTAATAACTCAAACACAATGGTTTTCCTTAAAGTCTGTTCTATATTTCGTGTTCTCTTTGTTGCTTGAATATTTTGAATATTGTGGTTGCTCGATCATTTTAGAAAAAAAATATAATTTTACCACCAATTACGTATGGAATCAGTATTTCAAATCAATTTTTTAAATTTTTTTAGGATCAACCGTCAAAAAATGGCAGCCATTTTTGTTTCACATTTCAGGGAGATTTCTGAGTTTTTAAGCTCACACAGAAAACTCATTTTCTCAAGACTGGTAAGTCATAGACTAATAACTCAAACACAATGGTTTTCCTTAAAGTCTATTCTATATTTCGTGTTCTCTTTGTTACTTGAATATTTTGAAATCCAATACTTGAAAAGTGCTATTGAAAACAACTACGTTAATTCCTCAAAATACCGTTTTTGAGGGTAAGTTTTGGGTATAAGGGGATGTACATCAAAGCTGATTTTTGGCATGATAATAAAACTAACTAAGTAGCTTTCATTAAAAGTACTCTTAAGGGTCTGGCCACACATGTCCGCACCGGATCCGCACCATAGCAATAATACAGGTTATGTTCAGAATATTTTTAATTTAACTTACATATAACCTTTAGTTATGCCTAAAGTGGCCTGTGTCTTACATGTGTGGCTTGAACTTTAGGCATAACTAAAGGTAATATGTAAGTTAAATTAAAAATATTCTGAACTTAACCTGTATTATTGCTACGGTGCGGATCCGGTGCGGACATGTGTGGCCAGACCTTAATCCGTATATTCGTTGCCTTATTTTTTTATGAATTTTTAAACTTCCCATTTTTAATTTTTTTTTAACTTTAGGCGCAAATATCTCTGGTGGGCCAATTAATAAAAATCTCATTTTTTTATATGTTTATGCTTACATGCAACATAAACCTACTGTATGAAATTTCAACCTGCATACTTCAGTACATTGGTAGTTACGAATTTTTGAAAACTCCCATTTTCGTGCTCATTTAACAATGCGTAAACTTGATCATACTTCATTATAATTTTACTATTTGTGAATTTTTCACTTTTAATAACCCTTATTAATTGTTTTGTTTTTTAATTTAGATAAAATTAGATAGATAAAATTATACATGTAAAAATTTCTTACAGTAGGTTTATGTTGCATGTAAACATAACAAATAAAAAAATGAGATTTTTATTAATTGGCCCACCAGAGATATTTGCGCCTAAAGTTAACAAAAAATTCAAAAATGGGAAGTTTAAAAATTCATAAAAAAATAAGTTAACGAATATACGGGTTTAGAGTACGTTTAATGAAAGCTACTTAGTTAGTTTTATTATCATGCCAAAAATCAGCTTTGGCGTACATCCCCTTATACCCAAAATTTACACTCAAAAACGGTGTTTTGAGGGATTAACACAGTTGTTTTCAATAGCACTTTTCAAGTATTGGATTTCAAAATATTCAAATAACAAAGAGAACACGAAATACAGGGTGGAATGCTACTCGTGCGACAAACTTCAACAGTAGATTCTCCACCATAAAATGAATAAAAAAGTTCATATTGACCATGGTCCGATTCTCAACCATTTCGGAATAATTTCGCTTTTTATCGATTTTGAAAGATATCACGACCTGGCATCGGAAAACCGTGATATCTTTAAATCTGAAAATTTCTCCGAAAAGCTGATAGCACCGTTGAAATCTACATTAATTGTTCAATAGTAAAATGGGGGGCCCGGTGTGGCTGTGCGGTAAAGTGCCGTACTCCCATGCCGGAGCTGCGGGTTCGAGTCCCGCCCTGGGTGGTGCTTTTCTTTCGTAGGAGAAGTATCACCCAGTGCCATGGGTGTTAGTATGGGCAGTATAGGGCTTCAATAGAAGCCTTAAAGTCCCAAAAAAAAAAAAAAAAAAAAAAAAAAAAAAAAAAAAAAAAAAAAATAGTAAAATGGCCATTTCAAAAATTTTGGGACAATTTTTCGTGTTTTTAACGCACTCTTCATTTTTTAATTTTAATTAAATTAAAATTATTTTAATAAGACCAAGATATGGATGAGAAAAAGAGAAAAATTATGGTTTAAGGATTGTTAATGTTTGAGAATTTACATTTTAAGTTTGAAAAAAACAAATACAACTCACCAATATCTTTAAAATAAATTTATTTTTAAACATTTTATTTATGTTCAAATTGGAAGCCGCTCTCCGCAATACACAAACGTGCCCGTTTTCTCATACTCCAAACTGTCACACCAAAAGTGAGAACACGTCGAAGTTTTTCAGCAGCGGGGAAGATCCTTGCACTCAAATTGTCTATGTTTGTCACTTCAGTGCGATAGAACAGTTCCTTGAGATATCCACAGACGAAATATTCCATGGGGTTGAGATCACGAGATCTTGGTGGCCACAGAACTGTCCCATCACGGCTGATCTACGTTTCGAATGTTCTGTCAAATACGCTTGAACTATTCTAGAGGAGTGAGGAGACGCACTGAAGTGACAAACATAGACAATTTGAGAGCAAGGATCTTCCCCGCTGCTAAAAAACTTCGACGTGTTCTCACTTTTGGTGTGACAGTTGGGAGTATGAGAAAACGGGGACGTTGTTGTATTGCAGAGAGCGGCTTCCAATTTGAACATAAATAACATGATTAAAAATAAATTTATATTAAAGATATTGGTGAGTTGTATTTGTTTTTTTCAAATTTAAAATGTAAATTCTCAAACATTAACAATCCTTAAACCATAATTTTTCTCTTTTTCTCATCCATATCTTGGTTAAATTAAAAAATGAAGAGTGCGTTAGAAGCGTTATTAAATGAAGTATTTTCCCTCAAATTTGCTGCCTTCTGAAACTAAAATTAGAAACTCTGGATTATGTTAAACACTTTGCGATTTATAAAAATTTTCACTTATTTTGTTGTTCTGGCTGAAATAAAACACGAAAAATTGTCCCAAAATTTTTGAAATGGCCATTTTACTATTAAACAATTAATGTAGATTTCAACGGTGCTATCGGAGAAATTTTCGGAGAAATTTTCAGATTTAAAGATATCACGGTTTTCCGATGCCAGGTCGTGATATCTTTCAAAATCGATAAAAAGCGAAATTATTCCGAAAAGGTTGAGAATCGGACCATGGTCAATATGAACTTTTTTATTCATTTTATGGTGGAGAATCTACTGGTGAAGTTTGTCGCACGAGTAGCATTCCACCCTGTATAGAACAGACTTTAAGGAAAACAATTGTGTTTGAATTATTAGTCTAGTACTTACCAATCTTGAGAAAATGAGTTTTCTGTGTGAGCTTAAAAACTCAAAAATCGCCCTGAAATGTGAAACAAAAATGGCTGCCATTTTTTGTCGGTTGATCCTAAAAAATTTAAAAAAAATTATTTGAACTACTGATTCCATACGTAATTGGTGGTAAAATTATAATTTTTTTCTAAAATGATCGAGCAACCACTTTGGTCCACTTGATATGGAATGACCCATACATCATTGAGATTCGTAAATTATTAAATGTTTCGAAAATCGTTATATAGGCATTGTTTGTTTATTTATTTTATGCTACCGTGGCTAATCGTACGATACTACAATGGGAGACCTAAATTTTGTCTATCTAGGTATAATTAGGATAGGGGTTTTAAAGGAGTAACTTACTTAATGAGGTTCCACTATTTTACGCCCTATCCGAGGGACGGCATAGCTAAAGATTTTATACTCCCTTTAAAAAATCCTAGAGCCACCGCAGGGGGCGAACCCGCATAGGTTGATATGGTGAACCACTGCACGGCAGTTCGGAAAAGTAAAGGTAAAAGTAAACCACCATGACCAGTGAGTAGTTGGGAGACCCAATAATCGGGTACTACCCATTTTGCTGCTAATCTAATACAAATTGCACGGAAAGGAGTCTTAGGCAGTATAAAAATTTCTAATTAAATCGAAATAGTAAAAAGGAGTAATTAAATCGAAATATTAATAAAATTAAAAAAAAATAAATTAAAATCGAGCGTAGTCCTCGGCTCCAAGGGTGGAGGCTAAATATCGGTGATGGAAATTGTATGAGGCCAAAAATAGGGGGGTAGGTGCGGGAATAATATTAAAAATCGGTGTAACCGCTCTTACCCACCCCCTAAACCCTAATTTATGGCTTGAGTTATCATACCTCGAAAGCATACAAATTGAACGAGAGCGGAGTGTTAGGCAGTATAAAAATTGCCAATTAGATCGAAAGAGTAAAAAGGACTACTTGAATCTTAATAATAAAAAAAAAAAAAAAAAAAAACGAGCGTAGCCACGGCTCTAAGGGTAGAAGCTAATTATCGGTGATGGAAATTGGATGAGGCATGATTAATTTTTTTACTTTTTTTTAAAATAACCTAAGGCCACCCAGGAGGTATGCAACCTACCTACGACTGCGAAGTCAGAAAAAAAAAACTGGTAGCCTAATAATAATTATTTAATAAATAAATAAAGCATGTGAATCCAAAAGGATCTTAGAAAATTTTTCCAGAAATCATATGACATATAGGTACCTAAAACCTACTTGCGTGAACTACGTTTGGCGCTTTTACCCATCCCACCTTTTATACGTTCAATGAACTACCTTTTAACAAAACATTACTTAAACCCATTTCTGTAAAATGGCTTTGGCACATATAAAAATTTAGAGAAAAAATATTATTTATGGTTATTGTTATTTATAATTGTTTTATTTATTTATTTTTTTGGCTCTTATACCCTTTTGCATCTAACCATGCTTCAATTAAGATAAAAGACTCTTAAAAAAAAAGTATTACATGCAATTTTTTCAATGAAAATATTCCTGTTCATTCACCAAAAGCTCTGATTATGTATCATCGGAATTGACGATTGTTTCTTGTGCCCATTTCACCATGCCATTTCCTTTTTCTTATGTTTATTTCAGTGTCAGAATAACCACTTCACCGTCCTGAAAAATTTTAGCGTTTCCTTGTAATCCCTAAAAGTATCAAACAGATCATCGGTTAAGATATCCTTGCACCTAACGACTAAATCCCGGTACGATACTTACCTCTAGATGTTGCTCGTCTTGTTGACCTCCATTGGCCCGAATGCCACTATAAATATTAAGGAAACACGTGTGAGTAGCATCCAATCCGATCTTCAGGAAAAGGGCAAGTGAATTCCGGTCACGCAAAACTTATTCGCGGATACGCGAGGCTGCTTATCCCCCTCATCCAGTTGAGATTGCCCGGTCTTTAGGCCCGGTATCCTTGGGGCTATAGAGCCCTAGGTCATCATAGTATCAGTGTATTTGTGTATGAGTGTAGGAGTAGCTCTCCCCTTTTAATAGGCAAATGAGTTCTTCATAGCTCGAAAACACTTATTCCTGACGTAGCCATCATAATTTCTTCTATATTCTCTCGTGATGATATCCTCACTTCTTTTGCTAGGCTTTAGTACCTCATAACTGATATAACGATGTATATAACGGTCGTAGATAGTTCTCTTTGGTTATCTTAAGAGTTTGATTGGAGAATTTTTAATTATTTTTTTTTTTTTTTACAGATATTACTATAAATTATTTTTAATATAATTAATAGACGCATACTTAAGTACTCTTGTATAGGAATTTGTAACATATCTTATACTTTTTCATTCTTGCTGGCTCCAAACAAATTGAATACCAATCGCATTCGGTTCCTTTATGTGGCTGTTATAATATTCCTACCTTTGCTGAAATTCTATATGTTTATCATTTTCGTATGTTCTGTGGCCGGAATCGGTCGATGCGATATATGATTATCTTTTCCGAACTGTGCCTATTAAAGAAAATAATTCTTTACTTACTATCAACAGGTTTACCAGCGAAGAATTTCATCGGATTGGTATCAATAGAAAGCTAAGCACAAAAGACGTTAAAAATTTATTAATTTTTACTTTCACTTACCTTTATATGAAATATATAGTAAGTGGAAGTATTGCGATCGTGAAAAATTTCGACTTCCGGTTTTCAACGGAAATACACGTTTTGGGGTCCCCTGAGTCGAAATGACCAAGTCCCACGAAATGCTCTGTGTGTGTTTTTGTGTGTGTGTGTGTGTGTGTGTGTCTGTGTGTCTGTGTGTGTGTGTGAACAGACTAGCTCAAAAACTATAAACCGTGCGATCCTGAAATTGGGTATTTAGTGTAGGTATATGCCCGCGAAGTGACAGCATAAATTTCGTCAAAATTACTTAAAGGGAGGGGGAACTTTACTTGATAACTTTTTAGGTTTTTTTCGATTTTCTCAAAAACGGCTCTAACGATTTTGATTAAACTGAGTATTAATATGCCCGAGATATGACTGTAAAAATTTCATCAAAATTGATTTACCGGAGGGGGGACTTTACTTAGTAAATTTTGTATCATTTTCACGTGTTTTTTTTTATTTACTCAAAAACGGCTTTAAAGATTTTGATCAAACTGAGTATTTGATGTATGTATATGCCAAATATGTGTTAGCCAGCATTTCATCAAAATTGATCAACCGAAGGGGGGACTTTACTTAATAAATTTGGTATCATTTTCACGGGTTTTTTTATTTACTCAAAAACGGCAAAAATAAGAAATGAATGTGAAAATTTTTTGACTTTGTGAAATGGCAATTAACAAAACACGTCAATTTCTAATCTAAATAAGTTGGTAAGTGAAAGTTGTGTGTTGCGCGCACGCACCAGATTTTTATACTATTGCATTACCTACTTGGATCGATTAGTGCAATATTTGAAAGGAACTTCATTTGAACAAAAGACGGACCTGGAAAACCCTCATCAGACAGAAAATGAAACAACTAAATAAACTATTTGGACTAGTATCCGGATTACGTGAGAGAAGTTCTAAATTAGCTTTAACCAAGTAACATACCATTTAAAAATTCAGTTAGTTAAGTAGGAGATTATTGATACACCGGCTAGAACAATTTGTGGTTCTGCTAAGCCTTAAACCGTCCAAGAATTCCATCCTTTCAGTCAAAGGTATTGAGGATGGTTCGAAAATTTGTTCTTCTAATAAATAAATAAAAATAACATCTTGACCTTCAAATTTCGGACCCGAAAATAAAGTTTGATTTTAAGGATTGAATACATATGAATTAATGCCATTTCGGATTAATCCATATTTGTATACATTATTGGGCTAATAGCTTTTAGGGAAATCGTAGTGTAATAATAAATTACCTGATATCGTTATTAGGATCAATTATATTTGTATAATCTAATAATTTATATTTAGATTATATACTTATATAAATAGGATATTGATCATGAAGAAAATATCGATTAACCCGCTCAGGTATCGATTTTATATATATTTTAAGCGGTATAAGCAATATTGGGTTGTATTGCAAGGTTGTCAGGGGCACTAATTATAAAAATAATATAGATTTTTTAATAAACAAACAAGGTATAAATTATTTTTATTTATTGTAAAAACTCGATATCTGAACTCCTAACCTTTCAATCGATACCATTTTCTTATTCAGCACCTTTACATAAAACCATTAGACAACCCCAAAACCGTTTTTATCGCGCTAGTAGTTAGACTTGAGATAGTACCTTAATCATCTCCAAACAGTCAGTTACAAGACGTTAATTAAATTAAATTTTCCTCGTTATATTGAGCATGCCATTTATAATTTCCAATTTCTGTCTCTGTATTCTTTAAAATCTGCCCATAACCTATAATACCATCCTTTAATTCAAACTATATCCTAAATCATGGACCTTGTCATTAATTATTTGATCTTTCCTATACAATTTAAATTTTATATCTCATTTAAGTAAATACTCATATCAAAACCTTAATTCGGAAATGATCGACAAATATTTCCAACCCAAACAAATACTGATAATTCTATTCGGGGCTTGAAAGGTGCTTCTTGTTGTCAGATTCGACAATGAGTATTAACTTGAAGGAAATTTAAAATGGTTAGAATTTCTAGCCACATTATTCTGAAACTTTGCTCTCAAACTTGCTCAAGATGCTTCCTGGATGAAATTAATACCCTAACTTTGGTTATAGAAGGAACTCTAGAATGAATCTATAAACGGTGAGAGGAGATGTAGCCTCTGAGTTATGATCGTGTTCGTTAATGTGTTTCCCAAATTAGCGTACTTCATGTTGTCCAACGATATGCTTGAATTGACTTCGTTGAAAATCAATATACTCAAATTAACTTTTAATTTTTTAAGAATAATTTTGGAGAAACTATTTATTTCAATTGAGTAATATTTTATCAGTGATATAAAATATTGGAATAAAGTCTTTAAACTTAATAAATCATGTTTTATTTCACACACAAAAAGCTTCATATAAAAAATCCTTGGCTATGCCACCACTCGGATAGGACGTAAATCGGAGGTCCCGAGCTTGTATGGAGGTACTCACTAAAGGTCCCTATCCTAATTATACCTGGATTGGCGAAATTTAGGACTCCCACTGTAGCATCGTCCGATTGGCCTGAGTGGCATAAAGTGACGTTAAACAAACAAACCAACCAAAAAGCTTCATAATTATCGAACAAAAACGTGTGATTAGATCGACAGTAACATTTACCTTTTGTTATTGATAACTCAAAAATAGAACGATCAATGTATCACAGTTATTTAATTGATTTAATGTTCTAAATTAAATCATATCGCGTGTTCAGTGGGAGATTGCCATATCAGAAAAAATGACTACCAACCGATATAAGACATTTTTGTGTTTCATTTAATGTTATAAATCCCCCATGAGGTAGTCATTTAAGTAAGAATAGCAAATATTTCAGTCTAAGGAACCACAATCTCTACTGGTATCAGTTTTTGAACAACACGTTTTCAAATTATTCTTTAGCATTTAAATTTCATAAAAATGACAAGACAAATAAGTACATAATTAAAAAATATCTTAAATTTTAAAATAGTTTGGTTTACCATTTTGTTCTTGAAGTAGTTTCAAGATAAAAAACAAAATAAAAAATAAAGTTATGGTAGTGTCCTCGTGATGGTGCGATACATATGTATATATTTTTATAATACATTAGTCTGAAACTTTAAAAATGATGTTTGATTTTTTTTTTTTTTTTTTTTAAATAGCAACTGTCTAATATTTATACTGTAACAATTCGTGGGTTTAAATTATTTTTATTGAACGAAAATAAGATTTTACTTTACAGTTTGTAACAAATGTTAGTTCGTTCCAACAACAATTCTAGACATTTTTAAATCAATGTTTTTGTGTTTTATTTCGTTTCACGTTACAATACAATAAGTTATTACCGTAATTATAATTACTTATATAATTATATAAGTTATATAATTATCGCTCTCATCGGAAAAAGAGTTATGAAGTTACTTAGAACTTCACATTTTTTACCTCCTGCCTTATAAACTTTAACCGTGTTTTATGGTAAAATTTTTAAATATGCGCTGACCTATTTTTATCAAGTCCAACTGGAATTTCGGCTCACAATTGATCAATTGTAAATGGGTATTAATTGAATCTGAAATACTTCTCTTTTTATCAAGGGCTGTTCTTAAGTCAAAGTGATAAAGAATGCCAATAAAAGCATTTCAATCAAAGAAAATTGCTTCTACAGATGATTTCCTCTAAAAGTTCCCCTTCAGGAAATCTATCTCTCGTTTAATAGCGTTGCCGTGAGAAAAAAAAATTGTTTCTTTTCGTATTCAGTTCCATCTCTCTCTTTGTATTTTTAATGGAATAGTTAGTTTTCTTTATTTATTTTTATTTCCAGGGTTTAAAAGTTCAATTAAACCTGTGAAGCTTTAAGATGAATAAATTTATTTACCTTACTTCTTTTATAATTTATGCTGAGAATAATAGGTACTTTAGTATTGGAATTGTTAATTGAATGGGAATAGAAAATTTATCTGTTGTTATTAAGTAGTTTATTAACAGTGATTTGTCCTTTAGTAATTATTGTTTTAATTTAGTGTTATTTTTAGTTAGTTAGTTTTAATTCATTAATTATTGTTGTTTTAAGGGGGCGGGGCGAGGGGTGTGCTGACCAAGAAACAGTACTCCATGATACCATTATAAATAACTTCAATCTGTTATAGTAATAGCGTTTTTTTTATTTTTTATTGATTCATCTAAGGTATATTGATAAGATCATATTGTAACGTTACAATATTTTCTCTAACCTTTTTTGCAAACTGATAGCAATATTTTGTGTAAAATATTGATTTATTGTAAAGATTTTTTTTATTTTTTATAAGTTCCTCTAAGGTGATCAATCATATTTTCCCTCACCTTTTTTGCAAACAGACAGCAATATCTTATTGCTTTTGGTAAGATATTTATTTATTGTAAAGATAACAATAATCATTATTAATAACATATAATTCTGTACTGCCTATTTGTATTATACTTCCACCATAATGATATTTTGCAATCTATACAAAAATTAAGGCATAAGGAACCCGAAAGTTCATTGCCAACACCACTCACTGTTCGCTCTCTACACACCTCCATCCAAAGACCGCTGTCCAAACCACTCATTTCGGCGTTGTACAAACGTCTTAATTCTACCGTTTATTGGTCTCACTTCTGTTCAAACATTCGACGCAATACTTTACTTTCAAAAACCTCCATCTTTGCTCGTGATCCAAGTGCTCGTTTCTCTTAAGTGAAGTTGATTAATAGTTCTGTAAATTCGAGTATTTAGTTTCGGGAAAGAAGGCGTGAGCCAAGTAATTTCGCTACTGAAAAGTAGTTCTCGCCTTAAATCTGGCCTTGATTTCTCTTCAATTTGGTTTTTCCAAGTTATCACAGTCCCTATTAGCATAACTTCTCTCCGTGTTCAAATGTATTCACCTCTACATCAATATCACTGTAATCATCCCTTCTTGTGCCACAAACCATACATTTTCTCTTATCTGTATTTATTTCTGGACCAAGTTTTAACCGGCTTTCATCAAGTTGTCGTATTTCGTTTTATAGTCCCGTGTCTTTACCTAGCACATCGGCAAACCTAGCACCAGTACATTTCTGCCTAAAAACACACCTTGATCGGAACACTCACTCCTCGCCTCTCTATTGACTTATTGTAGCGCTACATTTAATATAACGGGTGAATGATAATCTCCTTACTTAAACCCGAACAAATCTATCGGAAAAAAGATAACGGAAACACATTTTTACTTAGTTTACTACTAATTTTTTTGATAATCCATTTTTTTCTTATTTTATATAAATAGAATTTTTTTTAATATTTTTACCTTCTTAAGTAGAAAAATAATAAGTATCTAAGTATAAGTAGTGTTTATTCTTAAGTTAACATGTAGTTAAAAGGGTAAATCATTTTAGTTAAGTAAGATTTTTATCAATTTTATAATATTTCTTGTATTCATAATTTATTTCATATAATTAATATTTTAATTGATACACTTTGGTCAATTAATTGAAGACAATTTGATCTTGTTCTTGAGGATTGCTTACCCTTGACTGCTAAGCCTGGTAAAGCCAACCCTCACTGATCGGAATCGAATCGGTATCCACTTGTGCTGGAGTGCTCCTACAAGGGCTCACAGCTAATCTAATGATTTTTGTTAGATTAGATTTTTGTAGTAATTATGAAGTGGAACTTAATTATAATTATTAATTATTGAAATTAATAATTAAACAATTATTTAAATATTGAAAAAATAATTGTAATTAGATTAAATAACTTTAAAGACAAGTATTATTATTGTTCTTTTTGCGTGGTATTAGGTTTTCATATTTTATTAACACGCGTAAATAAAATGTGTATATTTAAATTTTCTCTGTATTTAAAACCGACCTCTTACGTACGCTTATCCGTTGATTTATAGAACAAAATGCGTTTTCTTATTTATTTAAAATTACTTAGTTAAATTATTATTAATGGCAATTTAGCTAAATACAATCTCATAAAAATTAAAATAATTGATACATGACATTTTAATACGGATTTGACCAGGATTGTGAATGTTTATAATTAATCTTTTTTTTTATTATAATCAGGCAGCATTCTAGTAGTTCTAAAAAGTTCAACAATCCGAAAATTTGTTATGAAAAGAGGAAGGCTTACAAACTTACAAGTAAAAGATAAATATTTGTAGGTTTTTGCAGAAAAAAAAACTTGATTTCAAAATTCAATTTAACTGAACAAGACATTATATAGATGGTATGAGCATTTATTATTGCAGCTTCGTCTAAAGCAAATCCTGACGAAACCTCTAGCGGTGTGAAATAAGTTTATCAACAAGACGAAAGATAGTTTTAGAGAAGAAATTTTTCGAGGAAAATATTTTACTACACACTCTTGGGCAAAACAATTATGAAGGTTTCGGTGCGTTGGACTATACCTTTTAAAAGAAAAAAAATGTCCAACCAAGCAAAGGTACTTATCGCCCAATAGATTCGGACTACTAATTTTATAGTGATGAGCTGTGTCGTTTAATGTTCAAATCGATAAAGCTATTTGGAAATCTATAACACTCTATCAGATATGAAGGAGTAAGGAAAGACGAGAAGCCATTCCTATCTCTAATGGCCCCTGGAACCAATGAAATGGAATATATTTCCCCATCGGCAGTTTATGCCTGTTACCTTTCAAACGTTTTACCTATTTCATTATACTCATTTTTATCCTCCTGCCTTCCAGCCCACTGATTTATCATATGTTGAATTAGATTTTATTAATCTTCCTATATTTATAATCATAATCTCATAATCCTTTGTGTATAAACTGCAAACGGAACAATTTGAATAAAATATTTTAGAAATTCTTTTAAAGTGTTGATTCGAATTTCGGTTTTGTTAGGCCCATATCTTTTATTCCATGTTATTCACTTGTCATATATAATATTTCACAATACCTGTGAATTAGTATTTTATATCACTATTGATATTTATTTGCTATCATAAAGGATTATAAGATTTTATCGCATTGCTATTAAATTCCTGATTCTGAAACCTTATTTATGGTAGTTGAAATGTATCCTTTTATCTTAAAAAAAATTGACTTAGGGACACTCTGGATTCGAAGAAAGCCTGAAGAACCGTAAATAAATAGCTATCGAAGGCTGGAAGAGAGATCAAGAAACCTTGAAGAACGACGATCTTCGCTCTACGTATTGCTATCTATTGCATTATCACTTTCATAGAGGACGTGGTTTATCGCATCGAGCCATATACAGAGATTGCTGATCGCAGTGAACGTTCGCGTCTGTGTGCATAAGCCTATTCATAGTGAATACCGTCCCAACTATTCTACCTAATTAAGCCATCAAATAGGGCTTACTGATCACAAAGACAGGTTCAATTACTCCTATTATTAAATTTACTAACATAACTTGGTTATTAAGCTGAGCACGTTTATAGTAATAAGTTAAGAGTTCTGAGATCATGTTACCGTGAATAGAAAATGGTAAAGAAGATCAATTTTTCTTTTTTTCTTACTATTCTACCTTGCCTAGAAAAAAAACAATCACTCAAAAATGTGAGATCATTTTTTCGTTGAATTAGTTTTGAAACTTTCCGTTCGGAACTCCATAGACAAGCAATAAAAAAATCTAAATGGGATGCGTAAATACAATAATCTGATCACTTGCTATTTCATCTAATCCACATTCTTACAATTTTTGGGTTACTTCTTTTCTCCTTGGTAGATTATTATTAATGCTTAGAAAGTAAGCATTTTGAAGAATCACATTAGAGGTAGGTAATAGACCTGAAGAAGGGGAAACCAATGGCCGTTTAGGAAGTTAAACTATTGTCGTTAATCAATGATTCTTGTTAGAAAAAATTAACCTCATTTGTCTTTTCAATATTACCGTATATAGTGATTAGTTTTTGTGAAGGGCCATAGTTAAAATGGATGTGTCAATCCCTGTTATTATTAACTTGATAGTATTGTTGTGAATCAACTGGTGTGAAAATTTGTTGGGATAATTAACAAAGGCAATAAGCGCTAGGTCTACAGGACGTAGGTGGTTTGATTACGTTATGGCGGATCTGTCAAAAACCGGGTTTGTAAATAACGTTTGGTTCTATCGTCATCCTAGGAATCAGCTGAAACTTAAATTATCGTATTATTGTGCTATTCTTGCTCTTTTTGAATTCACCGCTACTTGGAATTCTGTGGGTGTTTCGACGTCTTCATCACAGCCGAGATGCCGGCATACCTTCTCCAGATCCCTTAGACAAACACCATCGTAGGACGACCTAGAAGACGACATTCCGATAGCCTAGGAAATATCCCGATATCCTTTGACGACTGAGGGTGGCGCATAGCGGAGCGCGCATGCGCCGCTCCACCCTGGGCAGTCTGTGATGTGCTCCCACTGCTCGCACTGCTGCCGCTCCCCACCGGCGCACTCCCCGCCAGTCTCGAACAGTACAGGTACCGAGGCTATCTTCTCATATCAAGTGTCTAGGTATCTCGCTGGATATCTCCCCCTCTTGCCATAGGTCAGTCCATGGATATCGATTAGGTCCCTTATGAATGGGACTGACCCTTAGGTCAAGAAAACTTAATCTTCTAAAGAGGCAACGTAGTGTTCTTTGATCTTTAACTTTGAAATCCTTCCTCTTTCTTTTTTTATTTATATTTCTTTCATTAGTTAATTTTAATTTTAATTAAATTCCTCTTTCATTTTGAATTATAATTGCAATTAAAATAAATTAAAAATTGTACAAATCCACTTTTCATGAAATTGCTAAATTGGATCAGTCCATTATAATGATTTTATAATTTAATTTTCAGATAAGATCTCAAGTAATGCTGAAATTACTCAATTACATTTGTTCTTTTTATTTTTTTACTGCACTCTTATTTATATTATATTAATTCATTATCTATCAGCAAAGAAATTTTTGTTTTCGGATTACTTTCAATCTGAGAATTTTTCTGTTTTCATTCCTATCAATAACGAAATTTCAAATTATTAAGTTTATTTTTTAAATAAGCAATTATCAGGATTGAATATGTTTTTATTTTTTTATTTCTCTTTTAAAACTACTTCTAGTCCAACTGCCGGAATGCAACATATGGTTTTTATTTTTACTTTCACTTACCTATATATGAAATATATAGTAAGTGGAAGTATTGCGATCGTGAAAAATTTCGACTTCCGGTTTTCAACGGAAATACACGTTTTGGGGTCCCCTGAGTCCAATTAACCAAGTCCCGCGAAATGGTCTGTGTGTGTGTGTGTGTGTGTGTCTGTGTGTCTGTGTGTGTGTGTGTGTGTGTGAACAGACTAGCTCAAAAACTATAAACCGTGCGATCATGAAATTGGGTATTTAGTGTAGGTATATGCCCGCGATGTGACAGCATAAATTTTATCAAAATTACTTAAAGGGAGGGGGTACTTTACTTAATAACTTTTTAGGTTTTTTTCGATTTTCTCAAAAACGGCTCTAACGATTTTGATTAAACTGAGTATTTGATGTACTAATATGCCCGAGATATGACTGTAAAAATTTCATCAAAATTGATTTACCGGAGGGAGGACTTTACTTAATAAATTTTGTATCATTTTCACGTGTTTTTTTTATTTACTCAAAAACGGCTTTAACGATTTTGATCAAACTGGGTATTTGATGTATTTATATGCCCGAGATATGATTGTTAAAATTTCATCAAAATTCATTAACAGGAGGGGGCACTTTACTTAATAAATTTTGTATCATTTTCACGTGTTTTTTTTTATTTACTCAAAAACGGCTTTAACGATTAATAAAAATAAGATATGAATGTAGAAAATTGTGTGAATTTGGGAAATGATATTTAGCAAAACACGTCAATTTCTAATCCAAGTAAGTTGGTAAGTGAAAGTTGTGTGTTGCGCGCACGCACCAGATTTTTCACTATAACTATTGTGAATGTCTGTGGCATCCTATTTTCCTTTAACCCTTAAAAAACTATTTTTATTTTTTAAACTAATGAATTTCGGACTAAATCGGAGAGAGAGAGAGATCAGATTATTAACTTTGTTAATGAACCAACAAACTCAATCATAAGTTTAATTACTTATACCGCACCCCCTATCCAAAAAAAAAGGCTTTCTTAATGTAATCTCCGAGCTTTAAACAAAATGTATATTGCTTGATAAATTGCGTTATAAATTGCGAATAATTCGCAAACTACTTGTTTAATCTTTATATTTAGAACTCTAATTACCGCCAGTCAAATATTTAACTACACCAAATAGTAGGAAACCTGTGTTGTTTTAACATATTTATGTTGATTAACTTTGTTAATGAACCAACAAACTCAATCATAAGTTTAATTACTTATACCGCACCCCCTATCCAAAAAAAAGGCTTTCTTAATGTAATCTCCGAGCTTTCATTTACGTTAAGTGAACTGTATAACTAATTTTGGAACAATTAGCCCTAAATTGTTTCTGAAATATTTTCTGTCCTAAATCTTAGTTGTAATGGATATTCTAAATATTTACATTCTCGAGTTTTAGATGTGAAAAGTGCATACTGTTTCTTCTTTCTTTAAAAGTTTGATACGAACTATCAACATATCATTTGCAACCTTAGCAAACGTGACGTTTGTGTTTTATCATTTTTAACGAAACAGTTTGCCTTGTATTTAATATTCTCGGAAAAGCAGTTGAATCATCGTTGGCCTTCAGTCTTCATTATTACATAATTTCACACGTGCTACTTACTAAAAAAATATGTGTTCTTTAAACAGTTTTAACAATTTTAACATTTAAACATGTTCCACGTATGATTCAACTACGATGGATGGCAGTGATTTCTCTATGTAAATCTTTCATCAATACTAAATCGTATAATGGTAATTTTCCCAGAAAGAGGCAATGAGATCCAGTCCATGAGATGAGTCCAGAGAATTCCGACTTCCTGTTAATGATTTAGGTGTCGAAAGAAATACATGGATAAACAATCAATCTTGCGCTACGCAATGCAACCAATCTAAACTTGAGAAAAATTGGGGGTTTCCCCTACAACAAACATCATTCTGTAGTCATTCAACTTTAAATTGAATAAACCAACTGTATATTAACTACATACTTTACATAGAAGGTACTTATGTCTTTGGTCTGCCTTCCATACAGGAAGGGAAAAGACTGCATTCATTGTTACTTCGTAATTGAATTCCTCAGTGCCTTATGTAAAGAAAAGCACCTTTCTGGTTGGATGAACTTGGATGAACCCAGTGGCGAAGCAAGACTTAAGGTGCTTGTTGGTTTTTTGTAAGCCCCTCAAGTTTTTAAGAAAACTCAAGATAACCGAGGGGGGATAATTCCCCTTATCCTCCCCTGGCCAAAAAGTGCGGCCTAGCTCAATTATGAAATTAAATCTTCATGGTTTTAGGATGTCACCTGATTTTTTGAAGAGCTATATTCTATTTTAATTTTTCTGATACGCCTCTGCTTTAACCCGATCCGGATACCAGTCCTTTCATAGTAAACTACAGATCCACCCGCATCCGATTGTATCCACCCTCGATTCCAGACTATCCTCTTATGCGTCTGAAAAGAATATGGCCTCAAGATCTTCTAAGTTTGATAATATTAGTTGAGTGCTATCAGTGCTTTTTATCTATACAAAGGATACTACAAAAGTTTTGCAATACAGCTTTATTTATTTAATTTTCTACATTTCTCTATACGTCGAAACCTGTCATTAAACAAGCTCTGCCAAGTTTAATATGGGATCGAGGCACATTCGTTGTCCCAAGCTCTCAGAAAGTCCTCGTCGCTTTAAAAAGTTTTCCTTTCAACTTCATTTTCACATGTGGGAACAGCGCAAAGTCACAGGGAGCAAGGTCTGGACTGCAGGGAGGGCGCTCAAGAAGTTTCATCCCAGTAGTGGCCAAATACTCGGTACAGGCTCTGGCACGGTGAGCTGGTGCATATTCATGGTGGAACTATCAGGTGTTCATTCTTGAATGTTTCCAAAACAACACGCTCTACAATTCGCTTGATCTGAAAAATACAGCGATCATTTTTTTTTTTTTACAGATCGAAATTTTCTGACGGTTAAAGGTGTATGCAGTTGCAAATTTCAATAAATATATAAAAATTAAAAATGAAAAATCTGTAATACTGGGACGGAATCGTCTTTTATAGGAAGGTGATTCCTAATGTAGATTAACTTTTATGTTTCTGTTTATTTAACTTTTATATTATAGTTTGTATTCACTGTTTTATCTTGTTTTATTATTTTATTCATTACACAATTATGCCTAGGAAAATGCCGTTTGAAATGAATATTTCGGTTACTCTTTGAGACTGGAAGTTTCACACTAAAAAAACGAAACCATTATTGGCAAATTGAATAATATTAGTCTGAGTAAGTTTGAAATAACAAATAATTTACTAATAGGAATCCTATAATAAGGATTGTATAAAATCGGAGATTCCATTCAGATATCCGTACTATCTTTACCTTTATCATACTATCTTCCGTCGCATTTAAGGGCATTGGTGACAGTATTAACCGAGCTAATTCAATAAAAAAAAATACAAATACTATTACATACAAATACAAATAATATTGGTAAAATAGATAAAATAAGAATTTCAGACGGGGTCAGCTGTGGTGTAGTGGTTAACATGGCAACTTACTATACTTAAGGTCGCAGGTTCGCGACCCGCGATGGCCATAGGATTTTTTAAAAGGGAGTGAAAAATCCTTAGCTATGCCGTCCCTCGGATAGGACGTAAAATTGAGGTCCCGAGCCAGTACGATGTCAGGTACTCGTTAAAGATCCCTCCCCTAATTATACCTGGATAGGCAAAATTTAGGACTCCCATTGTAGCATCGTCCGATTATCCTTAGTGGCATAAAGTGGCGTTAAACAAACAAACAAAAACATCAGATTAAAACTTATAAACGAAAATATATTAACACATGCTCCTAATAAAATAACCTATTTAACAGAAACGGAACTAACTTGTGATTATTATTCCCAAGAATTCCCATTATATGATATAAAAAATTCGTAAAACTTGCCTAAGTAATTTTTCGTTACTTTATCATTTTTTCTCGTTCGGCCCCCTTACTTCCTATTCCCAGTCTATTTTTGATTCATCTACCAGCGGCATTGATTCGGATCCTGTATGAATATCCTATAAATTAAAAATGAAATAAGCGCATGTCAAGTTTAAATCGCATGAAAATGATATAAGTGATATGGAAAAACCTATGCCAAGAAGAAGAATAGACACAATTGAAAGTCAGCAATGATGGTATCAGCGGGGAGTGGATTGCTTGAGGTGGAGACTTGGGGTCATCGCCATATAATCCTGCATAGTTTCATTATTCGAAATTATTCACGCTTTGTCCCTTCTCCTAATATTTATCAAACCGGTTTATTTTTATTTACTTTTGTATAGTGAAAAATAAAAACAGATATGTTATTGTTAATTATTTTAAGATAACGATGAAAATGGTCTATTTAAAAAAAAAATAGATTTGTGTGTGTGTGTATATATATATATATATATATATATATATATATATATATATATGTATATGTATGTATATATGTATGCAAAATGCAAAGTTTTATTATTTACCGCAATACTTTGTAAAATTTATTTTATAATTTAATTTAATATTTTTTTCACTTTTATTATTTAATCCGCAACTGCTATTACAACCATTAACAATCAACAGGTGTGCTGGCATACAAATAAAATAAAACAAAACACAATGGCTTGATTGGCATGGGGAAAAGCAGTACCCAGCAGCACCCCTTATTTGCAAGCCGGCGCTAGTTTATAACAAAATTCTGCTATTAATTTTATTATTTATCTATAAAATAAAATAAAAAATTAATTTGAATTAAATCTTAATGATTTATTATTTTTAACAATTACTAAATACTATTATCTGAAGAGAAAAGATTAGGATCCGATTGACTGGCAGTCATTTTTAAACATTATTCGTTACATATTTATAGTATATTATTTTTCAATAATTATTTTATTAAAATTGTGCCTTGTTTCAAAGTACTATTCGAAGTAAGTATTATTCAAAACTCGGATTTGTAGGTTTGTACCAATATTTATGAATATAGACAAAGTTCCTAATAAAATATCAGAAAGCTTATGTTAAAACAAGCAAAATTTATGCTCATTTTTACTTTCACTTACCTATATATGAAATATATAGTAAGTGGAAGTATTGCGATCGTGAAAATTTTCGACTTCCGGTTTTCAACGGAAATACACGTTTTGGGACCCCCTGAGTCGAAATAACCAAGTCCCGCGAAATGGTCTGTGTGTGTGTCTGTGTGTGTGTGTGTGTGTGTGTGTGTATGTGAACAGACTAGCTCAAAAACTATAAACCGTGGGAACCTGAAATTGGGTATTTAGTGTAGGTATATGCCCGCGATGTGACAGCAAAAATTTCATCAAAATTGCTCAACGGGAGGGGGTACTTTATTTAATAACTTTTTACGTTTTTTTCGATTTTCTCAAAAACGGCTCTAACGATTTTGATTAAACTGAGTATTTGATCTATTTATATGCCCTAAATATGACTGTAAAAATTTCATCAAAATTGATTAACCGGAGGGGGGACTTTACTTAATAAATTTTGTACCATTTTCACGTGTTTTTTTTATTTACTCAAAAACGGTTTTAACGATTTTGATCAAAATTGGTATTTGATGTATTTATATGCCCGAGATATGACTGTAAAAATTTCATCAAAATTGATCTACGGGAGGGGGGACTTTACTTAATAAATTTTGTATCATTTTCACGGGGTTTTTTACTCAAAAACGGCTTTAACGATTAACAAAAATAAGATATGAATGTAGAAAAATGTGTGACTGGGAAACGATATTTAGCAAAACACGTCAATTTCTAATCTAAGTAAGTTGGTAAGTGAAAGTTGTGTGTTGCGCGTACGCACCAGATTTTTTTTTTTTTCATTCAAACTTTTTCCTGGAAAAACAAAAAATTAAATAACATTAAAACTCCGATTATGATTTGAAAAAATATTTAAAATTTATACATGACCTTATTTTTTCTCCCTAATGGAACTGAGATAAAAGCGGAAGAAAGCAAAAACTATGAGGCTATTATTTCACATTCAAAAACCAGTCCATCCACTAGTGGTGTGGCAAAATCATTGCGATGAACACTCAATGCGATGTACTGATTCAAGTGGTACCACGGGGGGATCCAGCCGGTTGTAAAAGGGGGGTGCAGCCCCACAGCCTTCCCCTTGGATCTCACAATCAGCTTTTTTACCCTTATGTTCCTTTTCCACAAATTATACTTGTTTTGCATATTAATTGTTCTCTACCTTACTTTTAGTTAAGTTAAATTCAATCTTTAAATAACAAAATTTCTCCAAAGGACAAGGATAAAATTACTCAAATTATTCATGTAATAAATAAAGGTTAAAAAAAAAAAAAAAAAAAAAAAATCCGGTAACCTGTTGAGCTCGGGTTTAAACACGGTTTAGGAAAAACAATTTCGGTCTTACTTAGCCTTATGAACCTGAATGTTATAAAGTAAGTAAATAAAAATGTCGGGGAAACGTATTTTCTGGTGCAAGCAATATATTTTTATTGAATTAATATGTTAAATAAAGTTGATGAATCTAAATATTTCTTAATGACTCTGATTAAGTAAAATAATATTCCCTAAATATAATAAGTTTCAAAGATTTTGCAGTTTAAACTGAACAGACTAAATTCAATGATTTGATTTAGAATCTTGACCTTTTTACTTTCACTTACCTATATATGAAATATATAGTAAGTGGAAGTATTGCGATCGTGAAAATTTTCGACTTCCGGTTTTCAACGGAAATACACGTTTTGGGGTCCCCTGAGTCAAAATAACCAAGTCCCGCGAAATGGTCTGTGTGTGTGTGTGTGTGTGTGTGTGTGTGTGTGTGTGTGTGTGTGTGTGTCTGTGTGTGTCTGTGTGTGAACAGACTAGCTCAAAAACTATAAACCGTGCGAACCTGAAATTGGATATTTAGAATATGTATAAGCCCGCGATGTGACAGCAAAAATTTCATCAAATTTGCTCAAAGGGAGGGGGTACTTTATTTAATAACTTTTTAAGTTTTTTTCGATTTTCTCAAAAACGGCTCTAACGATTTTGATTAAACTGAGTATTTGATCTATTTATATGCCTGAAATATGACTGTAAAAATTTCATCAAAATTGATCAACCGGAGGGGGGACTTTACTTAATAAATTTTGTATCATTTTCACATGTTTTTTTTATTTACTCAAAAACGGTTTTAACGGTTTTTATCAAACTTGGTATTTGATGTATTTATATGCCAAAGATGTGATAACCAACATTTCATCACAATTGATCAACCGGAGGGGGGACTTTACTTAATAAATTTTGTATCATTTTCACGTGTTTTTTTTATTTACTCAAAAACGGTTTTAACGATTTTGATCAAACTTGGTATTTGATGTATATACATGCCCGAGATATGACTGTAAAAATTTCATCAAAATTGATCTACGGGAGGGGGGACTTTACTTAATAAATTTTGTATCATTTTCACGGGTTTTTTTTTTTATTTACTCAAAAACGACTTTAACGATTAACAAAAATAAGATATGAATGTAGAAAAATGTGTGACTTTGGGAAATGATACTTAGCAAAACACGTCAAATTCTAATCTAAGTAAGTTGGTAAGTGAAAGTTGTGTGTTGCGCGCACGCACCAGATTTTTCATATTGTAACGTGAAACAAAACACAAAACATAAGGTTTAGAATAGTTCTAGACTTGTTGGAACGAACTATCAGTTGGAACAAACTGTCATAGTACATGTTTCTGACTGAACGATTTCCATTCACGTTATATTTAAAAAAAAAATCCTCGACCATTTTTAAAATCGATGAAATTAGGATTTATTCCCCTTAAAAATTAAATAAATAAAAATGAATCGAAAATTAATGAATATTTCAAATTATGCAATAGTTGCAATATTCTATACCTTATTCAGGATAAGAGAAAAAATCAGTAAATAAATTTAAAGCTATTTTTTGTGATTTTTCTAAATTGCGTTTACAAAATTATCAAAACACGTCGGTTTCTACTCCAAGTAGGTTGGTAAGTTAAAATCGTGTGTTGCGCCCATCAGAACAGGTTTTTAAAATTTATTTTGGTTTACATACGTAACTTTAGATATTTCTTTTATCAATCTGTAATTCAATAGTAGTGTCGAAATAATTTTATTTTTTTTAAGTGATGTTATATATATCGCTGGTCGGCAAGAATAGTGAAACAAGTGTAAAAGACTAAGATTAAACTTTATTGTTGCATATTCATAAATATATAGTTAACTTTAAACAGATAGTGAACAGTATTGCTAATATGATTATGACATTTTCCTTGCTTAAAATTTACTAAACTTTAAAAAAAAAAAAAATCTTTTATATCCTCTAATTCTAAAAAAAATAAATTTTGACTTTGCCACCATTCTCATACCGGCGATGCAAAGCAAATTTATTTGGTGAGTAACGTCCTAGGTGACTTTCAGTCGCAATAACCTTGTATAATATACATTCTCTTTTATTCTTCATTATGCTTTGCCATACTTGTTAAGTCGGTACTACGACGATTCATCCCTTTTTGAATTCAAATTTAATCTTGGGCGGCGAATTATTAGATTTGAAGGCCCTCTCACCTTTATTAAGCCCTGCCCCGGGGTCTCGAGTTAAATGGCCGTTATGAGCCTACTTCATCGCCCCTGTTAAATGTTTTCCAAGTTTCCCGAGGAGAGGGAAATGCACGGGAGAAGTTTTCCCGCTTCTGGGTCACGATAAGCAACTTCTTCCCCTCATCTTCCTCACTAACTGAAAATGTTGGGAAGAACTTCTGCCTGTCAGTGGGATACCGGGTAATAAGTTATCACAACTTACTTCTTGTTCGCTGGAAGATATTTTTTTTTCTTTATTTTTAAACAACTTATTCTCCTGCTGGTTTAGTCTAGAAATTGACGTTGAGGTGCTTAAGTAAGAATATTCGGCCCTTTGGTTGGGTCAAGTTACTAGAATATTTTAAAATGATTAGATATAATTTAATTACAGTAAATAAAAAAAAATATATATATATATCAACGACTTTATTACAACACATAGATCATATGTCGTAAACTGAAAGGCCTTGCCTCCACCTTTCTCGATCATAACAATCTTCCACGGTGAGCCCTCTGGCCGCCATTCCTTCTTCCAAGCCATCGATCCATCTTTTTTTCCGGGCGTCCTCTTCTCCTCTTCTCTTCAGGAAAGTAGGTAAGGAGCCTTTTGGGCCATCGTTCTTGAGTCATTCTCATTACGTGGCCGTACCAGCCCAATTTCCTAGTCTCGATGGTATATAGGATGTTTCGCGTTTCTTGTATCCTTTCCCGTATTTCAGCATTTGGAATGTGCTGAAATTTTGACAGCCTGCAGCTACGCCCCCAGAAATCCATCTCCATCGCCAAGAGTTTTTTGGCTGAGCTGCCAGTGATGGCCCATGTCTCCGACCCGTACAACGCAACACTTTCAACAAAGGAGTGAAACAGTCTCTTCTTCGTAGCCATCTGCACTTCCTTACTCCACAATACTGAGTTTATTGTGCTAATGACCTTCCTCCCTTTGGTTACCTTCTCTCTAATGTCCAGAGCGCAGCCAGTTTTGCTGGATATCCACCTGCCCAAATATTTAAATTTTTCGTTAGGTGTCTATGTCCTATTGTCCAAGGTGAGAGAAGGGCTGTTGGAGTTAAGCGCCAAATAAAAACAAATAAAAAAAATAAAATAACAAATCGATGCTCGATTCAGTATCTTCAAATTAAGATATAATTCCCAAGACCATATTTTTTGCAAAAATATGTTATTCACCATTAAACCTTGACCTTAGAAGTAAATCCTCGTGTGAAGGTCATGGCCAACGGAATGGAAAAGCGGTAACAAACGTGAAGAATGATCATAATAGACAAAGCCAAGAAATGGAACAATAAGAGAAATGATAAGAAAAGAAAAAGTATCTGAACGATATTGAAAATAAAAAAGAAAGAAATGTCTACAGTAATATAGTCATTGAATAGACTGCTGGAAGGAAGATTGCAAAGAGCCATTGTTGAAAATGAATAAAACTTTTGCAGAAGGCGAGGCAGAACAGGAAAAACCTGGGATAAGAAACTGAAAAATCATTGATGGGAAATGGTATAAAAGAGAAATTTGTCTTGCATAGAAAAGGCTGTTTTACAGGAAAGTCCAAAACAGAAAAAAAAAATAGTGTTTAGAAAAAACAAAACACATTCTACTTGCACATGTTTTTTCTATTTATTTATGAGAAATGATGATGTTACTTAAATCATTGAACTTCACGATTGCATTAAAACTTGACACACCCACTTAAGAGCCAGACTGGGGGGACTTCATTGAGTGGATTCATCGGAAATGAAGCAAGCTTTGAATTCCAATGAACCTTTTCCGTTGCCCTTTGTATTGCTGGCGAATATATTATGAGGGCCTCACACAGCCGAGCCCTGTGTTCCAGGAAGTACTCAGAGCCTTGCCAACAATCGCAATGAAATTTCGCGCTGATGTGTAACTGTGTTTTATTAAATAATGCATATTTTCAATTAATCCCTCTGTGTGTTCTGGTTTCAGGTTTCTGATATTATTTCATGTTTGTAACATTTGTTTATTAACGATATTGTCTCTACATAGCCTTTTTATAGACATTTTAAATTTTTCATTTCATTAATTTTTTTCGATTTGTTTTTACATAAGCATTTTTTTTAGTTGAAATAGTCGCAGAATTCTGTATATATTGTAATTAGAAGAGGACAAAATATATACCGTTGCGTGACGTTAACATTCAAAGTTGCTGATTCTCCTCAACCTGCTTCCTCCAAATATTTCTGTCTCTCACTAATATCATCCATTCCCCAATGGTGTTAATTTGAATTAAAGAGTAAGAGAATGATTGACTGTTTTATTTTTATTTTTTACGATGATCAATTATTAGGAGTTCAGTCAGAATTTCTTTACTTAAGTAGCATACATTTCGACCTTAGTATGTGATGATAACCTTTAAACAAAAGCAGTCAGATAAAGTTAAAAAGTAAAAATAGTAAATAAGTACATAATGTGATACATACATAGGTGCGATAAATAATGTTTAAAGAAACTATTTCTACTACTCACTTCCTACGGTTTGCTTCCTTTACTAAAAGTATGTGGAATAATAAATTTTAAGACAACGGATAACGTGACCACTAATTCTGCTATTAAACTAATTATAAGCTTTTCTATATGACTTCAACAATTGCAGTTTTGAGTGCTTCAATATATTTAAAATGAAGGAAATGATGCATCATTCGAGTCAATCAATTTATAAGAAGGTAGGTGTTTCAACGCAACATTGAGCAATACTAGCTTTCGAGCGAAAAATGTTCAGTGTATCAGCGGCGTTTCCGAGTCTCAGTGAAAAGTCAGTCAGTGATTGTTGTTGAAATTGTAAAATGTCAATTTGCAATTCAAATAGCGTTCCCTTTTCGCCTCGTCCTTAATTACGGCATAGTAAAATCCTTTTGACCTTGTGTGCGAAAGACAACAGATGCTAATTAGTAAACACAGGTGTCAGTGTGGGAGGGCGTAGAATTTTCAGTTTAACATCGTCGTAAAATTTCAAATGTAAAAGAGACAACATTTTGCTGTCTGCTCCGAAATTTCGTAGTACATATTTACGTTCAACCAGGACGCATAAAATCAATACTAATGATAACAGCTATTAAAACACAAAATATTGCGTTAGGTCTTAAATTAATTATATTCCGAAGTTCAAACCAGGAACATTAACTGCCACAGCGATGATTATTGTAGATTTAAATTACTTTCCTTTTGTTTTTAATGTATTTGATCTTACGGAGAAAAATAAAAAAAAAGAAACCCCTAAAAAGCCTTTTAAAAAAACCTACTCCTATGAGGTTCTTCGCTTCTGTGTTTTCATATCATATCATGGGAGCGCGTAGCAGTGTTGTTATGATATTGAACCAATATGACTCAATGTGATTCATGGTATAGGTTATCCAAAATTCAGCTTAGGTATAATGCTGCCAAAATCCTTTTCCCAAATTTACCAGCTACTTGCATAACTTTTGTTGTTGTCTATATGTATATAGCATCAAGATGGTTTAATTTAAAATATTCGTATGTTACTTATTTTTATCCGTATTCCACTTGCAACAGCTTAAGTATATCCAGTGGGCAGTTATCTTAAAATCAGGTACACTGGCTCATTTTAGATGATTTGTCACCTATTCGAATGGCTTTTAACAGGTTTTTACCTTTTTGTTTTATATGAAAAAAAGAAAGACACACTCGCTGATTGTCGCAATAGCTGACGTGTGAATTTAAATTTGAAGAAAAAAAACTATTCAACAGAAAATATGTTGTAAGAATTTTTTTTTTTTTTACATAAACATAAAAATGGACATTTGTAGATAGGCTACTCAAACACTCTTAAGTTAGTTTAGTGGGTCCCTAACCTTAATTAAACGATATTATTCTTAAAACTTTCGAGTCCCTAGAGTTTCTTTCTTTTTAATAACGCGACTGAATTCTCTGACACGGATAAATAAGCGAAGGCCAATCTTTAACTATTTTAAACTACATATTTCAGTTCTCACTCTCCACAGATGTTCGACAACAATTCGAAGAAGGAAAAACAAGTGTACAAAGAGAAATGAAACGAACTAGTTTACTCGGTTATTTTTAAAATTTCCGGTGTCTATTCTGGTACTGACTTCCGTTACATATAAGATCAAAGCTTATTTCTACGAGGTACTAACACCTGTTTAAATAGCTTTTAAACAACTGTTTCTTTTCATACTGATAGATGCTATTGCATGGCATGTCATTTAAAAATACTGCCAGGGTCAAAAAATTGGCTTTTGCATCTGGCAAAAAACGATATAGGAATAAAAAATACCACTGATACCACCACTTGATGCATGCAACTGGGGCTCCCCTCTATATGGCAAGGTTACTGACTAAAATATTTTTTATCTTTTTCATTGATTTGGTCTGTGGATATGTTGGGTTTCTCCAACGACATATTTAAATTTAAGTAATTGGAGGATGTATTGTAATTTAGTGTTGCTCTTTTTTTTTTTTTTTTTTATATCATTAAATTTTATTTAACTAAGAAAACGTTCTCAACTCTCAAGGTATAGAATACGATTCTTTACTTCTTTACGCTCAACATATTAAGTGTATTTAATGTATTTAACCTATTCTTTTCTTTTACTTGTTTTTCTTAAGATGATACTTAATAAATACATTTGTTATTGTTTTGCGAACAAAATCAGTGAATAAAGAAAAACTTTTAAAAAGGACTGTTGGATGTTTATTATAACCCCAATAAAAGAACAAAATTATATCATTATTTTAGTTTTTTAATAAACCGGGTTTTTCAGCTCACACCACCTTTCAGTATTAAATACCACATTAAAAAGTTTTTTTTTTTTTCAAACAATCATCAAATTTAATGACCTGCAACATTTACTTAGTATGAAAGATAAAAATTCTTGAGGTGGGTTGATTGATAGTCAGGATTTTCAGTTCAACATGGTGGTCTCAACATTCGGACTGGTGAGTTTCTGCATTACCCTGGACTCCATCTGGACCCTCAAGACCAGATGGAGATCCACATGTAGGGATCTAAACGTTGGCTTTTCAAAATAAATAATGTTGAACTGACTATCAAACAACCTATCGTAAAGATTAACAGTTGACTATTTCTGACCTCTATTCTTGAGGTGCCTTTACACCGTGCGATCATCAAACTCAAACAACTCGTCCCGAATACTGTTCGGCTAATCTAAATAAGGCACGATCTCGAACTTTATCAGTTCGCCTGAGTGTTCGGGGATAGCGCTAGTGACGGCTTTGAGTAAGTTAAGATAAGCTTCTAGAGCTTCTTTTAGCATTTTTCTGACGTCGTTTATATAACAATAGTACGAACAGACGCTAGTTCCACGTCAGCCGTCTTTGTAATGAAAATTGTTGTATTAAGGTGCATAGGTGCGGCCAGACATTAATTTTCACTCGACTTCCTAAGGAATTTATGGCTGGGAAACCGAGTAGACGACAAAGAAAAAAAGTACTCGGCGATGAAGTTGCCTGAAGGAGTTGCATTGAGTGGAATGAACCAGCTAAGTTTCAATTATTCCGTTCCGTGAGCTCCATGTTTGATCAGATAACGGTTTGAGGGGGGGGGGAGTGGGAAGGCAGTATTCTAGATTTAAGATAACGGTCTGTCAGTCGATGGGCTCTAACAAGTTCTTTCCTCTTCCGCCTCTATTAGTAATGCTATAATCTAAAGGTGCACCAATCATTTAAGTAGCCATTTACTTGTTGAACTTCAGTAAGGTTCGTAAAGTAAGGATTATTCACGCTAAAAAAGACTCCAAGGAAAAAATGCTTTTGAGCATTGAAGCTATAAATTATAGCTCCTACTTCAAAAATGTATGTCATATATATATATGTATATCAGAAATTAAACCTTTTATGGAAAATATGCACAAAACAATTTAAAAAAAATTAAACCTTTTAATTTACTTAGTTACATTGTAATCATAATAAGTACCCTCATTAAAATTAATTATAAATAACTCAATTAGAATGTCGTTGTTGTCTGACAGAACAACTTTACAATTCTTGTGCTTTACTGTATGGTGATCATATCGTATCTTCCCCTTAATCCCATTTAAGGTCTATAAAACTAGAGAGGGGGGGGGGAGGTTAAGGGCGAGTGAAGAAAGATCAAGAAAATTGGTAAGAGCTTGATAACACCCCGGTGATAAAGGAAAGGGCACTTAACTCCTCTTCAGGGCTTTTTCTTCTACCTCGCTGATGGAAAATGTTCTTGAGGGGAATTGAAATGAAACTACTCTAGCTACTTACTATGTAAAACGGAAGCGGTTTGCGGTGGATCAACATGAAAAAAAAAGCGTAAAAAAAGTTAATGTATTTCATTGTAAGTCAGAATTCGGATAATTATTGTATTTCGAAAAATTAATTTAACACATCGGTATTATTGACGGGCACCCCTGAACACACCACTGTTCTTTTTGGACGCTGAGGCCGCAGGACTTCTTGCATGGAAATGAAAACTGTGCTGTGCGCATGCGTAATAGTTCTTAAACAGTTTGTATGCTGCTATGTTTTTCGGACGATGCTACTACATTAGGAGTCCTAAATTTTGCCAATCGAGCTATAATTAGGATAGGAATCTTTAACCAGTACTTGACATCAGAAACTCTATTTTACGTCCGAACCGAAGAGTGGCGTAACTAAGGATTTTTTACTCTCATTAAAAAATCCTAGGGGCACCAGGCATGCAACGAACCCGCGGGTTTTTGTAGTAGTTGGCTGTGCAACCACACCATAGGTGACTGACTCCTTTTCTTGTGCTTCTTGGAACAACCGACATTATATATAGGACCAAACATGTAATTTTAATGACCTTGAAAACCTTGGCCTGTAATGCTAAGTTGCATTATATGTACTTAATCGTTGCAGCGGGTTGTCCAATCGGTATTTCTATGAAATTATTTCAAACCGGTTTAAATTCATTTTATTTTTCCTGAACCCTTTTCTTTGACTGAATAAAAAAACTGAAAGATGAAAGAAGCGCTATAAAAACAAACTCTTCTCAGTTACTGTAAAACAACAGTGTTAGTCATTTTTCCATGCAATTCATATCGCTCACCTAACTTCTATGGTACAGTAAGAATTTTTCTTCCTTTTATTTGAAACTGATTACTTACATAATCTTTTTCTGCGTTGAACGATCCTTATTATCATAATGTCCTGAAACTTCAAAATCGGGAACTACAAAACTATTATTCTTCCAACGGTCCTTTACGGATGCGAACCGTTGCCGCTGACATTGAGGGATGAGCAACGGCTTAGAGTTTTTGAAAATAAAGTGCTGCGTAGAATATTTGGACCGAAGAGGGGTGAACTAACCGGAGAATTCAGATGCTTACGAAGAACTGAGTGAAATGTACCCGGTGAATATAATTGACTTATAATTGATTTATAAGTTATAGCAGCAATACGAATAAAATGGGCGTGTGAAATTGCGAAACTTAGAAGTAAACGAATTCCGAAAAAAATAATAAGGGCGGTGCCGAATGGGAAACATCCGAGGACCAGGCCGAGACGGAGGTGGGAAGATTGCGTTAAGGCGGATCTATCGAAGTTGGGTCTGGAAGGGTGCTGGGAGAGTGGTGGAGTAGGCGTCGAACCTTCGGGATCGTTAAGCCTTCATTATTATTATTATTATTATTATTATTATTATTATTATTATTATTATTATTATGTTATACTTCCATCAAGTTTTCAATAATAACAAAAGTCAATAGTATTGGATAAACTTAGTTCCTTCTTCTTCTGGCTTTCAGACGGAGATTATTAGTGCCTTCCAATATTTTATGCATAAAAAGGGATATCCCATTGAAAACTATTCCTAGATGATTTCTCCGTCAGTGGGTTATAAAGTGAAAAAGGGTTGGGTCTTAGGTTTGCTTTATGATACAACGTCTTTAGCGGAATTAGAATTTCAAACTACTTTAAAGCAAGGGGGGGGGGGGCTCTTAAGCCATTTATTATTCATCTGGGTTTAGTCTTCGTCTCGGATATTTTGTTCAGGTCATGGTTGATTTTTTTTTTCTGAGTGGAGGATTTTAATAATAAAGTAATTAAGACAAAAAAGAAAGTTTACCTCATTTCGATTTTTACAATATACCAATAATAAAAAGAGAAATATACCAAATTTTATGAAATTTATTTTAAATATAATATGGTTAAACATATTTTTGTTCATTTTCAGATGTTCCAACACCACATGGAATTTTTGACCTATCTTTCACCCTGCTGATTTTCATCCTTTTAGCGATTAGCATTATTCCGTTGATTTCTCCTCTGACCTAGTTCTACCTGTGAAAATGTAAATCGTGCAAATACTAGTCACAGTGTTTCGTTACTAATTTGTAATCAGTTATTTTGGGAAAATCCTGATTAGGTGTACACCGATGTTCACAGGCGCGATTTACTTCTGATTTTAGTATGTTTTGTGTTAAATAATTTTTAATGTTCTTAGAAGTTATTATTAAGTAAGTCTTACTATTACCATAAGTAAGACTTACCCGAACAAGATAGACGTTCCAAATTTTAAATAACTAACAAACTAGTCATTTACAAAGTTCTACTACGACCATTTTGGTTATACGAGATAGAACTACGGAGTTCTACAAAGCCCTCTAACAGTCAAAGAACTCAATGATTCCAGTCCATCGTATTGAGGTCAATCCTAGACGCACTACAGTATGTGACAAATGACTTACTGCACAAGGACTTGAATATCTTAACAGTCATTGAAACAGCCACACAATACTACAAGTCGATCCATTTTTTATAACTTGAGCTTTATTTTAGTGGAGACATTTTTATGGAAATGGTTAGAATTAAAGTACACTCTTGAGCTTGCCTTAGTCTAATATAGTTACATTAATGGGATCGCTTGCAATACTCACGCAATAATCGGATACCCTCTGCGGCATCGTCAGCCCGGTAGCCCTACCGAATAACGGTGATATAGTACATTAAGAAAAAAAAATTTGATACCTTTGCTACATTGTTTGTCGAATTGCTACACATAACACGTTTGCGAGAGAATATCGGTGCTATTGTCACTTTCTAAAAATGGTTTTATTTTCTGAAGTTTTGCGTTTCAAAAAATTTACTAATCTCTTAAAAGGCAAGCTAATGAATAATATTCCCTGCCTCCACAAAAAATTTCTTGGAAGAGCCGCAGCTTAGAAGTCAAAGAGCCTCGGTTTGCCAAACATTGCACCAATATGTATGAAGATCCAAACACTCAAAACATGCATTCACGACAAACACACCAAATTTCACTCTTTATTTCAAAAGTACCGAATTCTCCTATAATGTATTACAAGTACAAGAGTAATATATTACAAGCAACTCAAACAAAAATCTCAGTATTGTAGCTTAAATGTAAAAGTATAAAAAAGAGAAATAATTTAATGTTAAATTTTTAATTTTATATAAGTTTTTTTTTTTTAAATTTCTACTTCTAAAGTAGGCATTTTTCAATCTCACAAGTATTTGCTCCTTTAAATTAATTACGGTTACAGATTAAGCCATTGTCTTGCTTGGCAATCCATTACTAAGTTTTTCAATTAAATTACTGGCTAGAAGGAAGGAATGATTTCCCTAAGAGGAGGGAGGAAGTAAGGAAGTTAATAGCACTCGAGGAGGAGTGAAGCACCTCTTTCTTCCACCACTAAGAATTAAGAATAGCTCTCTAAAATTTCCCCCTTCCTAGTCGCTCTAACCGCTTTTGTTATTTCAACCTGCTTTAAAGAATTCTTTTTGTTTTTCCTCTGGATCATGGTAAATAATCTGCTGAGTCCTAAAATCCGTTTGACCGTTAGATTTGAATTTGCAAAAACACAACTTTTCAGGAGAGCCAAAAAACAGTTTCTTACGTTTACTATGATTCGGCGCCTGGTTTGTAATTTATTAGATATTATTTTTTGCTGAGGAATCCATTGGTAATGCTCTTAATCATGTGAGGGTTTTGAATCGCCTCAAAGATTGCATTGGAAGATTACAAGCATCGCTATAATAAAAACATTTATATACACAAAAGTATTTTTTTAAATTTAACTAGAGGGGGAATAAAGACTGAATCGTCAAAATTTTACAGGTTGTGAAACACATGACATGATGTGTTTTATGTTGAGTGTCGTTCCTCACTAAAAAGGAACGAAGTTTAAACATTCCAGAATTTTTTCCTAACTAGGTGGACCCGTGCGAAGCACTTCGCACGGAGATTTGTATCAGATTTTACTTCTAGTTTAACATAACTATGAAATGAACTTTTTTTTTTGCCTGTTCACCCACCCCCCCCCCCCCCCCCCCCCCCGGGCCTTAAGGTGAAATTATTTTTCTACAGCAAGGAAGAATAAATTATTTTTAAGAAATTATTTTTCTTTTAATAGTTAAGGAAGAACTTCATTTTCTGAAGTTTTTCTCTACAAAAAGTTTCCTGTAATCTTCCTGGAATATTACTTGGAAATTAATCTTTCTACATTCTGATTTTAACTACCCTTCTTATTTTGTTTTATTCAAAATCAGTTCATAAGATTTTTTTTACGGTTATCTTTCTGACAATGGAGAGGAGAGGTAGTCTTTTAAGTGATAAGAACGACATCAAATAGGTTTCTAACCACGGAGAGGCAACAAAACAATATGTAGCCCCGTGAAGCTGAGGGGCCTAATCCATGCCTTTTCATAAAAACAATAAGTTTTAGAGATTTAAAACGCCTGGCCCATATACGTGGAACCTGCATGGGTCATAAAGCCCGCATAGAAACCATTGAAATACAAGAAAAGTGCATTTCAATAATTTAGTTTTCTGAAATTCCCGCTATAAAAAAGATAAATTGATAAACCCAAAGTTGTTCCACCATGATCTAATGAATCACCATTAATAGATTTTATTTATTTTATAAATATTTTGGACTACAATCATGGGCGGATCCAGCCGATTGTAAAGGGGAGGCTGCAGGCACACAGCCCTTCATTTGGATCTGACGATCAGCTTTTTCACCTTCCCACAACTAAAATTCTATCTGTTCTGCACATTTTCATTCTTTAATTTGCTTCCTTACTTTAAGCAAAGTCAAATTCTATCTTTAAATGACAGAAAATTTTCCAATGGGAGGGGCTCCAGCCCCCACAGCACCCCCCCCCCCCCCCGGATCCGCCAATGACTACAGGAGACTCCCACTTATCCGTCCTCGTCGGAACGGATACATTGCCCTTTAAGCGATAGAGCCGGTCAATCCGGAAAAGCGTAAAAAAAAATAAAATAAATATATATTATAACTTCTATATTGCGATAAAATCGAATACAACTCAATGCCTATTTTACAAAGGCTATAAAGATATTATTTAAAGACAACTTTTTTGGGCCAATTTTATTTAGCAATTTACGAAAATTTACACTATCAACCTATTCAGTTTTCATCAAATCTATTATTATTTTTCGTTTAAACGCACCTTAATTTCATTTCGTCAGTCTTGTCGAAATATAGGAAGCTATTTCTTCTTAATTTCTTTTTTATTTTTTTAATGAAATGAATGGAGGATAGGGATTTCGTTTCAAAATCAATTTAACTTCGAAGAAATTCGTTTTACTGGAGTTCGGTCAAAAAATAAAAGACAAAAGCCTTTTTGCCTACATTTTAATTTATTTAAGATCTATCGAACCACAACCTAATACAAATTTTAAAAACATTTTTGACCAGTGATTGAGAATATGACAAAGTTATAAATGCTTTTATTGATTTTAAAAAGAATTTTTTATCTTTTACAGCGTCCGTCGGTTTATCCAAAGAATCGATTAATCAGGAACCGGTTAAGTGGGAGTATACTGTAACTGCTAATTGTGAGAGTGCAATTTTCCAATGCTACACTTAAGTCTAAATCAGACGGAACAACATTTATAGAACCTAAGCTCGACAGGACCTAACACTTGCTGTAACGTAATACAATAAGTAGTTGACCACGTGCGGAGGAGGGCCTAACCCAGGCGTTATCTCAAAAATGGTAGGTTTTAGGGCTTTAAAACACCAACCCCAGTTTAGTTCAAGTGAACTAAACTGGATCTTAATGCTCGTATCGCAATTTATAAAACCCAATTTGATTCGTTTCGATCCGTTGAATCAGTACGTTTAGGTCGATATTTTTTTTTGGACCAAAAAATGAACACTGAGAATGCAATTCGCAAAAGCTCCGTGAAATTCTGAATCCAACGATACCACATTCATGGCATTTGGGCACGACAGGGCACCTTATAATTCATGAAAAACCGATTTTTACGCTTTGTGAAATAATATATGTGAGATGAGATTATAAATACTCCGTGAAACCTCACACCAAATACCACGTACAATACTAACCCAACAAACGAAATATTAAATTATGAAATAATCCTCGACGGAACTATTTCCTTGTATCGATTCCTTTATCGACTTTTTTTATTTATATTTACATTTGAAATCACGTTTCGAATCGTAGGATCACATTTACCCCCTTACTATTCAACCATATTGAATACTGTTGTACGGTACTGAGGATAATATGGAGAGTAAATCAAAACGATCTGTAAATAATCGGTTAGTTGCATTCCTTGACGATCTGTAGAAAACGATTTAACTGCCCAGAGATAATTTGTCTGTTAGATTCGGCTATAAAAAAATACAAATAAATCTTAAAAAATAATTTTCTTAAGCAAAATTTTTCTATTTAAGAGTCAAATGACACTATTTAAATTGACAAGGGGCATTATGACAAGAATTTAATTGTTTCTAATGAAGGAGTTAATTGGTATAATTTCATTATTTTCATTCTTCCATTCACAAAAATTTAATATTTGGCTATAAACTAATTGGGAGAGCCTATTGACGATATATGGTAATCCATAGTGAATAGATGTGATTCAGATTCAGTTTTCTTACAATTAAAAAAATATCACTTACCTCCTGCATTCACTAGGCCCTTCAATTGTTACTAATTTATGATTGGAGTAATCCGATCACAAAGCCATACTAATTGTTTTTTCTTATGATTAATTTTACTTTAATCATTCATTCATCTTTGTTACTGCATTTTTTATATATATATATATATTTTTTTTTTTTTTTTTTGGAGAACTCTCGCGGGGCTGACCCAAATCCTGTAAAGTAGTTGCTCTTAATCAAATAAAATAGCTTTGGAGCTTAAACTAGATACAATATAAAAATCGAAAAAAAATTTTTTTGTTCTGTTCACTGCTTAATTCTTAAATATTGTTAAAGTAATATTAAATACCACCTTTTCGAACATGGCCGTACACAATTACCGTTTCTTATACATTGCTGAATCTATATAACAGAAACTTAAGCCGTTGCTATCCCTTAGGATAGATAAAATGGAAGTATTATGGGTAAGATAGTGTTAGGTGAGTGGGTGAAGGTAATCTAGGGTGAAGGTAGGTAACATTGTAGGCCGGTGTATTTAGTATTCAATGCATTATCCGCTACAGTAGCCCCTCTGTAAAATATTAACCAGGACCCAAGCCAATGCCCTGCGCTACTTCGCCTTTCGGCCATTTTCACTAGATTCTGGATGCAGGGTAGTATGCTCTGAGTATGCTCTTATAGCATGGCTCTTTATTGGCCTGGAAGTTTTATTAGTCTGGAAAAAATGGAACCAATCAATCTGAAGAAAAGTGATGCTTTTGTGAGCGTCTATCGGAACCAGGAAAACCGGCCATTACTGGGCTTTTCCACGTGCTTGGGTAATCGAGCGAGAATTCGCTGCTTCATTAATGATTCCGAGATGAACGATAGTTTAGTTTTTTTTTTCAATTACCTTGAATTCATTCAAACTCTGATGCTGTCTATAATAATAATAATAATAATAATAATTTTTATTCTTTTTTTTTTTTTTGTAAGAAGGGTGATATCTTTTTTTATGAAAATTAAAATCAGTATTATGAATTATATTTCTTTTTAAATGTTCGATGAATTTATTACGGACTTATAAAACATAAGAAAAATAAATATTTTTTTCTTAGTAAATCTGTATTCTTTTGGATTGCACTATTTAATATTATTAATAATTTAGTATGTTTGGCAAAGTTTTCATAATAATAATCCATGGTTCAGCGTAGTTACTGACCTCTCCTTCCTCATGGTTTATTGATTATATGTACATGGAACATAGGGATTTGGGATTGATAATTGAAGGAGACTAGGCTTTCAGGTTTTTGCTGAGACTATTGTTTTTAAGAAGAAAGTAACTATTTTCAAAAATATCTAATTATTTTAGTAATAACAATAATTTTGTTAAAAAAGTATAGAATTCATCAAAAGGATAATCTGACATATCTTTATTTTGAAATGTATCTCGCAATTCTAAAATTGGAAATGTTTTCGATATTGGTAAGGGATCATTCGTTTGCTAATTCCCTCGTATCTCTAAATGCTAAATAATATTTTCAATTCAATTACTTTGAATGTATTAATTTCGTGTCCTCTTCAAATCCACGAGAGTTATTTTAATTATTTGCTACGAAATCGAATTATCCCATTCCCCTCGGTAACACCTCCTATCCAAAAGGGGGGGGGGCTATTTATCAAATGACAGGTCTCTAAATATCTTTTGATAAATCCATTTTCAATAATGTCATAGATGATTTATGGAGTCAACATTGTCAAAGAGTTATCGGTTCATTTAGTACTCTCACCAAAGTTTTATATTTTAAAACTAGTTTTTTTTCTCCTCGGAGACCTATAATCACTATAATCACAAAACATTAAAAGACGAAATATTAATTCCGTTATTGTTTTTTTTTAATAAATATTCTGAAAAAAAAAAATCAAATAAATTATTTCTATATTCCAATTAAAAAAAAATGAGTATACATATAGACTTACATATACACTTCCAATTACAACATAGAAATATTTACATATAATGTTGAGTAAAGCTTCCCCTATGGTACTTCTGGGCGTGGCCTATTTCCAGCGGTTATGTGACCGTGATATAAGCGTTCTTTTCACTTAAAAATGTCCTTCATTAGGTCTGTTTTCAGTAGAGATTGGGGCCACAATAAACATCGCATTATTAGCTACGGATAGAAGCAACATAGAGGAACTAATATCTAATATTGTTATTGGATGAGCAGAATTGTAATTCGAACAAAGTTACAAGTTGATTTATTACTCTTTTTTCTTCCCTTACAGAGCCTTTACGTCTATGCGTGTTCTTTCCGGGCCAGTGGTGATGGCAGGGGATTAATGCATGGTTGTGAAGAAAAAAAAAGTCCTCGGGAGTTAAACTTTGGGTTTTTGTGGGTTCTCGGGTGAAACACCTATTCAACGCGTTAGCTGCTTTACACCGTATCATTTCCATGTATCATTTCCACTTCTAATTGTATAACATGGTTTGTAATTTCGGTTTATTTAATGGCTTTTACGATGTGCACGGAGATCAAATGTACCTATGCAGAAAGAATGAAGAATATTTGGAATTAACGAATGTGTAATCAGCTAGCTGTATGTACATGAGTAATTGGTGGATTTTTATAGCTTATTCGTGACGGCGACGATTTATAAATAAAAAAAAAATCAAATAATATAATATATGAATCTGTCGTAGAAATAAGAATTCATCGGGAATTTTATATATATGCAATTGTAATATTCAACAACGTTCAACAAGAAAACCTATGGTTTAAATGTCCCAAACCTTTTGTTGGAACGAACTAACATTGGAACAAACTGTCATAGCACAAGTTTGTGACTACAGAATTCGAGCACCATCCACGAGGTTCTAGCCCCTTCTCCTTAGGGGTATCTATACATAAGGAGCTATTGAGTGGACAGTTAGTATTGGTCTTTGTCTTGATTGTGAAGCTCAAGTCATATGATTATTTGTGTTACAAAGTGATAATTTTTGTAACCTGTTTCAATATTTCGGTATTTATAATTCGTGTGGCATTGATAATTGTATATTTTCGTTGAACACATATTGTTAACCCACAGAAGTGGTACAATATACAGTTTTAATTTTTAAATTATATATCTTAATACTACACACAAATTATGTGTATTTGAAATAAAGAAAAATCTCAAATTTGAAGATACAGTTGGGGATATATTTGTGGACATAAACCTAATCGTTAATATTATGGTTAGATATTACTGCGTGGACCATGAAAAAAGGAAAAACATTCAGAAAGCAATTTCCGACGTTCACCCATGTAAAATAAATTATCTTCTTTAGTTTATGTCATACGTTCGCGGAAATGGGTTCCCCTTAAATATTTCCCTCCAAACTGGTACCAAAGCTTAATACAAAAAGCTATGGTGGTTTTAGCGATTGGAGGAAAATACAGGGCGAGACCAAATTTCCCGAAGAACAAGATAAATAAGAAGCGGAGGGGTTGGGCGTCCTGTAGAAATCGAGTTGCGTGAGACAGACAACACTTCATCTGGAGGCTCCTCTTCCCAATATCCGGAGCAGTTCCTCCTTCTGGAACACCAGTTCCATCTTAATAGAACATCCATCTCTCTCCTATTGGCATCTTTGGGCTCGCTAGGGCGTGTTCCATCTGCTCTACAACCCTTTCCCATTATGCTGCCCACTGCACAAGCCTCGGTTCCCACCACGGTTCTTTTTTCAATAGGAAATATGTCGCACAAGTACGTGATTCATCTGAACCAGAGGAGAACGAACATTATTCAAACAGAAATAAAAGAGTGGTCTAATTTACTATGATCGATGTTTTGTCTCGGATCATTAATATTTAAGATTTTCAGTCTAGTGTTTCAACGTTTCTACTCTGTGTTTTGGGTTATAGTCGGGGCTGGTTTAGCTCTGGAAGTGTTTCAGAAATTTCACTTTAACTAGTCATAAAAAGTAAATTGTACCTAACACTGTTTCCTACCATTTAAAATAAATAATTGGTCGAGAATTAGTTATAAGGTTGAAAAAAATAATAATAATGTGCAGGTCTTGTTACACTTATATTACACCTTAGATTTAGGTCTTCAGCAGGTCTAAATTAGAACCAAAACAACCAAAAAGAGAGATCATACCATAAATAAAAATTAATAAGTATCAATAGATACATTACTTATGAATGTACGGATTATAAATCTAAGGTAGATAATACTTTACACCGAGACTATGTAAAACGTTTCTATAACTATATTGATTACTCTCTCAATTTACCTTGTGCTTGTGTAATTTATATTTTATATAGTTTCATCAATTACTTTAATTTTTAATTTTTTTTTAATTATCTTATTTCCATCTCTCTTTTATATTTCTTACTGGGACACTTCAAAGTCAAGTCAAACTTATTGTTTTAGGTATAGTGTAAAATTGAAGGGGTATAAATTGTAATATTATCAAAGTTCGTCTCCTCTGTAAACACATTTTCTGTCATTTAAGGTGCAAAATAAATAGTTGGAGTCCTTTGCTTTTGCACTTACCTCTACTAATAAACAATTCTTTCTAATAGTTTACAAACGGTTTATGCACTGTTATTCACCCGTGGGGCAAGTGTGTAAATCGGACTTAAAAACCTTTTTTCTTCATCCTGGTAGCAACTTTTATAATATAGAAAAATCAACTATGCTGCTAAAAAAGAATAAATTTTGAGGGTCAAAATGATATTGATAAAATAATTAGTTTTTGGGCGGCAGAGTTGGCAAAATCCTTCTTTTTTTGATAATTCCTTTTTGAGTTAGGATACGCTAAAATCAGAAAATTATTAGAAATATCTATCGCAATAGTAATATTTAAAAGAGGCATCGTTTATGTTTTCTCTAGTTAATTGCATCTGACAACCTGATTTTTTTTCCCAAAAAATAAATGGATTACCGAAGTGCCCGATACAAGCCAATCGGGGAGCCAAGTTTGATCCGTTTATTAGGTTTCACGTCATTAGCAATCAGGTCCCTGCCCACGTGTGAATCTCTCTTTGAGAACTCAATCCGGTTACCTTCAAAGAGAGGAACGAACAGCTTGATTGCTACCGATGGGGACTTCTAAGAAGTTCTATGTATCTAATAGCCTTACCAATTTAATTCCGATAATAATTACTGATTTTGCATCGTTGATTTTAGTAGTTCTTTTTTTGAATAATAGATTTGTAATTATAATAGTCAAATGTATTGCTGGTATCAGTCATTAGATGATTCTGGGGTTTGGAGATCTTCCTGTGACACTTTCAATTAGATTAATTAATTGAGATGTTCAAATTGAAAAGGAGATGTAGACAAAAATGCCATGTTTTTTCAATGAAAAATTGTACCTTTCAGTAGCATTAAAAAGTTCCTTCCTACTCAAGTTTTGTTTTGAACGATGTCACGTGAGTCCGTTGTTGTTTACAGGATGACAGTTTGCTTTTGAAAGTGTCGCAGCCTGGGTGATAATCAACCTTTCTATAACCTTCGTCTATCGGTTCCAGTATGTTTATTTATTTCCTTTTATCAATATAGATCCCTTAACAGGTACTGGATACGACTGTCATCTACGGATGTACCATTAATTAAAACAAAACTGGCTTTCAATGTAATGGAAGATTAGGATAGAAGGGAAGGGTCATTCCGTGAAAGTAGGGAAATTTAGATGTTGAAATTTTTTTAAGTAGAAGTTGAGTTTAAACAAAATTTTTTTTTCTGAATTTCTTCATGAAGTGTCTAAGGAACTATAGAAAAAATTTACCATCATACAAACTTTTACTTTTCAAGAATTTTAAAAATTTTGAAATTTAACGGAGTGAGGGAGAGAGGATGCATGTGAGAGAAAGAGAAAATTCCATAAAATGTCCATTTTTGAAGTTGAAGCTGAATTAAAAAAAAAAAAAGATGTTCTGAATTTCTTCGTAAAGTGTCTAAGAAACTATAAAAAAAAAAAAATCACCATTATACAAACTTTCAGTTTTCACGAATTTTGAAAATTTTGAATTTTAAGTGAGGGAGAGAGGAAGCATTTGAGGGAAAGAGAAAATTCCATAAATTGTCCAAACTTTTTTATTCATTAAAACAATTTAGATAAATACATAACAAAAATAAATTAAATATGTTTGATACAATAAATTGAAGTCTTCCGACCAGTAAATTTTCTAAAGAAATATAAATAATTACATACTCAACACCACACATTATTAGCATAACAACACTAAAGAAAAAATATGACAATACCATTGTAACTTGATTTATATACCTAAACCCTTTTCGACTACATTTACTTCAAACGGAAATATGTGCACCATTTTTCTTTGAATTATTTTTATTTCTGGAGGGGGTAAGGCCATTATAATGTCTTCTTTTTCTTTCACACTTGTCATTAGCATTTAAAATAAATTCTTCCTTTGATTTTCGATAGGAGACAAGGCCGATAACATTAATGTACCCATCCAATTTTATGCTCTCAACATAGCAGACATATTGAAAAGTTTTCTTTTTTGAACCGACTGCATCAAAACGGGCTACAACGTAGCTTCCAGGTTCAGGAAGAGACATTTCAGGTGATTTGAATGTTTCATGTTGATTTGATTCAGAAGAATCGACTTCACTGTTGATTTCTAATATCTCGGTAGGATCCAGCTGAGAAGAATGGGGGGGGGGGTCGTGCAATAAACCTGTTCCGTGTTGTCCAATGGTGAATTTTGCACAATCAAGGCAAGTAAAACAGCTGAATCGGTTCATTTTGAGTATGCCTGGATTTGAAGCATGGAATACTGCTTGTTGCACTTTCATAGTACCTTTGAAAGTTGATAATGAAGGAGGAATGAGAGATGACATAGATGTAATTTCGTCCTGATCGATGGCATGGAGTATTACGTTTGTTGTTTTTTGTTGAAGCGTTTTAAAAAATGCATTAAAAGTACTTACATCTTCTCCACAAGCCACAACTTTATCTGCGGTTCTCTTAAGGCATCCACCAATACCATCCACAGCTCCTTTGCCGTGGCCAGCAGCTGAGTAATTCCTTATGGCCGATTTGGCTCCGGTAGTAGCCTCAAGGGCATGAATAAGCAGGTAAAAAATTGTCTTGTTTCGATACTGTGTGGAAGGAGAGTCGGACAGAAAGTGGAATATATCGACTTTAGGAAGATTAACTGAAATGTACTGAAATACTGGTCTCAAGTGAGCCCACACAGCAGCAGGTCCATGTTCTGTGCTCTCAGAAAGAGTACAGAAAGCTTGAGATCTTATTTCTTCGTTAACGTTTTTTCTGAAGTAAAGCTGTACGATATGCAGAGAAAACTGTTTCCTGCTACCGCCAAAGTGGAGCGATTGAATTTCCCGTCCATACTTCATATTATAATTCTCGGAAAAATCACAGTGGATTAGTATTTCATTTTCAAAAAGTCGTGTTTTTAAGAATCTTATTGATCGAACTTAAGCTATCGTTTAATAATTATTGTTTATTCTCGAAAATCAACTTCAAATCTCTTTCCCTCACACACTTTCTCTTTCCCTCATATTATGTAAAATGAGGGAAAGAGAAATGAGGGAGAGAGGTTTTCAAAGAAAAATTGCATCACACCTTCACGTGTTAATTGAATCGAATTAATCTTAAAACATCTGGTTATTCTCGACAAAATTAACAAATTGAAATTAATTAAACAAATGTTTTACTTACTATGTCAGTGATTTTCAGCGGTGAGGGAGAGAGAAAACACAATAACAGCACTAAGTTTTGTTGAAAAAATTGTTCACTGACGAAAAACGAATCGAGGAAACAAACTGAGGAGGTTACACTACCATTAACGGGAAGTTGTTGAGCATTGCCAACCTTTAAGACCTGAAAACAAAAAGTACTCTCGCCCGGGCGGGAATTTTAAATAAAAGTGAGGGAGAGAGGTTTATTATCGGGGACAAATTATTTAATACTAGTATTTTTAGTGAAATTAAGATAACACTTTCCAAATGGCAAATTTTGAAACTATAATCTTTCAGTTGAAAAGTAATCAAGTATGTAAATTTTAACAAAAACTAATACAGAGATATCTGGATGTGAAGAATAAAAGTTGGATTAGGGGACAAGTGAGGGGGAGAGAATTGAAGCATTTTGTTCCTTTCCGCGGGAGCGTATGTGAATGTCAATAAAATCAACAGTACCTACTTGAGTTTGTGATAAAAAAACTTTCGAAAAATTCAACATGGGTGCCCAATTTCTGCTGGGACATAAATTTCCCTAGTTTCGGAGAACGACCCGGAAGTATAAACATTTCATAAATATAGATGAAGTTAAGAATTATCAAAATGTTACGGTAATTAATCAATGGTGGGAGGTCTACTTCATATTTTGTATTTTATTTATGTAAAATTTCAGTTTTGGCAGTCACCTCCTTTTTGTTGTTAACTCCTCAATTACTCATAATTTAATAATTAATCAAGGGGAAAACTGCGGTTGATTATAGAAAAATACTGCGTAATCTTGGTGAAAACCAAGACCCTCATGGAGTAGTAGCTATATTTGTTTGATTTCTCTCTTTCTTAAACTTTTAAAAAAGGATTTATGTTATTTAAATGTGTTTTTTTCTTTCTGTTGATACCCTAATTAGTGAATCGTTAACTTGTTGACTATTATTAGATTTTTAAGGTACACAGGTTTTTTAAATGGATCTTACATCAATCTTGATACTGTGGAAGGATATCACGCTTTTTTTTCTTAATTTTGATTCATCGGTTGTTGAGTAATGACTGAATATTGGGTTTGCTCGTTTGAGTTGGTGCAACAGTTAGATATTGCCGAGGACCGGTTGATGCTTACTGGATCGTGAAGTATTGATTGACTGTAAACAGATTTGAGTTGGATTAGCCAATCTTGGCTAGGCCTTTGTGCTGATCAACAGTTCACTAATGGTGATCCTACAATCGGTTATAGCATCCTTAATGGTAGTTATTATTATGGCAACCCTTATCATCTCTACCTAGCACGCCATTTTATCCTTAATTATAGATTTATTGTTAAGTATTATTTTTTATTAGTTTTGAATAGATATAAAAATTCTTTATTCTTTATTATGTACAAATATTATTATTATGTCATTTTGTGTGATTTGCAATCTGCTAATTAGCAATAAGCAAATACGTTGAAATCCTGTTGGATGAATTGCTAACTTTACTAATACTAAGTTAGCATATCTCTCGGCCACCGCCTCAAAAGTCTTCGGGGTGGAATGTAAGGGTTTATGTTTGATGTTAGTGTCTGTGCTAAGGGGTTCATGTTAAATGTTAGTCTTTGGTGGAAGTTTTTGTAGTATTGTGTGGCTGTATCGATGACTGTTGGGATATTCAGGTCCTTGTGTAGTAAATCATTTGTCACATAGTATGGTGCAATGGGAAGCTTATTAATTCAATACAGATTATCGTTTTAATTATTAAAACGATTATCGTTTTTTTTATTTGAGAATTTTAACTTTATTAAGATGGGGCCTCGTGAGGCTGAGTTTAAGTGGTGCTTTTCTTTGGTAGGAGAAGTACCACCCACTCTCATGGGTTTTTATAGAAAGGGATGTAATAAAAAAAAAATAAAAAAAAAGATATAACACACAGCTAATGTGCTCTTTTAAGCCCAAAGATTCATTTTAGTAGCGGTCATTTACAAAAATAAGAAATACAGGAATTTTTGTTTTACTTTTTCATTTTACACAACATTAGCAACCTTCCTTATTAGTACCCTAACCTATCATGGAAAGTAGCATGATTAATATCTTCTAATAACTAATATTTTTTTTTTATTAATAACTAATGTTAAATGTTTACTAATAAACTTCTTATTTTAAATAAAAGTTTTATATATCCTTTCAAAAAATAATTAGCTATATAAGTAAACATTTTTATTTTAAAAAAGCAGGATCTTACGATGGTGACTATGTTTTGAAAAGTACCTATTACCAAGTGATATTATGTGAAATTGTAATGAAATAGTGTTTTCTCCAAACAGCAGTATATACCCCAGCCAATTTAGATGAGATCTAAGTAAAGACTTACACAATTCTTGTAGTCTTATATTGGACGGGTTGAAAAACAGCTTCCTTATATTTTTATTCCACAAAATGTTATATTTTTCATTTTTAGCTTCGTCTATTGCATATTTGAATGCATATTGTTTCATTTGAAATGAAACAACACTAAAATATCTTTTATTAGCAGTTCTATTGGCCCCTTTCACATTAATATAGTTCTAGGAGAGATTTATACCCACTCATTATTTTTTCATATTTCTATTTTTACAATTAGTGGGGGACACAAGAATTAGTTGTTTGTTTTCTTCTTGGGTTCCATTTTTTCATATCTTATTTTTTACATTTTACGAAATTCATAACATTTTTTTTAGTGTATTTTTCTAAAATAATCTAAAATACATAGTAAATTTTCCCTTTACATTTCTTTTCTATTTCCTTATAACCCCATTTCCTTTTCACATTTACTTCACTATCACGTTCTTACATAATATTTTCTTAAGCAATACGAAAACCAATTTTCGTATTATGATCATCGAGAATCACCATCTGGCATAATATTATTCTAATTCATTTAGTAATGAAGCTGATTTGACTAACGATAACCATTATGGTGGGTTTCATTATTGCTAAAACATGACTTAAGTGCCTCCAGGGTAGGAACGGGCAAGATCTAGATGGAGGGTCAATTAAATTTGTACATGGGAAATTGGGGGGGGGGGGGACTCGGGCGAAATTGGTTGGGATTAGTGGCTGATGTAGGATTCCAGTTTGATATAGAGTCTGGAGGTTTAGCATGGATAACTTTATGTTGGCTTATTCCGTTTTTGGTCAGAGTATATTACTTATGTAAAAATAAGTTGCACAGTGCTTTTTTTTTTTTAATCATTTTTCGGCCCTTTGTGTAATTTATATTATTTTGAAATTAAATAATTTAAAGGTTTTTTCATATTAAAACCTCATTTGACTTTTCATAGCAGAAAAGAAGAATATAATTAAAAGAAAAATAATTAGAAGAGCAGAAATAGATTTGTTCGCATTTTTTTTTTAATCTAAAATTTAGGTAATGTTACATTGTCAACGATTCTTTTCAAGGTGGTCGAGTGAAAATTGGAATGGTATTAGCCATCACTGTGAGGTACACATTCCGACACGACACCTGTCTTATTTGCTTCAACAATTATCTTGCGCCTCTGAAGGAAGACGAAAATCGCCGATGACTCACGTTCGACAGAACATTTTGTTGTTATCAACTTGTCAAGAAGTCTGTACAAGTCTGATATTTTGTTCAAATAATATCCGAAAATAATGGACCTGTCAAAGAGAGGTCACTCATTTCTCCTGCTTTTCTCCTTATGGTTAAAACATCAGTGTTACCACGATTTAGGAAGTTGATGTATAGATTACAAAGAAAGTCCACAATCGGTGGAAAAGATGACTAGAATTTATATATTTATTGTTGCTTCATTACTTTATATGATCACTTATTTATTGATCGTGTAGCTCATGTAAAGCATTGCATAAAACAGTCAGTCATTTATCATTCCAAATACTTCCAAATTATAAGCGATATTAGGGAAACATTATTATATATATAAAACGGATCATATCGCTCGTCTAATGCGAAACTATTATAACAAAAGAAAAAAAAGGTAATAATATTTTTTCAGAAGAACCAATAAATTCTTTTCTTTTCCTTTCCTCTGATATCCGTCGCCGATATTTAAAAATTGTCACAAATCTTATAGCGGCCTATAATCCGTCATCTCAGGGATTGAAAAGAAAAGTTGAAAGATCGTTCTTGAAAATAATTAAAAAAAAAAAAAGAAAGATTTATAGTTAGACTAGGTTACATCGATCAATATAACGATTTATTTATTTAATAACAAACGTTTAAAAATTATAAATTTGCGATCTGCAAATTACTTGCAATGAGCAAATTTCGCTGGCTGCTACATGAGCGTTCCTTCTGGAAATGACAAATTAGCTCAGCAAGTCTCTTGGCCACCACCTGCGTAGTCGACGTGGTGGGCTGAAAGGACGTGGTGGCCTTTTTCACACTTATGTCTATTAATAAAGTTCTATATGTTAGTTTAACATTGTTCATCATTAATAATGTCTGATGTTACTAAAAAGTTTACTTAGCATACGTATTTGGTTTAAACAATAAACACGAGAAGATAAACCAACGGTATATTACGGAAACTATTCGTAATCAACGATGTGAAACCTAAGAAGACAGCAAATTAATCTACAATTTTTTTTTACGTATTGCAGTTACTGTAAATCCGTAATAAATACAATATACAAAAAATTAGTTATCAAACTCACAAATAGTTTTCAAATACACATAAAGGTGGCTTTATACTGCGTCAAATGTGACGAACATGTAATCCCCGAACCTTGCTGTACAGACGTTATACGAACTCAGCCAAAGTTACTTTTCAAGTTGGAGTCTTATTTAGAACTATTCCCGAGACAGACTGTTCATGAACGTGATTCGATGCGGTGTAATGCCGTCTTAAAAAAGTTCTATAATTAACATAACAGGCTAGGCGCACATTGAGACACTCGTATCGCGACGCAGAGAAGTTTTTGCGAAACGTGAATTAGATAGGAACTGCGCACATTGGCACGCAGAGGAGTGTATCGCAGTTTCCTATCTACAACAAGTATTACAAAAACTACTCTGCTCTGTTCTGCGTCGCGAGTGTCTCAATGTGCGCCTAACCTAAAAGTGCTACAGCTCCAGTGACAGCTTTCCAAACGTGAAACAAAAATTTTTCCGTTGCAGTATGTCGCCTTTATAATTTTGAATTCTCGCATCTTTTTTAAAACTTCCATGTTACCCCTTGTAAAACTTAACGGACCAAGGATTTCTTCTAGGGGGCAGACTGATAAAATTTTCGTTTAGGGGGGCAGGTAAATAAAATTCCTATGACTTGGAGAATGGTTCGAGGTATTTTGACCTTGAAAGTCTTTATTAATTTTTCAAATAAAACATATTTGATATTTAAAAGTTAAAATTTTTTGTTTTTATTTAATGCCTAAAAACATAGTAATGAATACGAATTTATTTAATTTGTAGTTTTTGGTCCTCAAAATTTGTAGGGGATTCCCCTACGGACGCCTAGGTCACGGACTGAAATTACGTTTCTTCCCGAAATTATCTGATATCTCATTCATTAAAATCTATTGCTCCTGGGATCAGGATCAGGAAAATGGATATGTACTGCCTGATATGTATATATATATATATATATATATATATATATATATATACAGTGCAACGATGTCATAACGACATGTATTGCGACCTTAAAACTTGATTGCATCTCAATGCGATGGACCCGCAGCTGTACTTCTCACTTGCTCCCAGCTTAGCACTGCAATCTTGGCCTTTGGAGTTAAGTCGAGGATCGACTCAAAGACCCGCTGGCAAAGCCCAGAGAGCAGTCCTGCTAATTAGGCAGGGCTCGAGGATATGAAAGGCTTCGCTTTTTTGGTACGGGAAGTAAGAGCTCCTCTTGAGAGGTCCTTTGCAGGGCTCGTTACCATCTTTGAAATGATCATCCACACCAGAGCATTTTTCTTTATATTTAGTCTAATGTGCTTGAGTACAGAAATGAATTTTAACATTTTATAGTATTATAGCATTGTTTTTTTTATTTTAGAGTTCTTATAGTAACGATATAGATTTTTGTGTTTTTAATCAACGGCATAATATTAACATAGGTGCTATTCGTTATTCACTGGATTTTTATAACGACCTTTCTAAATGCGAATCAATAATACTCTTTTTAATTAGGGCATGATATTATCTGTAAATAGCTAAGCTCATGAAATATGAACTATAACTACTTATCTGTATGAGAAAACACCTCCAGTTTTTACTTATTATTATTATTATTTAATAAATAAATTACTATTATTATTATTATTATTAACTATTAAGTATTTAGGTTTCGAAATATATTAGGAAGGTAAAGGTAAGACATCTACAAAATGATCTTGAGGCCAAACGTGACGTATGCAGGTGAAACGTGGATCCTGACGCAAGAAAGCGAGAATATGCTGCGGGTCTGGGAAAGAAAGGTACTCAGACAAATATTTGGACCAGTACGTATCAATGGCCAATGGAGAGCGCGAAATAACAAAGAGAAACGGGAACTCAACAATGAAACACACATTGTTAGTCTATTGAAATCTAGCCGTATAAGATGGCTAGGGCATGTAGAAAGGATGGAAGGAGACGGATTCCCGAAAAAACCGTTATATGCCAAACCATGAGGCCAGAGATGGAGAGGAAGGCCCAGACTGCGATGGATGGATGTCGTCGAGGATGATCTGCAGAGGATGAGAATATGTCGTGGAAAACCGAGCTGCAGACAGGGAGGATTGGAGAGGAATTGCAGCATGAAGGCCCTGCAAGGACTGAAGAGCTAAGGGGAAAAAAATTAAGTATTTAGGGATTTTTAATAGCCCTCTACCTCGTGTCCGGGTAGCAGTCATCTTTCTATCCTGTCCTCTTCAGGAACGACCCTTTCTCATCTCCTTTGGGAGAAGTGGGATGAAATCACAATTTCCTTGTAAATACCTCTCGTTACTTTCGTCTTTTTCCATAGATTTTTTTTTAAAGGTTTCCGTTTTTTTTTTCTAATTTACGTGATCATTATTTCATAATTTATATGCTTAGTTAGTCCTATTCTATATTATATTTCTTTTTACTTCTTTTATATTGATACCAGGCCGAGCGTTTAAAAAGGATTTAAAACGAAGACAATTTTTGATCTTTTTCTATCTCACTCGTTATCAAACTTGGTGGCAATTTATTATCGACGTAAATACTTTCTAGAAAGGACTGGTCAGTCTTTATTGTATAACATGCATAAAAGAATATTAAGAAAGATTGAAATTTATTACATTATGATTTATTCATCCCGGATTTATAGAAATCATCCGTCCTAAATAGTATTTGAAGTGGTTTTGATTGACCGAAAGATTTGATATAATTGCAAATCTGAAATGTCTCTTGTTATATTTCAATATTTTGTTATATTTCGCCAGTTTCTCCAAATTTATTTATAGAAATGCTCTGGAGAAAAAAAAAATCAAATGGATCAAATGTTACCCCTTCAGCCATCATGTTCTTAAGAAACCCTATAGAATATTAGATGTTTGTAGGGGATATGACACCTCGATCGGAAAAAAAGACTATCATCGGTGTAGTAGACCCATCACCCTAACCATTATCATAATTGATTAGATTCGCGTTTCAGTTATCTTACGGATTCGGCCCACGTTAACGGATTACTGTGGATAGAAGGAGTCCTGATGATTGTGATCGAGGATGCTTTACTATCTGTCGAAGGTTCAAGATCTATATTGATGATCGTAATATTCATGATTCCATATTGTGCCACTTGGGATGCCATGCATATGTCGCGCCGAGGGCTAGGCTCGAGTCCTATGCGTGACATGGCTTGTTAACGTTAGGCGTGCTTGACTCAATGCAAATAAATTACTTTCGAATGTGTCATTGACCATTGAACGTAAATTTCCGTGTTGTCATATTCACAAAAATTAAGGATCTTATGAAAAAAAAAAGAATGGCATGCGAAACGGATGGATTTTTATTCTGTTATAAGAAAAAAGACAATATTGACTATTATTAAACTCTGTATCAATATCTATTCAATATGTTTATAATCAATTTTAAATTTTAAAGATGATTAGAAGCGTAATGTATTTCGGCCTACATCGAACGTCTAAAACGGTCAATAGGACTGGCTGGCCCCAATAATCGATATACTGATGATCGAACTTAATATTACCAATCAGCTCACCAAATGCTAATACATTTATTTTTTCTCTCGTTGTTTTTCATTTAGATGATTTTAAAATCTAATTCATCAGCACTCTTTTCCTGCTACTTATTAAACAAAAGATCTTTTCGCCTCGCCATATTTACATATTTAATGAAAACTGCGGTGGAAGACCACACCCTTCCTACGGTTTAATTTTGAAGTATGCAAATTGATAACGTTCTAGTTATTTGGTTGGTTTACATTTGAGTGGTAGCCGTTATAACCCAGAATTAATTTAGTATATACACTGTCAGAATGGGCTGTTATGTGAATCTATTTCGTGTTTTTTTTTTTTATTATATTAAATATTTAACTTTAGTTCCGAAATAGCTTATTTTGTATTTACTGTTCCCTAGGAAATATTACGAGTCTTAATAGCAAACATCATTAAAACAAATACATATCTCTTAATCCTTTCAACAAGGTCACACCTCAAAAATTGGCTATATATTTAATGCGCCGAAAAAGTTTATCTTAGCTAGATCGTGAAGGTTCAACTCTAATTCAAACCTCTATAAATTTTTAACAATAAATCTTAAGTGGCTAAATTTTAAATATTTTATATTGCATTCTTCTTCAAATATAAAACATAAGTCAGCCGTCATCGACCCTAAAACGATTTGCTGAACAGTAAAAAATTATATTTTGTGAGTCATATGCGTTTAAATGTCCCTTCGATTAAATATTACGCTATTTCGATGTTAGCGATTTTATTGTGTATTAATATCGATATTTTAAATGAAATAACGATCAAAAAGCAAATGAATACTTGTATAACGATGAATACAGAGGCTTGTCGGGTTTTGAAACATGTTTTAATGAGGCGATCCAAACTTTTACCAGCTTGTCAAACACAAAATATCACCTCGAGTGAGGCGTATTCAATTTTGAAATTAAATTGCTTACTCGCGAGGATAAAACTCATTTTTGATTTGTGTACAGAGAAGATGAAACTTCAAATTGGAAGTATTCATTATTTATTCATATGTGAGATGCAATGTATTGTTCAAATATTGTAAAGAAACCATTGGATCTATTAAATAACAACTCAACATGAGTCTTGTGCTGCCCACAACAAATACATAAATAAAAGAAGATTAAATAAGTCTCCTTTTAGCACAGTGGCAAAATATTGATAAATATTATATACATGCTTATTTTTATGTTTATAAACATATTATACGCTTCGCTACTGTATAATACCACAATATTTATTTAATTTATTAAATGCATTATTTTTTTTAAAAATAAATCAATAAAATTTGTTCTATTTTCGTATATCTTAAAATAAACAAAGGGAAACCGAAATTATGTTCTTACATACACAGTCAAATATATGAATATGTACTTTTGCTTCTTAAAAAATTCTTATACTCAAACTTTTAATTTGTTTAACCCTATTTTGTTTCTTTTCTTCATTCTTCAATTAATTCAAGAATAATAAATTATACAATTAATGATATTCATTTTCTCGATGTTCAAAATGTTCTCTATCGTATATAATATCTATTGGAGATCTATTGTTCATGGACACTGCAGATTTCACCGTCAATAAGGCTATATGATGCATCTTTTTGGTACATATTCATGGCGTATGGGTTAGAAATCCTTAATCGACTGACAACCCGCGTTTTATGTCTTGGCACATGAAATTTCAAATCCTGATCTGGAAAAGAATCCAGACGACTGAAAGTTCTAGAGGCTAGGTTGATAATAAAAACTAATTGGAGACCACCTTCAAAGGTTTAAATTGACTTTGGTAATAGTAAGTCATCTTTTTCAACAGATAAGTGTATTTTATTTAAAATTTCTCGTTGATTTTACCGTAGTTTGTTTTTTTATCAAGTATGTAAGTCCCATGTGGTGGTCAAGTGAGCATTATTATAGCTGAAATAAACGATTTCTTGCAATACACCTTCTTTTCATCTGCATTACATTATTCAACTCTTAGGTACATATATGACGTATAAAAAGGTTACGATATAATTCGGGGTCGATAAATTTAAAAAATAAAAATTATTAAAACCAATAGAAATACCCACCAGTCTTTTGTTGTCAAAAAATTAAATACCATCTTTTGAATAAGTGTTAAGGTATCGGGAGAAGTTGGAATTCCGAAATTTCAGTTAAATAATGGAATAAGAAAAGATCAAGCTGATAATCAATATTTGCGAAACTATGAAAAACACTAAACTTATTTATATTTATTGCTTCCAAATATTTTTATTTTTTTATCTTTATTTTATTTTATTTTTAATCCGCAACCCATTAATTAAAATAATTAGAAATTAGATTATTCCATCTCTGAGTCATTCTCCATGTTCCACTCGTGTTTCTTAATGGTATTTTATGAAATTGATATTATGTTTTCGCCTCATTAAAGATATTGAGTAACCTCTTAAGTATAAAAAAATATTTCCTGGGATTTCTTATAATTTCCTTGACAACATTCCGCGTTTATGATGACAATCCGATAGAAGCAATACGAGATAAGGGCTCGTTAACGACCATATCCAGATATATATCAGTTACTGGCATAAGGCGATAGTCTGGGAGTCATCAGTATGTCCAAGCTCAACTCTCAATATATTGTGGATTGGAATCTTGTTACTTAGAATTGTTGTATCACTTTCAAATATTTTTAATTACATAGTTATTAATATTTAATATCAAATATTTAAAAGTGATATTTGTTTGCAAGTACCAAGATTATTAACTACAACTGTTAATTAATATAAAAATATTAATATCTTCAAATATAAATTATTTTCTTCAATCTAGTGCTTATATTAATTACTTTACAGCAATATTTATTTACATAATGACTTTATCACTTTTATGAAGGTTTTCGTTTCTATGTTATTTAGGCATGTAAAATTTTATAATTATTGATTAAAAAAAAATTTAAATCAATTCTTTCTTCCCTGATTTTCTTTATGAGAAGATCTAACAAGAAGAAGAAAGACATCCGAGAAGCCTTAGGAAAATTGATGAAGGCTCGAAAGGAGACGCCAATAAGCCTTTCCGAACTGTTTTTCCTTCCTCAGATTATAACTAATATTCTCCTGATTGGTCCCAATTTAGAGATTGGAAGAATTATTAGTGACAACCCACTCAAAAGTTAATTTACTTTTTCTTTAAAATTCCACTACCCCATTAAGCTCCTAATCTTTAAAAGAATTATAAAGATTCTATCTCTTTGTCGGGTTAAATGTTGAGAAGCTTTCAATCTTTACTTAATCCAGGCCGTAATTAGCTCGAATTAATTAAACAGAGAAAAAATCATAAAAGAGATTGAAATAGGATTTGGATATAATAAGGCGATTACAGTAGTAAATCCTAAATTATCTTATGTAGCATTGATTTAAAGAGTTCCCTTAGGGCTTAGACGATTGAGAAAGCCTTTCTGATCATAGAAAGTCTATTAATCTGCAAAAAATGAAAGTTTAACTATTTTTAAGCTCGCACAACTACTATTTTTAACTAAATCAACTGGGGGCCGAATTTTCAAGTCATTAACTCAATTATAGATGGATATAGAGAATCGCAAAAACTAAAGACAATTGATAAAAATTGAAATCCCTATTAGAGATTTACCTTTAACAACAACCCTTGTTTAATGCATTACATTAAATGCATTAGTTGATTTTTTATCAGTATCAGATAGTATCAATTTACAGATTAACCATTAAAAAAAAACAAAAAAACAATCAATATTATATGATAACAAAAGTATATAATTTTCTCAGCATGGAGTCAAACAAACAATTGTAGTGTTCAAACGAATTAGGAATCGAATAAGATCGAAACGTTTGCTAATATCTGTTGTGATGGGCCGATATATCGGAAATATGGTAACGCAGAGATATATTTGCCTATTGTCCTAACATAGTTAACTAAAATGTATTACAGACATGAATTATTTTTATTGTATTGTGTCGTGAATCAAAAACAGGTGATTATTTCTGTTATACCAAAAGATTTCGAGAATATTCTTATTTATACCGGTTACATTCATGTGTTAGTACGTGACCACATATTTTGGAAAGATCTAGACCTTTCTGGGATGTTCCATTTCGGACTTTATATAAGAAGATAGGTAATAGGATAGACAAAGGGGCTTAGTCTTGCCTTGAACATCAGTGTTAAAGTATTTTATGTTTTACTAGTTGTTTAATAGTACAATGATCTGTGGATCGATATCTCTTACGAAGATAATACGATGTAACCTATACGTTAAAGATAAACAATCCATACATTAATGAAAAATATACCTTTAACAATAATAATTTATTTTCTATAGAATAACTAAAAGTCGACAGTCTCGTATTAACGGCCAATACTGGTAATCGGCAAATAATGCTGATATAGCATAAGTATATGCCTAATTTATGACGATATCGGGCGAACCGTAAAACAAATTCGTCAAATTTTTCTTGATGGTATCATATGAAATTACTGTTAATTGTCCGCCTCATTAAAGGTATTGAGTAATCTCTTAGTATAAAAAAGTAATAGTTGACCTGTGCGAAGCATATTACATATTACTTAATTAAAGTACAAACCGTATATTTAGTATCGTGCGCATTTAGTGCGTCATGGGCACAGGTGAGGGTTGAAGTGAAGAATAGATGAGTTTTAAATGTACATTATTCACTTTTTGAAACATAAGTTTAAGTTATTTATATAGTATTTACGTGTTCACAAGACCTCTTTGAACAGTATGTTTGAAGTTACAATATGGTCATCAGAGATTGTTTGTTGTTGGGTTTGTTTTACAGACATAGATGTCACTGAAAGAGCGCACCCTGGAAAGCGCCACATACTTCAATACACCTATCGGTTTCGCAAAAAGCGAGTAAAAAAGAAGATACTATTGACTGAAATCGCTTCTTTTTTTCTTCTTGTAATTCGCAAACGAAGGCGGCAATCGGAAAGTGTATATAACCAAAAATGTTCGTCTCAACAAACTGAAAAAAATGACACCTCCGAAAAAGCCCTGCGACCATTTTTACTGAGAATTGCTGTTTTTCGCTTACAACTCGCAAACGAAGGGGTTAATCGAAAAAATGTATATGACCGAAAATGTTCTCCTTGAAAACCTGAAAAGATTGACACCATTTAGAAACCTCTACTACCAAAGCTCTATTACCAAAACAGCGGTTTTGCACTTATAACCCGCAATCGAAGGCGAAATGTGTGATTTGTATATTTTTCCGGTGTAGCGGTAAAGGAAAGCTTTAAAATGTTGCCTCATTCATGAAATTTTATGAAGTATGAAGGAAGTTATGCAGTACCGCCAAAAAAAAAAGGCTTTGAGAAATAATATATATGATGATTTCCTGGTATTTCTTATAATTTTCATTGAGATCATTCCGTGTTTTTAACAATCCGATAGAAGTCATATGAGATAAGTACTCGTTAACGACCATACCCGTAAGTCATATCGATAACGACCATATTCCAAAGTTTGGGCTAATTAATAATTATTATTCATATCTATGTATATATTTAGTTTTACATCGGTAGTAATTATACCAAATTAATTAAAATTTACCTTTTAACTTTTAAATTGATTACATGTTTAAGGTTTGGAAAATGGAATATCTGTTCAAATAAACATTGAATATTAAAGTATATTCGGATTTTTTTTTTTTTTGTTTCAGTTTACGGTATGAAAGAAGAATCCTTATTTTTCGATATTTGGGTCTGTTGAATATCGCCCCCCTGTTGATACAGAGTGACGTCTTCAAAGGAAGCCCATTTGATGCTGGGTGCTAAGCTTTCCGGTATATCGCGGGCTTCTTTCAGCAAAAGGTCGGAGGGTTTCTCTTTGCCCCTGCCTCGTTTTGAATTCAAATCCCCCACCCCCTCCACGCGCCCTCACCTCACGGATCTAGTAAATAATTCGCAAGAAAAAAAGTCGAATCGGCTTTGTTGTACGCGTATTGATTATTGAAGATCATTCGGGACTAATCGGAACATAAAATAGTGAACACTCCCGCGCAGAACCTTTAAAACGTTTGTTATAGATGGATTAATAGCCTTCTGGTTTAATTTTTTTTTCTAAGAGTTGCTAGTGCTAATCTTATTGGCAGCCCTTTCATATTCCCTTTCATATCCGTCCCATAATACGAAACTGAAGATGCCTCTATACTGGGCCTAACATACCCCTCGAAAATATATATATATATATATATATATAGAGAGAGAGAGAGAGAGAGAGAGAGAGAGAGAGTGAGAGAGTTCAATTCTGGTTAGTGAATGTTTATGTTGATGGATTCCCCATCATTATAGGTCAAATAGGTTTTAGACTGTAGAATACCAACTTTTTCTGTCTGTTATAGAGTACTCACAGGAAATATCTTGGATTGCTTTATCGAAATGAATAAGTCATCTATTTTTATTTATTTATTTTTTTTTATTTTAACCTTCCTTTCGATATTGTGTATGTAGGCTATCTACTACTGATAAAAGTGCAATATTTATATTCAACGTCAGGTTTGAGGTCAGATCCATTCTCATAAGATTACTGCTATCTTGCAAATTTTATAGAAATGCTAACATTCCTATCGATAAAGAAATAATCAATACTTGATTTCGAGTTTTATAAATTGTCGAATGTTTCGCGAATCTCTAAATAGCACTACCTTTATTTTAAATAAATATAGATCAAGTTGTTTTATAGGTTATGTATTTTGTTGACATTTTAATGGGTTTTTGGCTCTTATAAATGCGAAAAAGGTTATAAATAGATTTAAGATCTATGAGAAGATTTTATTATTCCTCTAGGAATATATAGTTCATATCCTTTTTAGCGAACCTTCGCTAATGAAGAATGGTTGAGTTACTCTATTCTCTGAATAGAGACAAAAAACTGATTTAGATTCAGAGCAGGATTGGGCCGCTGTTGTGGTTTCTTTTATAAGAGCAAATCTAATTTGAAGAATTGAGAAGGCCGTGGAATACCTGGCATTGTTTGGCCTCTCCGCCCTCTACGTGATGGCTACAATACCATACCGGCCTTTTTCATATTCCACTCTCGATGAATTCCTGCTTAGCCATATTGCATTTAGGATTATTGCATTATCTTATTATAGAATGCCTAAGAATTCTACATCTATTCGATCCTATATTATTATTATTATTACCGATATTATTTCTTTTTCATTTTTCAATGCAATAAATGTAGGATAAGGATTTTGTTTCAAGAATAAATTTCATTTCAAATAGATCATTTCTCTTGAGGTTCGGTCAATCGAAAAAAATAATCTAGCAATAAGGTTTTTGCATAAACTATTTTAATCAGTTTAAAATCTATCGAACCATAACATAACAAAAACTAAAGTTTAGACAATATTAGATAATAGAGGTTATAGTAAGCTTAATATAAAACAGTTGGGCTAAACATATTTGGGCTATGCATACTTGCATATGGGCTATGCATACAATAACATACTTGGGCTGTGCAATAAAAATCTTAAATTCACATTAAAAAGAATTATAAACATTTTTATAAGCAATAAGCAATATGTAAAAAAGGAAAAACCCGCAGTATTATTATTTAAAGCATTCTATTTATTGGAATACAAAAGAGACAGAAACAGGTGTACTTTGTCTAGACCCGAATAAACAACGATTCAGGATTCACGAGAACCTATAAATTACATTTCGGAAACTATTCTAAACGCTCAGTCCTCATTTATAAATAAAGCGTTTGGAACAAAGTTGAAAAATGTAGGCCTTAGGTGTTTTTTGATCGAATCTCATGTGAACTGCTTTAACTGAATTTACAACTTTTGGCTAGAATCTTAAAGTTTACGCTAACATTAATCAAATTTATTCTTCACGTACTCTTCGTAATAAGTTTAAATAATTTTTTTTCTTAGGAGTATAGTATGATGTTAGTAGATTTTTTTTTTTTTACTGATAGCCTCGCACAAAAAACTATTCAGGTTTCCAACTTTTTGAAGGGTTCTCTTATAGATCTCTCTTATTAGTCTGCTGGATTGGTGCTATTTTGTCCCTACTTAGAGGGCTTCTAAAGTTAGTTTCCTGAGGAACTGACTGAGAGAGACCTAATCATTCCTCCCCCCAACAGCTCCCGATGGAGGATAAATACAAAAGTGAGGTATATTGAGGTTTGTACAAGAGGTGTGCTGAGCCTAGAGCAATAACTCCCCGATCGATCTCCTAATCGTAGCTTTGCCTCTTCATCTCTCTCCTTTATCATCTCCTCTCCTCTTCCTTCCTCCCTCCTTGGCCTTTATCTCGTTTCAGCCATCTCTTCGGCTCCTTTCAACTAGTTCCGATGGGGCTCGAGTGGATTTGCCTCGATTCGGTTGTTGCTTCCAGCGGAGATGGCTCTCTTTGAACCTTACGATAGCGCCATGTAGTTGGGATAGTACTGAAGGGGTTGTCTGAGATATCAACGTTTGATTATATTTTCACCTTCTCTTTGAAGGTAAAAATAGTGTGTAAAGTGTATTTTAACCGTCAAAAATATGGTGCGGGCACGTTTATCGTTTCTGGTTAGTGGATTTCAGAAAAAAGTTACTGTAACATCCTTGCCACGTAAATACCTCAATTACTTAATTTCAGTTTATTACGACTTATCTCGTTTTAAAGCTGGTATATTTCTGTAATCGCATATGTAAGACATTGTGATACCACCAGTGTTAGTCCCATATATATCAGTGATGTACACATTTTACATTTAATGTAATTTCTATGTCTCAAAAAATTAAATTATGTATGAAAAATGAAGTATCATCTATTTATTTATATTTTCTTTTGCAGAAGAAGAATGGAATGCCGATGGAAAACAAAGACCAAACTCGACTACCCCGGACCAATCAGGTAATTCTTTATTATTTTATTACTATCCCTAAGATGTAATATTTTAGTACTTATAGTTATGAAAATCAAAGCTGACAACACCCAGTAATTTTATTCTATATATATATTTTCAATCATCGTGTTTCATTTTATTTTTAGCCGTAGCATTATGTGCATCTAATGAATAGTACAGGATTACATGAATCATGAAACTACTTTTTGAAAATAATATTTTTTGTTATGCTGTCTGCACTTCAAGCATCAGCATTTACTTGCTGGTTTTGATTTTTAACTTGACTTATTTATTAGAGTATTTTTATTCCTTTTAATTAGAATTTTTTTCTACTGATCTTTATGGATTTATTATTATTAACTTGAAATTCTGAAGAATAGCAAGATTAGAATAAAAAAAGTGAATTGAAGTGTCGTTTTCTTGCGATATGTCTCTAAATAAACTTCTCATATGCCGTTAAACTTTCATATTTGTGAATTTTATCAAGTCAAATCTTATCAAGTGCGTCGATAACACATTGAAAAATAGTACATGGAGTCCATAATGTTGTAAGTTCACAGAGGAGAAATTGACCTAATCCATCATATTATTTAGTAGAACGTTTATAAAGTGAATCTTATTAGCTGGCAATATGCTCTTTTAAAAATATCTGGCGTTTTCCAATCCTTTGCCCCAATTATGGTATCGCATCAAAGTCGAATTTTTCGCTGAGGTGGCTGTCGGAAGTTACAGAGTTGAAGTGCTCTCATAGAATGTTGTAGAAGGATACGGCTCATATCCTCGATGTTGAGGTTATCGTTCAAATAACGTCGCTAAACAATATTTTTTTCCGAAACGCCTAGCAGGATCTATCACAAAGGTTGTTATATATCTACCAAAATCATTTTTCAATGAGGTAACGCATTTGCCTCCCGCCCCAAAATATTGTTATTCGACTCGAACTTTTTTTTGTGACTGCGTTTAACCGTAAAGCTCTTCTTCCATTCTAAAGTATTATTGTTACTGATTTTATGAGATAGTGGTTGTGAAACTTTCAAGCCAATAATTCACCTTTACTCGTTTACAGCTGTTATTACACTTTCTATTTGAATACTTGTTACTTTTATTTTATTTTATTTTTTTTCTCATTTCAGTAACCCTGTAACCACCCCCCAGGAGAGATTTTCTTTCTACGCCTACCATCTTACGACATAACGCGTATTTAATTACATCCATAAAATCAATTAATACAGCTTTTTGTCATATATCATGAATACATAGAAATTTATATCTAATGGAACATAAAGTAGAATACAATGCAACAATAAAATGCATACATACAAAGCGTGAACATAAACATAATCATAAGGAATGCATACAAATATAAAATACAACAAACAATAAACATAGATATATATGTAAATGCATATAATGCATGGATCATGAACAAGTGTCATATGCATGCATGTGTCATTGTTCAGAGAAGATAATCCGGTCCACAAATGTATCGAATTCTGGAAAATGTGTCCATATTGGATCCTTTGAATACTTGTTAGTTGAATGAATACGAATTTATTAAATTTGTAGCTTTCTTCAAAATTCAGGCGGACGGCCATGCTCCTAAGTATTAATAAACACATAATTTTACAATAAAATCGCTTTTGAAGAACAATTTTAATTGTATACTGTCGAAATGAATAAAGATTCCAAATGATGCTTCAAACGAAAAAAAAGTGCAAGAGACTGCTTTTCAAGACATAATGTTTTACGCCAACAATACTACTACTACTAACTAAAAACATTTTCAGTAAGGATAAACAAAAACTATTATTAATACTTAGTTTGAGCACTTATGAGTATCTTGAATCACTATTAGGTATTTAATCTCTACTTAAGAAGATCTTCATTTATTAATCTAAGCGTTAATTAAACATTTTTATGCATATCTGAGTCAAATATTTGTTACTCAGTGTTCGAATTAGATTGGCCATAGTTTAGTGTTTTTCAGCAAAGTTCTTGTGAAAAGCATTAATAGCAAGAAATCTAATTCTTAGTTTATTAAGAATAGCAGAATTTCTTTTGATTTTTAGCTGGCTTCATTAATACTTTGCCCAATGACTTGATTACCCCATTGGGTCCATAGGGTAGATATAATATGAATTGCTTCTTCTTTCTTTCTTCGTTTCTTTCTATTTATATGTAATTTTATGTCTAAAACGTATGAACGGTAAATTAAAAAAGTGTTGCTGTTCTAAAACTATATTTTTCGGAAACACGCCTCTGGGACATTAAGGTTTAAAAAGTGAAAAAAATAAATCAGCCCCAATTTTTTTTTTTCATGAAACATGCCTTCTCTCATGATTAGATTTATAAAAAAATGTTTTTAAAAATACATTTTCGTTAATATTCTTGAAACACTTGAATTTTAAAATTTCAGATTTTTGAAGTTTCCAAGTTCACAAAAAATATGCTTTAAAAAAATTTAGAACCGTTCTTTACTGATGATCAATATCTTAAGGTCTTTGAACATAAAATATTGCGTAGAATATTTGGTCTAAAGAAGGATGATTCAACAGGAGAATTTAGACGGCTACACAATGTAGAATTACGCGAACTTTATCCGGTAAATGTAATCGAAATTATAGCCGCTTGTCGTTAAAGTGGGCTTGCAAATTTGCAGTCTTAGTTGCAAACGAATACCTAAAATATTAATAAACGCTTAGTCGACTGGTAAGCGTCTGAGGTGTAGGCCTAGGGAAGATTCGGGGGGCTGATTTAGTGGAATTGGGATTGAACGGTGGGAGGTGGATGGAGGTGAGTAGGTGGTGTCTGCATGGGGTATTCGGGTTCGTTAAGCCTTTATATTATATAGTATATAAATTATTCTAATTTATAACCGTAAAATTAAAAACAAAACTATCAAAAAATTAACCGCGAAAAATATCGATATTAAAAATGTGCATACGCATCCCTGAACCAAAACGGGTTACTTGGATAATTAGCTGGCTTCCCAAGGCTTCCCAATAGGTGTCTTATCTGAGATTGCTCTTCAATCCTACAAAATGGGCAGAGGCTAACACCTGAGCTCTTGAGATTAAGGTTATCATTCCTTGGCTAGGTGCCAGGGGATGAGACCTGTCTGATAAATCCCTCAGGATTTTTTCTATCAATGAGCTCAATTGGATTAAATCTCTCTTAACTAGTGGATATATCATATTTTTCAAAAAAAAAAAATTAAATCGTTCTAACTTAATTAACTAATGATTTTTCTTTATTTACATCTTGTAATGTTGCGAGGCTGTAATTTTTATCTCTATTAACACTAGGCTGTTAATAGAGACAAAATTTACATCAATGAGCTCAATTGGATTAAATCTCTCTTAACTAGTGTAAATATCATATTTTTCAAAAAAAAAAAAAAAAAAAAAAAAAATTAAAACGTTCTAACTTAATTAACTAATGATTTTTCTTTATTTACATCTTGTAATGTTGCGAGGCTGTAACATAAGTTTTTATCTCTATTAACAGCCTAGTCCTAATTCATCATCATCGTGGAACAAAAAATCTGGTGCGTGCGCGCAACACACAACTTACTTAGATTAGAAATTGACGTGTTTTGCTAAATATCATTTCCCAAAGTCACATATTTTTCTACATTCATATCTTATTTTTGTTAATCATTAAAGCCGTTTTTGAGTAAATAAAAAAAACACGTGAAAATGATACAAAATTTATTAAGTAAAGTCCCCCCTCCGGTTAATCAATTTTGATGAAATGTTGGCTATCACATCTTTGGTTTATGTATACATCAAATACCCAGTTTAATCAAAATCGTTAAAGCCTTTTTTGAGTAAATAAAAAAAACACGTGAAAATGATACAAAATTTATTAAGTAAAGTCCCCCCTTCGGTTGATCAATTTTGATGAAATTTTTACAGTCATATTTCAGGCATATAAATAGATCAAATACTCAGTTTAATCAAAATCGTTAGAGCCGTTTTTGAGAAAATCGAAAAAAACATAAAAAGTTATTAAATAAAGTACCCCCTCCCTGCGAGCAAATATGATGAAATTTTTGCTGTCACATCGCGGGCTTATACATACTCTAAATACCCAATTTCATATTCGCACGGTTTATAGTTTTTGAGCTAGTCTGTTCACACACACACACACACACACACACACACACACACACACACACACACACACACACACACACACACACACACACACACACAAGACCATTTCGCGGGACTTGGTTATTTTGACTCAGGGGACCCCAAAACGTGTATTTCCGTTGAAAACCGGAAGTCGAAAATTTTCACGATCGCAATACTTCCACTTACTATATATTTCATATATAGGTAAGTGAAAGTAAAACCAGATGATTATCTCTGTTAAACTTAAAGAGTTCTAGAATTTATGTATTTGAACGTTATCACAGATTTTTACTTTCACTTACCTATATATGAAATATATAGTAAGTGGAAGTATTGCGATCGTGAAAAATTTCGACTTCCGGTTTTCAACGGAAATACACGTTTTGGGGCCCCCTGAGTCTAAATAACCAAGTCCCGCGAAATGGTCTGTGTGGGTGTGTGAGTGTGTGTGTGTCTGTGTGTATGTGTGTGTGAACAGACTAGCTCAAAAAATATAAACCGTGCGAACCTGAAATTGGGTATTTAGTGTAGGTATATACCCGCGATGTGACAGCGAAAATTTCATCAAAATTGCTCAAAGGGAGGGGGTTTTTTAAGTTTTTTTTCGATTTTCTCAAAACGGCTCCGACGATTTTGATTAAACTGAGTATTTGATGTATTAATATGCCCGAGATATGACTGTAAAAATTTCATCAAAATTGATTAACCGGAGGGGGGACTTTACTTAATAAATTTTGTATCATTTTCACGTGTTTTTTTTTATTTACTCAAAAACGGCTTTAACGATTTTGATCAAACTGGGTATTTGATGTATGTATATGCCAAAGATGTGATAGCCAACATTGCATCAAAATTGGTCAAATGGAGGGGGCTCTCTATTTCATAACTTTTTTCTAATTTTTACCTTTTTTTCGATTATCTCAAAAACGGTTTTAACGATTTTCATCAAATTCATCATGTTTAATGAAAATTAGGTGTTCTTTAATATCAGGCAAGCTTTATCATTATTAAAATGTTCTGATGGGGCTTAAATGGGGTAGGGGCCTTTTTTGTTTGTTTTTTTGTTTTCTATAAAGTATCTTTGTTTTTGTTTATATGGAGAAATTAACTGTCTCTCGTTTCGCCTAAAAATAAGAAATGGCTAAATATTAAATATGAAAAAAATCAAGTAAACATATAGAGGAGATAAAAAGAAAAATATTCAGTCAACTCATAAAACAGGTTGAGCCCACGCTTGCGTAGTACGCCTTTAATGACAGACCGTTGTTCATAATGAAAGCCGTTCTGTTCATTTAATGGAAATTCTTTTCATGTTCCATGTATGTTTCATGGTAACTAAATGAAATTTTCAACAAGTACATAGAGAATTATAAAAACAGTCGACTTGGAGTATTATGCTTGCATTGCCAAATTATCTCAATTATAAATAAAAACTTTTATTTAATAATAAAAGAATTGAGCAAATGAAAAAAAAAATAAAAAATGAATGTGGAAAAATGTGTAACTTTGAGAAGTGGCATTAACACAATTTCTAATCTAAGTAAGTTGGTAAGTGAAAGTTGTGTGTTGCGCGCACGCCCCAGATTTTTGGTCTTGGGGTTAAGTCTTGCCTTTAACATCAAAGCATATGTATACTGTTAGGTCACTGGTAGTTATTAGGTTTGCTTTGTAGCGTTGTTACTAATTATGAGTAACAACGTTAATTAACTATTTGCGTAAAATAATAATTATTAATTATTTTTATATGAGTAACGTTATTAATTATTTGTTTGCTATTTTTTAAAATAATTTTACGTAAACAAAATTATTTGAACCTATAGATTGTTGTATAATCTGCAGTAGAACATATCAATTATTACTTTTATTAAATATTATATTTGTACGAAAAAAGGAAATGTAATACAAGTCGGTCTACCCCCCCCCCACGGACAAAAGGACGTTATTATGTCTATTCACTCAATGGATATCATTAAGCAAAAGTTATAATAAATTAGATTTGCAAAATTAAATAACCTCAACCTTGCTACTGCGGCCTTGGTATTAATAAACATCATTAAACAATTTATAAGCGACTCGGTACTGGTTTCTTTTATATATTTTTATCTTCAATAATTCTCCTATTATTAGTTTTAACTCAACTCCTAACTAATGTATAATTCTAAGTAGTGGATAACTTAGTAGCTAAGGTAGGTTTGTTTGTTTGTTTAACGTCACTTTATGCGACTATGGCTAATCGGACGATGCTACAGTGGGAGTCCTAAATTTTGCCTATTCAGGTATAATTAGGATAGGGATCTTTAACGACTACCTGACATCGTACAGGCTCAGGACCTCTATTTTACGTCCTATCTGAGGGACGGCATAGCTAAGGATTTTTTACTCCCATTAAAAAATCCTAGGGCCACCGCGGGACGCGAACTCGCGACCTTTAGTATTGTTGGTTGCCATGTTAACCACTACACCATAGGTGACCCCAACTAAGGTAGGTGCTTATTTATTTTGCAGACGTCTTGTAGCAAGCTTCTGACCTCAGGGGGGACTTTACGCATTATGCAAGTTGTGTAACAAATCAAACTGTGAAAGTAGCTTTAAAGTCACCTTGTAGGTCTCCACCGCATCCACTTTCCTAATTTGCCTATATACCACTTCCAATGACTCACGCGGTTCCTAAAATGGTTATCGAGTGTGCCTTGTTTCTGTCGCAATAAAGTCAATCCATATATCTAAGACATTTTATTTTTAATAAGCTGATGGATAATTTTTACCTTTCAATTTAAGTTAAACTTTTATAAGCATCAAGATGTAAGTGACGTTTAAAGGGTTGATGAAGTAATACTTCTTATAAATTCATTCTTTGTATTATGCCTATTTAATAAAATCTAAAACATTCCTGAAAATGGTCCTTTATCAACTGTAGAGCACTGCAATTGATTTGTAGCGTAAACAATGGTGCTTGAATTGTATTCAATATACAGTATACAGTTAACCTAAACTATCGTAAACAGTGAAGTGTAAATGGAAATTTTCTCTTAGTTTGTGTTTGTGAACCTCTGACCGTTGGCCATCTGCTGTTGTATTTCTACGTGTTTGTTTTTATATTTCAAATATTTTCCGATTTGATAAATAGTTTAAACATATTTCACACCATTGTTAAGCACTTCTTTCACTTACAGAGCTAAAGAGTAAACGGTAAAGAGTTCTAGACTTTTGTTGAAACCGTCACATTCATGTATTAGTACGTAGTAGTACGTATTCTAGAGGTAACGGGAATGACCTAAACCAACTGGATATTCCTAACTAAATATACGAAGCGATGGACTAGGAGGTTGATCTTGTTTTAAATATCGAAACAGGAGGTCCATTTCGTGTCACTGCTTTGTAACATTGTTACTAATTTGTGTTTTAATATTTTTTTTGACATTTTTATTTTATAATTTCACTAGAAACAATCATTCATTATAAACTCACATCGATGTCACAATTTGTATATATTCATGCATGTAACTTTCAAGTTCACAAAACCATATTTCTTTCTTATTGAATAAGTCTTAGGTAATGCTAAAGAAGCGCGAAAGAAATAATTTAAAAAACTATCATACTCTAATTTTTGAAGGAATCGCAGTGAGGCCCCTTTTATTAAGTGGAAAAGAAACGTAAGGGTATAGAAAATGCAGTAAGTCGGTGCATCTGGTTCTTTGTATGTTTAAATCTCTCCAACCTATGTGTAAACCGAATCTAAAACTTTATAACAAAGCTGAAATTTATAAAAGTCAATGTAATAGTCAAAAATGAATAAAGATTTGTACCTATTTCAATAAATAAAACTTTATAACAAAGCTCAAATTTATATAAGTAAATATAATAGTAAAAAATGAATAAAGATTTGTACCTATTTCAGTAAATACTTTATATTAAAGAAATAGTCCATTTGTCAGATATGACGTTGTTAAAAAAATTGAGCGATATGTGATGACCTCACACAGTGATAATTACTTACCACTATCTTCTATCATTAATGATATGATAATTAATTATCAGAATAATGCAGTGGGACAAGAAATCTAACGATTTATATAAAACTTAGTTACTTCATTCCTTTAATCATTAAACACTTCTACTCATGTTAAACACATATAAATAATTTAAATTAGAATTTAAAGATAATATCATGTACCTAATGATTCAGTTAGATCAGTTAAGGGGGGATTGAATTACTTCATGAAGATCAGTTGCAAAGTAGTGGAAAAAATAATTAATATTAATTGCCTTTTCCCTTTCCGCCGTATCGAATTTTCCTTAATCTCCTCTCGCCATTTTTTTCTTCTTCATTTATTTAATACTTCCTTCTCTTTGGGGCTGGGTATTATGAAATCAATATGAGTCCCGAATGAAGATTAAACGTTAAGAAGGAAATTTCGCTACACAGAATGACTCAGTTCTGTGTGAACAAAAAACTGAAGGTAATTCTAGACATAATTTTTGTAACAAACTTTTACTTGATGCGAGACAGCATCCCGGAGGAGAAGGAAAAAGCAGAAGGAGAAGCAGTTAAGTTCAATTAAGTTTTTTTGGTGGTAACGTTTTTATTTTTATTTACGTTTAATTTGATTAGAATAGATTATTCAAAAACTGTTCATCGGTCATTGAACATTTGAATCTGAATTTATTATTTTATTATTTATTATTAACATATTAGGGACACGTTCATTTCAAAGCTCACGGTTACTCGTACATTTTAATCAACTGGATATCACTTTAATGGAAGTCAATAGAGAGGATGGGACTGATTTTAACAATGATAAAACTCGTGTTTGACGAATTGCTTTTTAACGCCAGAGAGAAGTGATATGAGACAATATTCAAGGAAGCGTGTAATTTCTTTGATCCTTCATTATCCTGATAAAAACTCGAGCGATGTCTTTAATATAGGCTTTAAAAGCCATGTTTCTTTTCTTTACTTTTTTTTATTTTCCATTTTATTTCTTGAGTATATAATGGGAAAAAAAAATAAGATCAAGTAGTAAACTATAAAAATTCTAAACTAAAGCTATATTGATTCAAATTTAAAAACATTTATATATTATTTTAAAATCACGAAATATATTTTCATATTTATTATATTCCTTCAAGTTGCCTTCTGTACTGTAGAAAGTTCAATTTTTCTGATCAATTTTAAAATGTTTTACATATGTCTTATTGTGCATTTGCGGCAGCATATTCTGTGATAATGCGATGTTTGTGGTTGAAGATGCTTAACCTATCAAATTAAATATACCTTGATCCTTAGATTCTAATAATTTAAACATTGTGTATTGGAATTTAAAAATTTATATTGAAACAAAATTCAAGTTAAATCAAATTTGGGGAAATCATGTTTTTGTTTTTTAGTCCTATTAACAAACAACTATGTATGTAGTATTGTATTCATCAAGAATTCCTTGACCAGTCCATCTGATCTGTATAGCGCCTATGTAAATTTTGTACTTGATCTAGGAGTCAAATTGATTTAGGAGTAGTTTTAATACTTCGGGTCAATACAAAGACGTGTTCCAATATCCAAAGTTTAGAGTCCTATGGGGAGTGCCGGGTCGTTTACCTTTAAGACTGATAACATCCGAGGCTGGTGTAGATTTCAAGATAGTTGTTATTTCGGGTAGTGGGGCTATCCACCCTCTTCCGTACCCTGGTTTGCTAATGGGGCTTTCATCTCGATGCACGCGGACCTGCATCCCCACACTGGCCTTCCTAGGAAAGGTGGCCCTAGGTTGTGTACTGTATGTAACCTTGTGTATCGGGTGATGTTATTGTGTACTGTATGTGTGTTAAGTGTACTGTTAAATGCTCGCAACATCCTTGGAGTTCGAAATCGGATGGCGTTGGCACAAGACCGTGACGTTTGGAGGAAGCGATTGGAGGAGGCCAAGACCTGTAACCAGCTTTCAGCGCAGTTTTTTCAATTTTCAAAAAAAAATTGTATTCATCAGCGTTCAAGGAAATGAAATACCTTATCTCTTTCAAAAATAAAGTTACATATAAGGCTCTAAAAAAGATATAGCGACTTCAAAATTTACCTGGCGAAAATACAGTGAAAAGTTATTGAGCAGGACGAGAAATTGTTTTACTTTGGGCAAACACTCTCTTTGAAAGATTTTGTGGGTTTGCGTTAATGTTAAGATTGTTGATTGGTGTTAGTTCGAATGGGACTAAAAGGGGGTGAATGTCAGTGATGCCCTTATTTAAAAATTATTAATCTTCACCCTAAAATTTAGTTGTAATGTAAAATTTACGCCTTTATGAGTAAATTATTAAACATTACATTTTACATTAAAGAATCGAAAGAAGATGTGAATAATTTGAAATGAACACTTAGAATGCTAGTAAACTAGCTAACATTAAAAGCGATGAACATTGAAAAATATAGATAAAATACCTTACTATAACTCTCGTAATTTATTTTTGTGCTCCTTGCATGCCAAGACAAACAGTTTAAGAGCATTATGTTTTTAATTTATTGTTAGTTCTAGTTAGGGATACACGTCGGAAAAGTTCAGGGTATTTCTTAGTCCAAAAAAAAAATATTTTTTCGCTATTCCACTAATTTGAATCTGTAGACATTTCACAAATCTCAAGCGACATTTTAAATTTAATTCTTTCTTTTTTCTTATTTTAGAAATTATAATGTATTACAAATAATACACTTTAATATTAATAAATAAAAGTAAAATATATTAATGTAATATTACAAATAATAAGCAAATTGAAGTAAAAAGAATAAAAGATTCTTTACTTTCAATATTATGAAGTTTGTATGTAAAGAATGTATATGAATTCTATAGATGTAAAGAATTTATTTATTGAAATGATTAACGGGGTGGTACAGCCTTGGTAAATGACTCCACCATCTTTCAGCTTAGAAAAAATAAAACACAATTTAAATAAAAAAGGTCTAAAAATCTTTTGAAGGAGGTTAGTTGATTGATGAAATTTCAACATTTTAAAAAGTAGTACGGAAGGGTGCCTTCTGCTTGAAAGAAATGAAATAATTAATATTAACCATTTTTTTACAGCAATTTTGTTAAGGTGCTTTCCTTGTTTAAGCACCCGAAATCTATTTGTGAGTTTTTTGTAAGTTTCATGGAGGCTTGAATGTTTTTTTAAACTGTCAGCTTACATAAATTATTACTATCATAAAATCCTGTAGTTGCAATTAGTGTCAGAAGTGGGATTCGGAATTAGTAGTAATACCCTTGTCTGGAGGATGGGGCTCCTTAATTGAAACATCTGTTTGAGAGCGGTTAGCATTCAAAATAAATCTTCTCAAAACACTGAATTATTCAGTAGCTCTATCGATTCCCCTGTTCTGAATCTATTAATGAACCGATTGGGCTAGATTAATGTAGCCGAGGCAACCGCTCCATGAATTGAAAAAGAACTTTATATAATTTGCACAGTTAGTCGAGCTAGGTACATACAGCCTCCAGGCCATATATTTCTTCCCATCATGAACCTATTTCCTGTGTAGTTATGTTGATTGGAATGTTATAAAATTTTCGATTTTCTATATTTCAGCATAAGTATAAGCAAACTCCTCTTAAAAATTAAATTCAATTCAATTTGTTCATAAATATAATGTATGGCATAATAATATGATATGAGTAATACTGACCTGATAAATCTTTGTACATTACATATCAAAGATACATAAAATTATTTGTCGTTACAGCATATCTTCCTTAATATAATTCAATAAATCCAATGATTGAACCTCCATATTTGACTGGAGGAAAATTACGGAGGCATTCAACCCCCTCACCTTCCAAATATATATAAATATATGTTTAATAAAACTATCTATTCTATATTGTCGAATTAAATTGAAATCTGAATATTATTAGCAAAACTATCTTCAATTATTATGATCGGTAGAAATAGTAATAAAAACTATACTAATAGTATAGTAATTAGTAATAGTAATAAAACTAAATACAAAAGCATTGATGGAAGCCGGAAAAGAAGTAGGGCTAGAAATAAATACGGAAAAAACAAAATTTATGGTTAGTTGTAGAAACGGTGACAATTTTGGCGATATTGAAGTAGAAGAGGAAATATTCGAAGCCGTTGAGAAATTTAGATATTTAGGATCTACTGTAACTAGAGAAAACAAAATCGAAGAGGAAATTAAGGCTAGATTAAAGGCGGGAAATGCTTGTTATTTCTCGGTTGCAAAATTACTTGGGTCACGCCTTTTATCCCGAAATTTAAAAATTAGGATTTACAAAACTATAATTCTTCCGACTGTTCTTTACGGTTGTGAAACATGGCCGCTTACAGTAAGGGATGAGAAACGCCTTATGGTGTTTGAAAATAAAGTGCTGCGTAGAATATTCGGGCCGAAGAAAGATGAGTCAACAGGAGAATTTAGACGGCTACACAATGCGGAATTGCGTGAGCTTTACCCGGCAAATGTATTCGAGTCTATAACTGCGCGTCGGCTAAAGTGGGCATGCAAAATGACGAGTCTTAGTAGTGAACGAATTCCTAAAAGATTGATAAACGCTTTGCCGACTGGAAAAAGGTCGAGGGGTAGGCCTAGGCGAAGGTGGGAAGATTCGGTGAAAGCAGATCTTGTGAATTTGGGATTGGACGGTGGTAGGTGGATTGAGGTATGTAGGGACCGATTGGTGGTGTCGGCGTCGGGCCTTCGGGTCCGTTAAGCCTTATTGTATTGTATTGTATTGTATTGTAGAAATAGTAATAATATTAACGGCCTGTATAAATCGAAGGCTCGATGCAGACACCACCACACGCTCCCTACCCACCTCCATCCAACGACCGCTGTCCAAACCGAATTTCTACAGATCTGGCTTCAGGGAATCCTCCCATCTCCGTCTCGAACTAGCCCTCGGACGGAGGCTTATTGATTTCTTTGGAATTCGTTGACTATAAAGTTCCACAATTTCACCCACCATTTTATTCGTCTCGCTGCTATCACCTTAATTACATGTACCGGGTACTCCCAGGTACTCCCGGGGGTGAATTATCCGGTTGGTTTTTCCCTCTTCGATCCAAATGATCTTCGAAGTACCTTATTTTCAAAAATATACAACCCAGACAAATCTGACAACAAAACCCATTGCTAATCACTCAACATAGGGCCGTGTCGCGGATCCCTAAAGGACCGTGGAAAGAATAATAGGTTTGTAAATTCGAATTTTTATGTCCCGGGAAACAAGGTGTGGACTAAGTAATTTCCCTACTGAAAAGTACCTAGCATTTTCCGCCTTTAATCTAGCATAGATTTTCTAGTTATAGATTCATTTTTCCTAGTTATGATAGTCCCTAAATATCTAAAAAAATTCTACGTGTTCGGTCGGTAGAAAAAAAAATACACATTTTTGGCGTAAAAACAGTGCACTTATTTATCTGCAAAAAGGATAAGCAACTATATAAAATTCTTGTATAAAAATACTGCTATACTGGAAAATTTTAAACAAATTAAATGCGTGAATTTATTCCAAAGATGTTTCTTTTTCGAAATTTGGGGTGAGGGGTCTATCCCCAATATCCCACCCCTAATTAACGAAGTTAGAGCTAATGAATTTCTTTCACATGTTTTGCTTAATTCTTGTAGATAAAAAAATGCCATTCCTTACATTCAATATAAATTATTTACCATATTTATATATTGTTTCTATTTAATCCCTGATATCGTAAACGAATCATTCGCATGACACTTAAAAATAGCAAATTATATTTAGAAATTAGATCCATTTGTTAATCTTTATAAAAAAACAAAAAAAAAAATGATACGTTATTGGAAAAATACGCTAAACAATAATCGCTGCTATGTTGTAAAATATACCACGTTATAACTGCAAAAAAACATTAAGATGACGTGACATGCACTTGCTCATGTCTCCAGCAAGTTAAGGAAAGTGACATATGCCAGGAATAGTTTCCTCCCATCACCACCCAACTATCCTGCTTCCTGTCACAAGGTGGAGAGTTCATAGCTCTTTCCTCAACTCACCGAAGTACAAAGTAATTATAACTACTAAATATAGTAATAAACTCATATATATATATATATATATATATATATATATATATATATATATAGACATAAACTCTATCATACTTTATGTTAATTAAACAATATATTAATAAAGTATAAATATATTACTACATTACATATTAATTTCTCTGAAGTGGGAAAACTCTGAATAATAGTAAAATTGTTAATAAATAGATGGCTGAAAGTCCTATTATATTGAATTAATATATTCCATTAAATTATCATAAATGAAACTAATGAAAAATTCGATTTACAATATAAACATAAAATAATTTTTTTTTAATCAGGTTGGAAATCAAGGCTAGATTAAAAACCGAAAATGCTTGCTACTTTTCAGTTACGAAAATGCTCAGCTGCCGCCTTCTGTCCAGAAATTTAATAATTCTTCTTCTTCTATTGGCACGAAAGACGCCTAAAGCGGTCCTTGGTCAGCTCAATCATTCTGCCCCAGTATTGTCTGTCTGCAGCTTGTCCTGTGTTTATTCCAGCTTCTCTTACATCTGCGAATACTTTGTCCTTCCATCTAGATGTAGGTCTTCCCCTAGGCCTGGTCCCGACTGGGGTATTTTTGTAGACCTTCGAGAGGCACCTACCATTTACCATCCTAATAACATGGCCAAGCCATTTAATTCGTTGTGTTCTGGCAAAATTAGAGATACTGAGGTCCTGGTATTCTTTATACAGCTCCTTATTATTACGCAGTCGCCATGTACCATTTTCTTTGACAGGGCCCATTATTCGCCTCAGGATCTTTCTTTCAAATCGGTCCACTTTCTGCGCAACGGAAGACGAATCTACCGGAGAATGTAAACGTTTACAAAACGCCGAACTAACTAATTGTTTCCGATAAATATAATAGAGGTGATAGCAGCACGGCTAATATAATGGACATGTAAAATTGCGAAATTCGGTGGTGAACGAAACCCTTAAAGATTCATAAACATGGGGCTGACTGGGAAACTCCGAGAGGTTGGCCGAGACAGAGGTGGGAGAATTCGTGAAGGCAGATCTGTCGGATATGTTCCTGTAAGGCAGTTTGTGGATGGGGATGTGTAGGGAGCGAGTTGTGGTGTCGGCTCGAACCTCCGGGTGCGTTGAGCCTTTGTTATTAGTATTCGATGAAGTACAAATATATGGAGGAGGAAATTGAGAAGTAGAATTCGAAGAGAGACAGTGAGCAAATTATTAAGTCCTCTTTTAGGTTTTAAAAAAAATTATTTTATATCCGTCAAACACTAAGCGTCATTATCGCCTCATATTCTAATTTATCTGCTACATTATGTGAACAAACTTATTTGTTCAAAACTTTGTTTGATGTTTTTACAAAGAATAATAGAATAAATGAATATGTCCGAGAACCATTTCATACAAAAATAAAAACATGCTTGATAAATGCAAGAGTTACTTTTCTAAATAAATAAATTTTAAAAAATAGTCTTTCTTTTAATAATTTTTTTTCTACCTTTTATTTTATTCGCCTCACTTCTATGGCATATTTAATTTTATATCCATCTTATTTTATAACTAAATACCATTCGCCAATGAATTGTATGTGGTTATAAATTGTAGAGCTTTGTCCGTTGTATATTTCTTCTTTTAATTACAAATTTCATACTGACATAATTCATCCATTCCAATATATGCTCCCTCTTCGGTGACTGTTTATTTTGTAAAGTAATAATAATAATTTTAAAGAACTTTCACAAGCCACTTCGTATTTTTTTTATTTTATTTATTGAATGACCTTTTAACATGTTGTTTTATTTAATAAATTGAACTGTTTGTTTCAATAGTAATATTGGAGGTAATGATGTAGCTAAATTAATAAAGTTAATGAACATAGGATTAATAAATGAACTTATATTCAAATATGTATTTATTAATTAAGCTCAGTCGTGCATATTGTGAATAAATATTTGAATTCCCAAGAAATCTGGCTTGTAAGGTTGAAGTTATTAAAATAAGCAAGATGAACTTCTTTTCTTTTAGATTGTTTAAATTAGAAAGTCGACGTCTCTTGAAATGGTTTTATTATTTCTTCTTTCCCTTTGAGGTTTTAAGAGTTGCTGAATATAAAATAATGGTTTGCCTAACAAATTATTAGGGTACAAGATAACTTTGTTTTAATCCGCTGAATAAACATGAGTAAATTTGCTAGGAAATAAAATGAGGAGCTATTATTTACAGGTTTTCTCATTCTGAATAATAACCTTTATTCCCCTTCCTCCTTGTATTAATTCTTGTTTCTCTTCTTATATTAATTTTTTTGTTCCAAGTGCATTCCAAGTTTTTGTTTTTGTCAACTCACATCAATCATAACTAAGTACGTTTAAACATATATAATTATTTATATTTTCATTTTACTTTTCTTTTATTTCCCTTGCCTGTTTATCATTATTTGTGAAAGGAAAAAGTTATTTTGGGAACAAATGTTCATTTCATTTTTATCTGTAACATTAAGTGTTGTTTTACTTCAATTTATATTTTGTTTTTAAGTGTGTTTCTTTTATAGATAAATAGCGCTCATACTATTGTTTATGTCATTAGGGAATTTCCATTAAAATTCCAATAAAATTATTTATTTTTGATTTAAGAAATTATTATGAACTGTTTTGTTATTATCCTTGAAACATTGCAGTGTCACATTTAAAAAATAATTGAAAAATCTACAAAGTTTAGCCGATGTATTGGTTTTGTATTTAATGTTTAAAGTAATGTATCTTCTGACATTTAAATTCCACCAAGCAAATTTATTATTCAGTTTGGAGTAAGTAAGGATGAGTTTATTTGGAATAGTTTAGTCCTTTTGTTCAATACACGAAAAAAAAATCTGGTGCGTGCGCGCAACACACAACTTTCACTTACCAACTTACTTAGATTAGAAATTAATGCGTTATTGTGGTCTCCTTCGTTAGACCAATTTTGATGAAATGTTGGCTATCACATCTTTGGCATATAAATACATCAAATACCCAGTTTGAACAAAATAGTTAAAGCCGTTTTAGAATAAAAAAAAAAAAAAACACGTGAAAATGATACAAAATTTACTAAGTAAAGTCCCCCCTCCGGTTGGTCAATTTTGGTGAAATGTTGGCTATCACATCTTTGGCTTACGCATACATCAAATACCCAGTTTGATCAAAATCGTGAAAGCCTTCTTTGAGTAAATAAAAAAAACACTTGAAAATGTTACAAAATTTATTAAGTAAAGTCCCCCCTCCGGTTAATCAATTTTGATGAAATGTTGGCTATCACATCTTTGGTTTATGTATACATCAAATACCCAGTTTGATCAAAATCGTTAAAGCCTTTTTTGAGTAAATAAAAAAACACGTGAAAATGTTAAAAAATTTATTAAGTAAATTCCCCCCTCCGGTTAATCAATGTTGATGAAATTTGTACAGTCATATCTCGGGCATATAAATAGATCAAATACTCAGTTTAATCAAAATCGTTTGAGCCGTTTTTGAGAAAATAGAAAAAAACCTAAAAAGTTATTAAGTAAAGTACCCCCTCCCTTTAAGTAATTTTGATGAAATTTATGCAGTCATATGGCGGGCATATACTTACACTAAATACCCAATTTCAGGATCGCACGGTTTATAGTTTTTGAGCTAGTCTGTTCACACACACACACACACACACGCGCGCACGCACGCACGCACGCACGCACACACACACACACACACACACACACACATACACACACACACACACATACACACACACACACACAGACACACAGACCATTTCGCGGGACTTGGTCATTTCGACTCAGGGGACCCCAAAACGTGTATTTCCGTTGAAAACCGGAAGTCGAAATTTTTCACGATCGTAATACTTCCACTTACTATATATTTCATATATAGGTAACTGAAAGTAAAAAATTCCAACAACGCTTTGCAAAAACTAAAGGCTGACAATGCTTGTTGTTTACAGAGACAATATAGACAAAGTACTTGCCCTGTCTAGAAATTAATTAATTTTCCACTTTAAAGTGACAGGCTAACAAAAGTGGTTAGGCCAAGATATAAGGAGCAATAACTTAAATTATATATATTTGTATTAAAAGTTTATTAAGCTAGAGAGGTATTTATTTTTGGCTGGGCAATAATTTTATGTTCTTTCTGTTTTTTGTGGTGAGAAGCTGCAATTTAGTAATTGTAGTGATCATGTACATCAGGCGGTTAATTGCTGGATATATGTTATTGAAGGATAATTCATCCTCTCAAATTGTAATCATTTTAAACGGAGATGAAACAATTTATCAGCATCAGTTCTTGAATGACTTTTGAGGAGCTTAAAATCAACAAAATTACGGACTAGTATTATTTTAATTATTTTTAGTTTCTGTACATCGACTTACGTGAAAAAAAATAGGTCATTCTCTAACAAAGTGTCAAACTCGAAATCTTGTCTGCTAATAATCATGAATGAAAATTTAGCTTGATCGTATTGTGATTTTAATTTCGCTTACCTATATATGAAATATATAGTAAGTGAAAGTATTGCGATCGTGAACAATTTCGACTTCCGGTTTTCAACGGAAATACACGTTTTGGGGCCCCCTGAGTCCAAATAACCAAGTCCCGCGAAATGGTCTGTGTGTGTGTGTGTGTGTGTGTGTGTGTGTGTGTGTGTGTGTGTGTGTGTGTGCGTGCGTGCGTGCGTGCGTGCGTCGTGCGTGCGTGCGTGCGTGCGTGTGTGTGTGTGTGTGTGTGAACAGACTAGCTCAAAAACTATAAACCGTGCGAACCTGAAATTGGGTATTTAGTGTAGGTATATGCCCGCGATGTGACAGCGAAAATTTCATCAAATTTGCTCAAAGGGAGGGGGTTTTTTAAGTTTTTTTTCGATTTTCTCAAAACGGCTCCAACGATTTTGATTAAACTGAGTATTTGATGTATTAATATGCCAGAGATATGACTGTAAAAATCTCATCAAAATTGATTAACCGGAGGGGGGACTTTACTTAATAAATTTTGTATAATTTTTACGTGTTTTTTTTATTTACTCAAAAACGGCTTTAACGATTTTGATCAAACTGGGTATTTGATGTATGTATATGCCAAAGATGTGTTAGCCAACATTTCATCAAAATTGATCAACGGGAGAGGGGACTTTACTTAATAAATTTTGTATAATTTTCACGTGTTTTTTTTTTTTTTATTCTAAAACGGCTTTAACTATTTTGTTCAAACTGGGTATTTGATGTATGTATATGCCAAAGATGTGATAGCCAACATTTCATCAAAATTGGTCAAACGGAGGGGACCACAACAACGCTTTAATTTCTAATCTAAGTAAATTGGTAAGTGAAAGTTGTGTGTTGCGCGCACGCACCAGATTTTTTCCTAGCATGTTGCCAAATGAATAAAAGCATGATAGCCTTGAACACCAACGTTCGTTTTTCAAATGTCAAGCTCCTTAATTTTGATTGAATTTTACATAATAAAGTAACGGTTACATAAATCAGTATAGGAGGTGAGGTGTTTGGGGTTACTAGTTTCCCTATGTTACGTCTGCGTAGCCAGCCAACATGGCGCCGATTAGTTGGCCCCGATCTCCTCTGAAAAGGACCCTTTTGGGAGTTTATTTATCTCCGAAGAGCGAGCGTAGTGAGCGGGGGTCGAAAGCTGGGATCTAGTGAAGCTAATCAAGGCACTTTTTAACTGAAAAGGACGCTATGAAAGTCTCCTTAAATCGCGGTAACATAACCTCCCGAAATCTGTCACTCCCAGAAGTTACATAGGAAAAGCATTACCTTTTTGGGATTAATTTTTTTTTTTTTAAATTGGAAAATATTACTAATAATTGGAAATTATTAAAATAGTTTTAATCCAAATATAAATATAAAAATATTTGGAACGACAGCTTTACATTACATACATTACAGGAATAATAATTATCTTAGTTGGTCTCTTGGGCACCGCCTTCGTAGTCCATGTGGTGGGCTATACGAATTGTTTAAACTTTTCACATTTTCCGTCAGTGGATTGTTGTTATAAAATAGTCTTTGGAAATTTATGTAATTATCTTTAGCTCTTACAAAAACTATTGGAATGTTTATGTCCGTATGCGTAATATCGTGACTGACATAAAATAGTGCGTCTACTATTTTTCGTAACGTTTCGACTGAAAGGACTGAATTTTTTTAGCAGAACCCCTCTTTTAATAGTTTGTTAGGTTGGTTGGTTTGTTAGGTAGGGATAATTTTCAAATTATCTTCAAATCAAATCTCTTCAAATTCTTAAATTTATTCCAAATCATCATTTCGGTTTTAGAAAACATCATTCAACTGTCCAACAATGCCATCGTTTAGGTTGGTAACGTAAATGAGCATTTCAAATGTTAAATTTTTATAATAATTTCATACAAATAGGATGAAGATATGCTTCCTTTTTGATATATTTACATGTAATATTACGTCATATTGATTGATATTGACATCCTCAATATTTGATCGGTAAATCGCTACAAAAAAAATTCTGAGTGTGTGAGAAAATGTGATACTTGAATATTAGTTTTATTTATTTTGACCGCAACCCCCAACCAATTCCTCTTCATTATATCTACGACCAACTATCAATATTTTCGAGTGTTAGCGGATGCGTCAACTAAATAATTGATTCGGCTGACTTGGAATTGTAGGCACTAACTAATGATTGGAGCCTGCAACCATGACCATCTTTCTAAATTCAAATAGTCACTACTTCTTCCTCTTGTTCAAATAAACTTTAGTGTTGTACTTAATCTACATTGAACATTTTGATTGATGTTCTTAAAATGTGAAACATTTCTTAAAGAACTTTTATGTATATTATTCCTTTTGATTATATTTTTGTTTTAAGTCAATAAAATGTGTAATGATTAATGTTCTTTAGTTTTCTATTAATCCCTACTACGATCGTACGGACTCATCAAAAATGCTCATTTCCAGAAAAATGAGCTTTCAGGCTAGAAAAAAAAATGGTAGAGATGCCTCCTTTCTTAAATATTGTTATTAGCATATGTATAATGTATCTGTACCATGTACATGTACCAATTACCTACATATTTTATACGTTCCCTGGTAGTGTTTTTATACACTATGTCATTGCATCAATGCAGCAAGTCATTGGTGTGAATCAAGTATGATTATAAAAAAAAAAAATTATGATAAACATTATGATTCTCGATAATATTTATATTTACCGCTCGATTCTGTTCGGTGACGGCGTCACTGAACAGACTCAGCGGCTTGCCATGAATTAGAAGAGGTTGGTTACCCGTAGATAACCCGTTCCGATTAGCCCTCGTGGCATAAAGTGGACGTTAAAAAAAAGAAAAATAATAATTATGATTTTTAAATAATTTCACACATATCAATTGTCATCCACATTTTTGGCATTCATTATATTTACCAGTTTGATATTAAGTAACCAAACAAGCCGGGATAAAAAGAGAAAACTATTTTCTTAACCGTATCCAATCATGTTATTCTGCAAGAGCCCCTCTTTGTTTGGTCCAGTGGCGTATATAGAAAAAAATTGCGGGGGGGATAGTGATGACCGGAGGGGGCCCTTCTTGAGGACTGGTTGTTGTTTGGGGGATCTGGTCCTGCTTCAAAGAATAATAGCGTCATTAGCCTCGTTTTGAATGATTCATTGACGGAATTCAGATTACTTTACTTATTTATTTCCTTTATATATCTAATTTTGGAGGGGGGGGGGGCTTAAAAACGCCTATGACCTTTTGTATTTTCAGTTCTGTTTTAACACTCGATGAGCATTGTCATTAATTATCTCCAGTGAATTTTCATGTATATCTATTAACGTTATATCCATGCCTTTTTTCTTATCCATGATTTTTGTTAGGTATAACCGTTCCATACAAAAAACATATATGTAGGTAAATATATAACTATATGTTGTATGTTTATAAAACCTCTGCATCACTTGTGATGAAACGCATTAATCATCAATCATATTTTAACATGTTATAACACGCTTAGGTATGTACATATGTATACACTTTTCTGTTGAGAGTTACATATGCTTCGGTCGTATGATAAAGATAAAGTTTTAATTTCCAATAAAAATAAAGTTTTAATTCCAATTCCATGATACTTTTGTAACAATGATTGCTTGTGATTACAATAATGTTCATAAGTTTTTCGACTAATTATTTTATTATTTTACAATATTGTTAAGTGAAAAGCCTGAAATCGTAGGATATTCAAACTAATTTATTGAGAATATCCCTGCAAGATTAGACTTTTCTTTTGCGTAGCTATGTTCTAGATTTTAATACATTTTTAGAATCACATTAAAAATATGATTATTTGAAATATTTTGTATCATGGCTTGATCTGGGAAAGATTTTATTCCTAAATTAGGAATAAATAATAATATAAACCTAAAAAGCCATACTTTAAGCCAAATATTTTCTATTTGAGGGATGAATGTGTTAATCCAAACTTTAGCTACTCAATTTACATATTTATCTATTCTGAAGAGAAAAAATTTGTAAACCTTCATTAGTAACCCATCTAAAAAAATTTTTTATTAGTTTTTAAATTTAATGTATTCTTCTTTCGAAGATTAAATTAAATTTAAATAAGTTTACTCAGTTTAAAAGAACTTATAATTTTAATATTATTATTAATCATTTAGTAAATGCAGGTGCAGACCAGGGGAGGGAGGTATCGAATTTATTTTTGCAAACAAATAATTGTTTTGTAAAGACGCTTCATTTAATTTTTTTATGTTTTCCCAACCCCTACCCACTTCTTTTTTTCTGGGACCACTAAGGGTAAATACTTTTCATTAACATTTCATTGAAACCTATATGTATTCGATAATAATTCGTATTTAATCTTTAACTTCAGAATGATCACACTTATCACACTTATCGATCTTATTTTATCTAAATCCTTCTTTTTCATTTCTCTTGTACATTTAAAAAAGTTCACACCGTTATACCTTTTTTTTTTTTTTAATTTTGATATCTGACCAATGATAATTTAAAAAAGAGAAATAATTGCTAGAAATGAGACGAGCTGAGTGTTGAAGGGATTTGCCTAAGGGCGTTTGAAGAAGACCCAAGAGCAAAAGGGACATTTCGATTGATCCCAACGAGGGAAAATTCCCTATGGCGGCAGCCACAACAAAACCTCAGTGGCAACTCTGTCGTAGGGAGGCTTATATCGGTTACGTTAAAATGTTTCTGTTTGATATGTGTGGTTTGTGCAGTGATTTTTATCTTATCGTAGGCTTAATATTCCTATGAGTTAAAACATTTACATCATGGACTCCGAAAATAAAGCCGCTACCTTGCCGGGTAAGGTTATCTTATCAACTGTGAAATATTTACCTGATTTAATAGTTATTCTGTTCTAATTGAATTGTAAATAATAATATTATTTATTATACAAGTTATTATATTGTAGATCTCTATCAAAGTATGGCTATTGAGTTGGTTTAGCAGCTTGACAGTTGACAGTTTACTTCTAGTTTTAAACTGTTATAACAAACTAAACATTAGAATAAAGTCATAGCATTCATTAAGTACATAAAAAATAATACATATTTACAGACTTTTATAGTCTTCATAAATTTATATTTATAGATTTTATAAATCTACCATTTTACTAATTGTTATAAATTCATGTTTCTGTAAATTTTATCAAATCTTTTTTTAAGTCTAAATAAACTGCTCACTGAAAGATTTTTATTATCTTCTACAATATTTTTCCTCCTCCATTAATTATCTTTTCCACTAATTTAACGCTTCACCAGTGTTATCCATTTTATTGGATTGGTTATCAGTTTATTATAATAAATTAAATTTTATTTCATGATATTATTTACAAATCAAAAATTGTGAAATTGTATATTTTTAAAATATACATACTTATGTATTTACCAAAATCCTATTTAATAAAACATTATTTTCTCTATTGGTTGGTGTGAAGAATACATTTAATTTTACAACCCTTTATTAAAATAAAAAATTGAAATTATGATTTTTATATGCTTAAAACGTTTGTATTTTACCTTCTGGTAGCATCATCTATTTACTTGTATCTTATATATATATTCTATTTCAACAGATATTCTCGAGTATTAATGTTTTTAAAAATTCATACATATTAAAATGTCTCTCCCAAATTGTTTGCCCTATTATAAAAAATTAATGGTTGTAGGATAATAGTTTTTTTCATAAATTATATGGAATGTTCATACTAAAAAGTTTCATGTTTGTTTTAAGTCTCATCAAATCTACAAGATACTCTAGAACATTTGAGGATCCCTGTTTATTGGACAAAACTATTGTAATTATTACATTATTGCATCAGTCTATAAACATTGAATTAGATGTGGAATACTGAATTGATCTAGTATTTTCACTAAGTTTTTTAATAAAACTGGAGAAAACAGGACTTACTATTGGGCATTTGCCAAGTTATTTATTTTTAGAGTGCTTTTTTGACCCAGTTCATGGTGTGATATTGAACTGATTGTTATTTGTTTCTTATTAATCAATAGTCATTCTCAACGGAGCTCAGTTTTCATCAAAGTATATTCTACAGGTACCAGTGATTTATAACTATTATGTGTTGTCGGGAGCCGACAGGTACAGTTTTGCTCCTTCACAGAGAAGGTATTGTGTCTCTTTGATATTTTTAGTTTAATGTTTTGATTATCACTACCCCTTCTTACCTTGTTTATCTCAACTTACTGTTACCCTTACATTGAGCAGTTTCTTTTAGTTCGATGACTGTCTCAAGCTTGGAAGACTCCTTTAAACTTTATATTGTTCAAAGATGGCTTTGAAAAAAAAATGTATACATATTCCTGTGCAATTTAACTGTATTTGTTTTTTAATATTTGCATTTTTGAAACACTAACCTTGGATATTTTTTTGTAGTTTACTTTTTATTAGAATTTTTCATTTGAATTTATATGTAGTTTTTTATCCTGTAAATAATTCCTAATTGTAATATTTATAATGTTGATGTATTTTAATGAAAAAAATGTAAATAGAAAAGAATCAATTCATGTGAGAATTTCTATTTGTGTTACTTTTTGTAGTGAACTAACATTACTAACTCCCATGATTATCTAAACAGTAGGAATAAATATCTGGCACTAAACTCCTTTACTAATAGTATGTTTGGTACCAGCTTTGGTCTGGAAGGGAATGTATATTTACAAAGACCATCTTGAAACATAGACATTCTATTTTTGGTTTCTTCTGATTATTGATCACTTCCAATACCCTTGCAATGGAATTTAGTTGATGTGGTATTCAGTGGATTATTCACTGCCTGAAGAAGAAAGTTTGATTACTACTATCATACTACCATGCATTTTGCAAAGAAAGGCAATATTTTAAAAAAACTAAATTTACACAATTTCATTTTGGTGCATAGAGTCAAAATTGAAGCTTGTCCGATATGTATATTTTGCATGATGGAATGAATCGAAATTATGATCACATATATATTTTTTTAATCCTTTGTTCTAGTTCAACCTTTAATGAATACATAATTAATATTATTCTTACACTATACTTTAATTCTTATATTTGTAAAGACAGAATGTATACAAATTGGTTCCTGAAATTCCGTTAGCTTAGAAAATACATCTAAAATAGTTAAGGCAATTAATTTCTAGTTAAGTTTTAATATCCAATGATTTTTACTATTTAGAATTCTGAATCCTCTATCAGGGGAAATCATTTGGTAAGATTAAGATTTATGTAGATATTGATTATAGATTTTTCATGTGAAAAATACATATATTACTATTTGTATTTTAAAAGACATAATAGGGATCAGAATACAAATATTTTTGTCTAAAAAAAAAAAAAAATCTGACTTTCTTAAGTATTTACTTACTTCTTGGGATTATCAACATGTTTTTTTTTTTAATATCATTATAGTAATGGCTGTTCTGCAGTTACAATTATAACCAGATCATTTGTAACTTTTTAGTTTTTTATAAAGAATAAAAAATTAAAATTTAAAGACAAAAAATGTTTAATTGATTAACAGTTATTTCTTTGGGTGCTGTTGGAATTAGGGTTGCTGATGAGTAGGCAATTGGATGATATCGAATCTAAATGAATCACAAATGGAAGTTGTTAGTTCAGGATATGCTTAATCCATGCATCATCTCATAAACCCTTTCTGTTATATTTATTGATGAAATTTCAGTTTTATGTTGTAATAAACTTCAATATATTTTTTTTTTCAATTTTAATTAAGAATATCCTACCTCATATGTAGGGACGGTCTCAGGAACAATGTTTGGGGGAGGCGATTGGTCTGTAGAAAAAAAAATACATATATAAAACTTATTAAAAAATAGTAGGATAACTTTATTAAATTCTTATTAATAATTACTCTACTGTACTAAAAAAGGTTTAATAAATTAGATGCATAAATTTATTCCACTAATGTTTTTATTTTTCAAAATTTTGATCCTATCCCCACTATCCTCCCATGGGACCTCCCATGCTAAAATGTAATAACTGGTTAACACTAATACGTATTTAATATATAATATTTTATAGTAACCATGAAGTTATTATAAAATTAAAATAATAAAATCAAGTTTTCTAGAATAAGAAACATAGGTTTCTTGACTCTAGGGTCTATCCATTTGAAATATTCCAGAAAAAAATAATTTGGTTGCTTGACAATTTTAGAAGTTTTTTTTATTTCTATCATCAATTTCACATTGAATCATTAGTTCAAAACAATTTAAAAAAAAGAAGACATTATAGTGAATCTTTTCAAAATGTGGAACATCTTGGATTTTTGAGTTTGTAATCTTATGAAAAACTCATTTTCTCAAGACTGGATGTAATAGACTATTAATTCAAACACCATTGTTTTCCTTACAGTCTGCTCTAAGGTAACAAATATCAGGGTCGATAGTACTTTTAATACAAGCTACTTAGGTTTATAATCATGCCAAAAATCAATTTTGATATACTTCCCCTTATATTCTAAAATTACCCTCATAAGCGGCCTCTTGAGAGATAAAAACAGGTATTTTCAATAGCAGTTTTCAAGTAGTGGATTTCAAAATATTGAAATAGTGAAGGGGCACAAGCGATAGAGCAGACTGTAAGGAAAACAATGGTGTTCGAATTATTAGTCTATGACTTACCAGTCTTGAGAAAATGAGTTTTCCGTTAATTCCTTACAAACTCAAAAATTGGCATGCATGGTGAAATATTTACTGCCATTTTGAAACAATTCACTATAAATTTTTTTTTTTTAATGTTTTGAACTATTGTTTCCATATGTAATTGATGGTAAAAATATTAAAAAATTCTAAAATGGTCAAGCAACTTCCTTTGGACTACTTGATATAGACTGATCCTCTAAGAAGTTACAAAAATTAGGTCTCCTAAGTTATAAAATACTAATATAACTGCTGTTTATTTAAGAACTAAAGTATGTTACATTTTAAAAGTTTATTATTTTTTAATATGTAATTAAAAATGTTTAAAATATTTCATATTTTCTATGTTGAATTTCTAATATCAAATGCACTAATTATTAGTAGTAATTTATATGTGTATTGCTTCTGAATTCTGGGAGGAAAGTAATATTACTATGTTTTTCTGTTATATAGACATTGATGAGGTGACTAAAAAAAATAAAAGAAAATAGATATATACATATATTTGATGGCTGTTTTATATAAATTAGCATATTTATAGGAATGAAAATTTTGATGATTCACATTAAACAGTATTTCATATATTTACTGTTGACAGATTGATAAATTATTTTTACATTTTATTCCATTAGGTATTGTACGCCTTGCCACATTTGATATTCAGAACTATTGAGTTTATATCCTGAAATTAATTAGAGTTTTCAAAGAGGTTAGCTCATGAATGCTCTCCACTCAGTCCATCTATTATAACTGACTAAATCCTAAGTAATTTTGTTAGTAAGTTATTAAAAAGGAGTAAGGAAAAATAAAGGAGTAGTAATGAAGAATAATAAAATCATTGATATAAATATGTTAACCATAACAAGCTCTATTAATTTGCTTTTAACTATAACAACTTATAGCTTTTCAATAGACTTTTTCCTTTTTTTTTAAATTATCAAGATATTTTTAGCTTTTGTATTATAGTTGGCTTTTGATACAAAGTATTGTTATTATTTTTATTGTTATTAAAATCTTTAAGAACTTTTTAATAGATTCATTTTCAAAAGCTTTGATTTTTTATTATAAATCTATGAAGATCTGACTTATGATGTTAGATATTTTCTTTGGCTTCTCTGAAATAAATGATTCCATTTTAAATTATTTATTGAATTTTAATTATTATTATTATCTTTAGTGTTAAAATGATTATTTTCGTACCAGCATGAAGTAATGAGGATTCAAGGCTATCTCACATTATTTAAGTTTTGTTAATACGTATTTTTTATTGTTTTTTCATTTCTGAAATATTGATTATTTTTTGCTCCCTAATTATTTACTGTAATTTTAAATTGACTTTGATTCATACTTTTAATATTTTTTTCTTACAGGTAGAGGTAGTGGAGGAGGTAGCGGCGAAGAGGAAGGAAGTGGTGGGAGGGGTGGTAGCAGACGTTTACGAGATGATTTAAGACGACATACCCTGTCCTCGTCGGAGCATAGATATGCTCAACTGAGGAGTGTTGATCTTGAGGTATGAATTTAAACACTTAAAAGGAACAATAGAGTTTTAGTTATATTCCATTAAAGTATATATTTCTTGATTAATGTCATTCGTTTTATCTTCTTGGTCCAATCTCTTTAGAGGATGTAAAGTGGGGCCATTCCGCCTCAAATCATCCTGCTGGATTTCAATACAATAACCTCCCCCCTCAGATTTTGATAAAAAAATGTACATATTAAGTTCATTGGCAAATAACTAAAAATACCAAATTTTGCCCAATTCCTGCTAGTAGTTTCAGAATTATAGCCATTTGAACTTTTGAGATATTTGAAGTTTCGATCACGACTTCAGCTCAAAACAAACCCGTATGTGTTAATACTTTCCTCTTAACAGTCCTCTTAAGACAGGAAAGTCTTAACACATACAGGTTGGTTTTGAGCTCAAGTCATGATCGAAACTTCAAATATCTCAAAAGTTCAAATGACTATAATTCTGAAACTACTTGTGGGAATCGGGTAAAATTTGGCATTTTTTCTTATTTCTCTATGATATTAATATGTACAAATATTTACCAAAATCTGAGGGGGTAGGGTATAGTATTGAAATTCGACTGGATGATTTGACATGGAAGGGCCCCTGTGATTTCTTTGCCAAGAACTTTACCGTGAATACTCTTCAATTTTTTCTTTCTACTTTTTCAGCCCTGACTATGAATTATGATGTGGGTTACTATGACTCCCCTAGTATCTGATGGTTAAATGATCATATGGTTAACCATTTAATAAAAAAAAGGTTATTTATCACTTGTGTTTGGTCAAAAGGTGTCAAGTTATCGAATGTAAAGCTTAAACAACGATTTACCAAGCTATTGAAAATCATTATACATTCTCTCTGATTGTATTTCTTTATTCTAGAATAATAAATAAAACTATATTCTTTCAACAGAGACTCTAATAAATTAGGAATGAGTTATAAATTATAGTCAATTATGAATTTTAAGAGGACAAGACAAACAATTTTTTTTATGACAACCCTTTTTGACCAAACATGAATGATATATCATATTTCATATAATATAAACTTATTTTTTTTTTTTGTACCCCATCCTGGCCATGTGTTGCATACAGGTATAAATTTGTAGTGTTGTAACCTAATTTGCTTTAAATAGGGTGAGAAGGTTGAGATTTGCCACAAAATGAGGTTCTTGCTTGGGAGGATTTTAAACACCATCGCTAGATTCTTAAAGCTAAATATAAGGATTTTTTCCCCTAACCTTCTGAGCATTTATGCTACAAAGGTTGTCACCGGGTCAGTGGTAAGGGGTTGAGATCAATACAGAGTAGTGAAAGAAAACCTTACACTGAGGATTTGAATTTCCTTACTTCAGTTTATTTTTAGTTGCCATGGGTAGCATGTAATCGAAGCCCGCTTGGTCATCCCTGGCACATATAAATAAATAAAATATGAGATTGTAAAATAAAGTATTGCGATCATGAAAAATTTCGACCTCTGGTTTTGTAACTGAGATACACTTTTTGTGTATTAGGGATTATAATCCCTGATTCGTGTGAACAGTCTTGCTTAAAAACGAGAGGTAGTGTGAACTGAAATTGAGCCTTTCAGATAGGTATATTTCCTAATATACTCTTAATTCCCAGTCATTCTTTTCATCAAATAACGAAACTTGGTCAAAAGTTTCAGAACATAACATATGTTTAATATAATTTGAACAAACTTCTTGTAAGTGGAGTTTGAAATGGTTACAGTTTCAATTTACATTTTAAATTATTGCATAAATTCTTATTTTGAAAATTAATTTGCTACCAAAAGAAAATTATAATGAGCACATTATTTGGCATTAATAAAAATATTTCTATTTTGATGAATATTTTCTTTGTTTTGAGAGCCTGCGCTTTGATCCAAGCATGTGGATCTTTTTCACGGCTTGTTGAAACCAGAGTAATTCAGAGCAAGTCTCTAAAAATTACTCTGGACTCACCGAGCCCTAATGAAGATAATAAAGTATCTCAAAATATAGTAAATTTGACTGAAAATCCTGATCATCCATCATCCGTCCTAATCTTGGAGAAAACAGTTGGTCATTTGCGCCTCTAGATATTAATCTCTGCTTATTACTTTAAATTTAGCTAAGTTTATATTTAATTTTATCCTGTTGTTTATTATAAATTTGGTCTGATGTTTCTATTTCAAGTGCTGAACGTTGATGGCATTTTTTGTTAAATTATCATGGGACTTTAGTTCAATGATACACTGTACCGTTTTTTAATTATTTTTTTTCCTCTGCACTCTTATCAAGTCGAAACAATCAGCACATGTTTATTGGACCAAAAGAAATTTACAATGTTTATTATTAGTATATTTTAAATGTTTATTGGACAAAAAGAAATTTTAAAATTGTAATTTAAATAAATTACACCAAAACAGCATTTATATGTTTTCTCTTATTTTTATATATTTATAAATTACTTTACAAAATATTGTCTTTTGCTTTGCATTCCCTTGATATTATTATTATTCAATTATTTTTCTTCTCTTGAATACTTGAAAATTAAGGGGATGAGGGAAGAGAATTGATTGACTTGACTGGGATATGTGCTTGGTGGCTCAAGTGGCAAGAGCGCTTGCTGTACAGTAATAAGGAAATCCTTGTTCAATTCCTGGCCAAGGCCAACCTTTTCTCTTCTTATAAAAGATAATTCAAAATTATAAGAATTATTATTTTCTTTTCATGAATTAATGTTCAGTGAGTAGTTCAAAAATTATTCAGGAATTGATCATGATGAGCATATTTTATTTACTTATATTATTATAGTTCTTTGATGGAAGGAAAATAAACTTTTATTTTTATTCTTATATTTCATCAATTATGAATTTTTATATGATAGTAATTTATTTAAATTTTTAATGTATAATTTTATGTTTTACATGCTGCAATCAGACTGGGACAAAATCTAGCCGTAGAAAGGTATATGATTACTTGTTCCTACAATTTTTACAAACTTTTCAATTATTTTTTTGTTTTAAGATGTTGCACTCCTAATATTGCGCTAATGTTTCATTTTAAAAGCAGTTTGATCCATTTTCTAAAAACTTTCATGTGTTCCGAATATTTATTAGGACTTTATTTTTTGTTTTTAAAACTTAACTTCAGTATAAAAAAGGGAATACCCATTTAAATAAAATCACTGCAATTGTTGAAATTAAGTGTTGAAATTCAATATATCAAGTTGACCACCTTTTTTTCTTTCAGTCACCTCAGCCTCGTGGTTATCCTCCTCCCAATATGCTTCTGGATGATGACCCTGGTATTATGTCTGAAGTGGAGACTTCTTCAACTGGTTTCCGTCGAGGGAACCGTCAAAGATCATCTCTACCAGTTGTCCGCACCACTTCCAAAACTCTTGAACGCCCATTAGGTAAAAAATCATGTGAATTTATGCTTATCAGTTTAAAAAAAAAATTATATTTTAATTTTAATAAAAAAAGGATGAAAGCTTTTAATTTAAGGAATTATTTTTAATTTTATTTATTTAATACAACAAATAATAATCTTAATTCATGATGATTAATGTACATTATTACTATAGTATTTTTATCATTTATCATCCTAGAAATATCTACTTATATATATTTAAAAATTAATTTATTATTTTTTATTAGCTTAAAGTTACTTGTTCAAACATATTTCTATTATTAATTTATTTCAAATAACTTGTGCAATCGTTTTACTTTGGAAATAGTTTGTTTTGATTAATTAATTCAAATAAGTTATCCAATATTTTTATAACCATTTTTGTCCCTATCACATTTTGTTTTAACCTATTGAGTGTTTGTGCCATCAATTAAGATATTTTTCATATACTACATTTTCTTTTTTTTTTTATTTTATGCCATATATGAATTTCTTTTACCCTCTTGATTACCATACTGAAAAATTTTTTTTTTATTATTTATGTCATGAATAAATTTACGGCCCTTACATATATGTCAAGAAGAAATTAGCATCAAGATCTTACATAAAATAGATGTTACATATGCCTTATTAAAAGGTGTTACATATGCCTTTAAGATATGTGGACAAATAAATCTCTTGCACAATAATATAGTCCTATATGTTTGATAAATCATCAAATCTGAAGATTCTGGGTGTACGTCTGTTGTACCTACTTATACATTATATTAAATATTAATATTAGATTTCCAATTGTTCTATCTACTTACACAACTTTTTCTAATGAAATCCTCACTTGCGTTTAATTTTTCATCTTATACTGCCATTAGGCCAAAGATTTAATCTGTTTATAATCTAGTCTTTATTATTGTGGTAAGTACAAATTTTAGTAGAAACCAATCAACGGTTGAATAGGGGCTACGAGTTGGTTCATAATCTTTACATCACAATTTTTTACTAGTTTTGTTCAAATATACATATCTTGGCTCTCCTTATTTGATAAAATATGTTTAATAATAATAGGAAACATGTCTTTGAAACATTTAATTAGAAAATATAAATTAGTGTCATTTATTCTTAAAATATCACCATTAGTTATTAAAATCTGATGATTTCAATAAATATTAATAATTACTAAATCTTTTTGACTTTTTGAATTATTTAAGTAAATCTACAGATTACTTTAAAAAAAAAAAAAAAAAAAAATTTGTGGTGATATTAATGCAAACTAATTTAGGTACTTGTTTTTGATCATAATATTTTCAAATTTGAATTTAGTTTAACAGGATTGGTCCTGTCCCTGTTCATGTTTTGTCTACTCTTGCATTTTTCTTTTTGTATATTAAAAGAATAAATTGTATTGAAGATAGAAACTTCTGGCTGTATCATCATTTGATTTTTTATTATGATACATTTAATTCAGTTTCATTTTTTAACTTATTTATAGTATGGAGGTCTTTTTGTAATGAAAAAATGTCATTAAAAAATAGTTTGATATTTTGTATGCATATAAAGGTTTAATTGGTGTCTGCTAGGACTAGGTGGTGTATGGGAGGAGGTTGAGGGAGAAGAAGAAGCCACTCGTTCGGGTCAGCATTACTGCGGTAAATAAGGCACAATTTCTCAGTCCCTAATCAATTGTACTCCTTTCTCCCTGCACTTACCTCATTCTTTCTTATTTAGTTTTCTTTCTTTTTCTTTTCTTTTTTCCAATTTCGTTTTTGTTCTGTTAAGTTCTAGTTATTTCTTATCCCGATGATGTTTGATTTTTTTTTTGAGTGATTGTGATTACAAGGAAAGACTTTATTATTGACCAATATGCTAGTTTATAGTGCTGGAATATGATGAATGATTACAATAGCCTGATGTTATCTTGTTTAAAATCATCGAAGATCAACATTTAGGAGTTTTATGTTATGAACCTTGAATGGTAACTGTGAGAATTGTTAGCATATTTTATATATTATTTATTTGTTTTTTTTGGATGCTACTAATGCTGTTTTTTATAATAAGGTTTTGGATTTGATCCTGTTATATGGTTTGGACCTCATTATTTCTCATTGATTTTTTAAGGATTTACTTTAATATTATTGTTCTTTTTAAGGAATCATGAATTTATTTTTCTATTTTTGGCTAGGACTTATCATGGAAAATGGTAAAATTAATCCATAAATTTATTTGTACCCATTATTTTCACAGTATATACAATGACCAGTAGAACCCGCACGACGTTGCCCATGACATGATTATTGTTGTGTCACTCATTGATCCTGAAAATAATAGGAAGAGAGAAAGAAATAACACTTAATTTTAACACCACCTAACACAACGCAGTCATGTCACCTCTTTATTATCCTCACTCTTGAACTATTTTTTGTTCTTTTCATTCTCTATCAAGTTTTTTTAGTAATTATCTGCCCTATCTTCTTTTTGTAGCCAGTTTCACATTCAACACCACTTTTTATAAACTTCAGTAATTTTCTTGCTTGCAATTTTTGCTTGGTAAAAGTGTCTCAATGTTCTTCTTTTTGTGAAATTAAAAATAAATTTTTACTCAAATCAGTAGAATATGGCTCAAATATTGATAAGGAATTAGATACAGTTCAGGATGCTGTAAAAAATTACCTAAAACTGCAAAAAATATACAAATATCAACTAATTTTTAATTTAGTCTTTATGTTTTATTAAATTGCATTTAGTTTCTCTGTGCAAATTTTATGGGTATATTGTAGTACAATTTGTGGGTATATAAAATTAAACAATTAGAAAGAAAAGATTTAGTTTTTAGATTTTTTGCCAAAAATAAGTTACTATTGAGTGGATTTTATTTGAATAGAGTCATTCTCAACACTAATCATAATTCTATTTCATGAATCTAAATTAATTTGACAATTTATCAGCATTGGTTTTTAAAATATTTTCATTGTTTAGTTTTTCTTTACATCTTTCTAAAAGTATTATTATAAAGTACTTCTAAATATTTTATTTTTGAAGAGAAAAGGTTGGGCTCCGCCGGGAGTCGAACCATGGTCTCCCGCGTGACATGCGCGGTATGTTAACCACTACACCACAGAGCTTGTTTCCAAGCGAAGCCAATCCTTCCTATCAGTGAAGAAGAAGGATTGGCTTCGCTTGGAAACAAGCTCTGTGGTGTAGTGGTTAACATACCGCGCATGTCACGCGGGAGACCATGGTTCGACTCCCGGCGGAGCCCAACCTTATCTCTTCAAAAATAAAATATTTAAAATTAATTTAAAAAAAGGTGGTTACCCATAAATAAAGATTGAATTATTATTAAGTACTTAATTTATTTTTGCTCTCATTGGAAATTTTCTATTTTTTATTGCTAAGGCCATTTATGCATCTTTTTATTTTTTATTTTTTAACTAACATTTATCTAATTTAAATAATAAAGAATATTTTCCTTCAATTTTGAATATGTTATGTTCAAGCATTGTTTTTTAAGTCTATTTTGTTGTAAAATAGGCTGGATTAGTAAAGCCTAGTAACTATCCTATTTTAATTTATTCCAGATTTTTTCAATGAGGTTGGCTAATCTTATCTTCAAATAAAACCATTTTCACATAAAATATGGAAATAAAACCATTTCTAGCTTATACATTTTTTTCTTAATTCAGCTTATTAAGTAGACTTGTGCTGTTTGTTTTTTTCTTCCTAATTTAATCTAAAATAACACAATATTTTTATTCCTGTAAAATAGGTGATTTAATTTTTGAGGATATCTTCAATGCAGATATTTCTTACTCAACCAAGTTTGATTAAAAGATACCCCATAAGCTATAATGTTACTGTATTGGTCAATCCTATTTTTAGTATATCATATCTTAATCTTCTCTTGTTTGCGTTACTGGAACTGAAATAATAAAAGATAATAAAGATTTAATCAATTAAGACAAATACATTAAAAATAACCTAAATAATTCTTTTAGACTAGCAAATGGGTTTTATTTTATTTAATCAAATCAGTGTTCATTATTTTCTTTTTAAATGGAACCTATAATAATAAAATAATAAAGGCTTTATAAATAATAAAGATTCGATGCTGACACCACAACTTGCTCCATACACACCTCCATCCACCAACTGCCGACCAGATCCAACTTTGCCAGATCTGCCTTCACACAATCCTCCCACCTCCGTCTTGGCCTGCCCCCAGACATTTTCCAGTCGGCACAGTAATTAGGAAATTTTAGGAATTCGTTGAACTCCAATTTTTGTACGTGCCCATTTTATTCACCCTACTGCAATCACCTTTATTATATTTTACCGGATACAGTTCACTTAGTTCGGCATTGTGTAAATGTCTAAATTCTTCGGTTGATTTTTCCCTCTTTGGTTCAAATATTTTATGCAATATTTTATTTTCAAAAACCCTCAGGCTTTGCCCAATCCTCAATGTTAGTGGCCACTTTCACATCTGTAAAGGACCGTTGGAAGAATAATCGTTCCTAATTGTTAAATTTCGGGACTGAAGTCAGGAGCTGCTGAGCACTGAAAAGTAGCAAGTGTTTCCGACTTATAATCTAGCCTTGATTTCATTTTTTCTAGTTATCATTGCCCCTAAATATCTAAATTGCTCTACGTGTTCAAACCTATTCCCCTTGATATCGATATCAGCAAAATTGTAACTACTTTTATGGCCATATATTTGGTGTCATCCATATTTATTTTCAGTCCAAGATCTTGATTGGCATTTCTGAACGTTTTTTTATTGATTTCTATAGTTTTCATGTCCTCACCAAGCAAAACCAAATCATCGACATAACCAAGCGCAGATATATTTCATCCCAGATTCAAACCCTTTCCGGTACCTGTCACCTCCCTAATAGCGTATTCTAACACTAAATTAAATAAAACAGGTGAGACAGAATCTCCTTTTATTAAAATGTAACTCATACCGTATAAATTAATAAAAAAAATTAATTTATTGTTGGTAATTTTGTAAAATTAACTCTACTTTTTAATGCATTGTTAATTATTAATAAGTTTAAAAATTATTGGATTTAGGCATTTCTTTGATATTATAATATTTTATATTATATCATCGGAACCAAATAATTTTCATTCTGAGGGTCTCCTACAAAATGAAGTTAACCCTACCCATGGCGTTTTTGAAAAGCATTCGCTGGACTTGGGAATGATGGAGCATAGGTGATAGTAACTGTACTTCTCAGAAATGAGAAGTTATTTTTATTTTCCATTTCAGTTCTATTTTTTTGAGCTTAAAGAGGATATTTCCTTATTTCGCACTACTAATAACTACATATTTCATTTTCTAATATTTGTACTTTTTATTCTTCTGATTGATTGAATCAGAGAATTAGTATCAAGAAATGAAAGTTGTTTTTTTAATTATTTTATTCATTCTAATTAGTTATATAATGCTTGATTTAATGGAGCATAATAATTTATTATGCTTTATAGATTTAGTATTACATTATTTTTTCATATAACTTGTTTTTTGAAAACCCCTTGAATATTTGGGCATCGTGGTTTTGCTATAAGACTCCCACACAACATCATATTAAATAATGTTTTGTTAGTTGAACATCTTCTATAATTGTTTAACTGAGGATAAAGCTGCTCACATTTTGTTTGCGAAACAGTGTGTTTTGCCCAGTAGGCAAAAAGTGAAAAGAAATAGATTTTCCCTCAATGGTCTTAGTATTCATTGTTCTAATACCATACATACAAAAAAACTTGGACCAAATCTAACTTGTCTCTGTATATTTACTGATGTAGTAATGTAAACTATTGATAGTTTTGATATTACCAGACATAAACTACCGATTCTGTTGATAGTATGCAGCTATCATATAGGAACCTAGGGGGTCCCCTTATTAGAGATGATGACCAGCAGTTGAGGGTAATTTCCCCCTTCGTGCTCTAGAGGCTGTCGTCACCTTTCCCCTTTAAATACAAATTTTGTAAGGTTTCTGTATTATTAATGATAGTTCAAAAAAACTATGGATAATCCTGATAGCTAGAAATTATCTATAGTTTATATCAATAATATATACAAATAAGTTTTTTACAAAAGATCTAGAGAGCTGTCTGTTATTAATCTTTCTTTGTTTATTATCTTTTCTTTAATTCACACTTTAGAAACATATAATCATGAAACTAGATTATTTTATTGAAGGTTTCTACTCTGTTAGGTTGCGTTGTGATTCACTAATGCGAGTTTTTTTAAGAAGCATCTTCCACTCATTGGTTTTAGTTCTAATTTTTCATTAATTTTTCTAGAACTCTTTTAAAAAAAATAATGTTGTTTTAAATTTGTTTTAGTAATGCATTCTTTATTTATTATAAAGTAGGATTTCAATAGTGAAAATTATATGGACGAAAAATCTAAAATCACTCGTATTACTTAATTCATTTAATTTCTCCTAACACCAGTAAAATCAGTGTCTCTTAAAATATCTTATTCACCTTACGAATTGCCTTTTTTTTTTTCTTTTATAGATTATTATTATGTTTTTTTTTTTTGTTTTTTTTTGTAATTGAGAATTATTTCAAGCATAGTTCATACAATTCGGATGAGAAGCATAGTGAATATATAAATATGTTAATGACATGCTTGTTTGCATGCTGAAATGTTATCTGTACTGCATGAAACAAAAATAAAATAATGAATTATCTAAGAAAGCAATAAAAATGTAAAACAACTCATAATTTGCCCTTTTTGTTATCCTTTGATTTTAATTATATATTTTTTATTTTTATTTTAAGTTCATTTCCCCTCACTCTCCTTGATAAAGAGAAGCATATCACATTTTAGTTGCATGTATTTTTTTTTTTTTTATTCTGTTAAAAACAGAGTAGCAAAGCTTGTTTTGCAATATTGGTATATGTTTCTCTCAATTCCTATCACTACCTTCCCAATTTCTTTCCTCACAAAGTTGTGCCTTATTCACAGTAATGTTGTATCCTTGTATTATTGAATATTACTTTATTTACTCCTTTCAATTATATATTTTAAAAAGGGACTTGATTAATTTTTTTTTTTTTTTTTTTTTTTTCAATATTGATGAAAATTAAGATACCATTTAAAAGTGTTACTTTTAATTTTTGCTATGCTGAAAGTTTTTATTTGATTAAAATATTTTAACATTTGGTTTCTTATCATTCTATATCATCGACCTTAACATGACATCCTGTTAGTGAAATTTTTTCAAATACTGTTGTTTTAGTTGGTAAAATAAATTTAAAGTTCTTCTACCAATCAAGTGAGGCCATGTGTTTAACAAAATAGAAAAAGCATAAAAATACATTATGAAGTGATATAAACAGACCCACGAGATCGATATAGAGTCATTTACTTTATTTTATTCACTTAGAAAACAATATTTAAAAACAATATATGCCAGTAACGAGGTGTCATGTGTAGGCCAACAATATCTTTATTTCCAAGAATCATTTGGTTTTTGCTTATTTTATTTTTATTTTTACTCAAAACCATTTATAAGTTATATCCATTCCTAAACCACTCACCATAAATTAATAATTGATGTTTAGTTTTTATTTGCTGTCAAGTTTGATTAATCAGTTTTTATTATTAATAAATGTTGAAGGCTAACTTGCTAAGGGGATATATATTGCATATATTTGTTGTATGCTCTGTAATTTAAATTTTCTATTCCATTGCATAGTGAATTGTTGTTAACTATTTATGTTTATATAGCAAGAGCACAGTTTGATTAAATCGATTTAATGATAATTCACTATTTAGGCCAAGCATGTAGTTTTTATTTTATTTTTTCAAATTAAGGTGACAAATTTTATGAACTTCATCAGCATTGTATGTTTCTTATGGATGTTTTTTGTTTTAATTAACAAAAGAAAAGTAAAAATTATTATTTGTTGGCACCGTGAGAGATACAGCTTTTGTTTTACTTCTATTCTCTGAAATATCTTTCATAATATAAATAGATTAGTTTTTATGTGCACATATTACTTAGTCTTCGAGTGTGTTATTTAAAAAATGTATAGAAGCATTTTCATCTTATATAATTGAGGTTATAAGGGCCAAATTTGACTTACCGCCCTAGCACACTAGTTAAGTACCAAGCATGAATCACTTAGCGCTGTGGACAATGATTTTAAATACTCGTTATTCTAAGTGTGTATTTATAGTGTAATGGTCAGCACATAATTAAGCCATTATCAATTGATTTCACATCATATAAATTTATATTATTTATTTCCTATCTTATTTAGGAAAAAGCTTTATCTAAGTTAAGATTTTTCCCTTATGTCAGGTAAATTTCTTGAAGGTTTGGTAAGTATTGGTATGTTATAATTACATTCATGTGAATATTGTGTATTTTTCATTAATTGTCATTTTTATTTTTCACTGGGATAATCATATATTCATTAATGCGTCCATAGATCTTTGTAGTATCAAATTTCTTTTCATAAACACATTGAAACTGTATTTCAAGAAATGTGGTTGTTGTCAGCTTTGAAAGAAAGTTCATCTTAGATCTTAGTTTAATCTCCTTATTATATCACAAATAGCTTTAATAAAATATTTTATTTATAATTGTTCATAGGAAACTAATTTTCATATCTGATTAAAAGGCGGTTATTAAGTGCATTTCTTTATAACTATTTATTTAAAAAAAAAATCATGATTTTACCTCAGGTTTCATCTGGATCTATGGAGTTGATAGTAAGCCAACCACCATTACACTTACACTAATAGATTTTTATCTCAAATAGATTTAATGTTCTATTTGAATTCCTTATTTATTAATATTTATATTCTTTTTTAATTTAAAACAAACTGCTTTTGTTAAAAGTTTTTTCTGTTAACAATTGGGTGTGAATATCTTTTATTTTTTTACCTTATATCAGGGGTAATGTGTTCCCTAAGATGCTATTAAGCTATTAAGCACTTTGCTTATTGGAAATCTGAGAAGTAAGCCAAGACGAAGGTAGATATTCTGAGAGGGTTGATCTTTTGGAGATGGGATTGGTGGATGGAGGGTTGTAGGGAACATTGGTGGCTTCGGCATTGAACCTTTGGATTCCCTAATCCTTCAAAATTTTTGATCAGCCTAAAAGTATAATCTGATCTTTTTTGTGTATATGGCAATATATACATATTGTATTTGGGGCATCTCATTAATCTGAATTGAGGGAGGGGAGAGGGGGAGAATAAATTTATAAACTAAAGTAAAAAAAGAATGAATAAAAGAGCCTGTAGCAAAATTTCTAAAGAAATTATTTTTTTTTTTTGTTTCTTTTTATTTTTTTTTGGTATTGTTCTACTACTTTTAATAAAAGAACGGTCTTCAAGTACTGGAATCTGATTATCTTAAAGACTCCATAAAATGAAAGAAAAAGTTTATGAATAAATAAAAGAGTAATCTATTAATAATTTAGACATATATTTTTTAAGACACGATCAGCTTTTACTTAGAATTACTAAGATTTTCATATACGTTTATAAACTCTCACATTCTTGTGTTTGTTCTGTGTTTTTTAATAATTTCATTTCTCTAATATCAATATATATCAAGTTATGTTTGTTAAATTGTAGGTCTGGTTTTTCTCCAGTATCGAAGTGAGACAAAACGTGCACTTCTTCCAAATGAAATCACCTCAATCGACACGGTTAAGGCCCTTTTTGTCAGGTCTTTTCCAAAGCAGCTGACAATGGAATATATGGACTCACCACATGTCAAAATATATATCCATGATTCTTCTAAGGATATGTTTTATGAACTTGAAGATCTAAGGTACTACTATCGCATTTTTATGTGATTGTTTATTTGAATGTTTGTTTATTGATTAACTGGGATCTATTTTCATCATTTCATTTATATAGTTTTTATTTGCTATTTAAATGAATTTGAAACCTCTTTAGTTGATTGCTATTTTTGAAGCCCTTTAGGGCTGAAGCATTTAGATTATATGCTAGTTTACCATCTGTTACATTTTCATTGTTATCTAGTTCATTTGTAGTATTTAGAAAAAAAAAACAAAAACATTTATCTGTTATAATTGTTTTTAATTTTGTGTTTATTTGAAATTGTTGACAATATAACTTTATAGAACATTGTAATCAGTTTATCCTTAAAAATGAAATTGTTCTAATTTTATTTTATAGATCTCACCTACGTGATATACGAGATAGATCCGTTCTTAGGCTGTTTGAATCAGGGGATGTCATAGGCGCTGGACCGATTCCTACCTGGGATCAGGATCAGTCTTATTTTTCAGAACCTGAATTCGATTCAGAGTTTCAGCATCAGCATATCCACAAAACAAAGGTAAAAAGTTCTTCTTGAAAAGATGAGCATACTTGTAGTAATAAATTAAATTGTACATTATCCATATTTAACTAGTATTAAATCAGTACACCAAATTGAATTGAAATCTAACTGAATAAGGGATACATTGTGGCTATGGGCAATCACTCTTTCCATGCCTTCTTATAATCTGAAATGTTCCCACTCATTAGCCGTTTCTTAGTTATGCATGATCTTTTATATTTTGTGTAACTGAATTGTTTATACGATATCGCTTTCATTTAAAATTTATGACTGTATTATGAAATGATTCTGTTCTTTTTCTGCTTCTTTATCCAAATCTTAGAGTAGCCAGATATTATAATAAATATTTTATTTATGAATGAATTAAAAAATAAAAATTAATAAATTTCCATCCAGGATGATTAATAGTCTGGAGCTTCAGTCAGAATTTCTCAATTAAACTAGTCAAGCATCTGGGTCTTCATCAGGGATCGGGTCAAAACATTGAAGTTTTGAAGAAAATTCTGACTATTTTTTCACCTCTTCCTTCCTCTATAAGCTCTTTTCCTGGGGCAGGGGATAAATGCCGAGTTATGGAAAAAAAGCCAGCCCTCAGGATTTCATTTTTTGTCAGGTGCAAGCCTATTCCAGCAGTATACCTCCCTTGGCCACTTGGCCGTTTGCCCCTGACTATTCATCATCCCTGATGGAATTAGTTTGGACTATTATTATTTTCCCCAATATTGTTTACTAACATAAAATTCATTGTTGCCTCAATGTGATTTTACTGAGGTTATTACTTAGTCTTTCTAATTAAGAAGGTATACTTGATTTTGATTGTTCTTTAGTCAAAGAAACTTATTGTAATCATAAAAGTCTACATATAACTTAATTTGATTTAGTGGTTCTAGTTTTATTCAAAGATTTGTTTTTTTAAAATTACTTTATTATAAAAATATTAAACAATTAACAAATGTCTTAAAGCTAAACTCTGGAACTTTTATAAATAATTAGGTAAGGTCTTTGGGGGAAATTAGATACAGTCACTCACTAAAAATGATGGCACTCTTGAATAGCTGGCACATATAGGGCACCAGCGTAAAGTTTTTTACTGGTTTCGCGCCACGAAAGAACATTTGCTTTCCTGAAAGGATCCTCACCACAACCTGAACAGAGGTTCATAATTGCCATTACTTCCCATTCTGCTGGCTCCGACCACTTTCTTGGGAGGTTTTCCTCACTTTCCTCCTGAGAGTTAGATTGTGGATCATGCACTGGTCCTATGATTCCTGTACCAAGTGGGAAACCATCTCCGTGGTATAAACCTGTAAGATCTATTCCAGGGAATACACCAAAATCAAAAACTGTCCTCTTTTTTTGTGTTTTTTCTGCAGTGGCATTCTTATTTTCTCTCTTGAAGAGACGAATGGTTTGGGAACTGTAAGGAATGAAGTCCCTTGTTAGATCCAATACTGGCAACTGTTGTTGTTGCTGCTGCTGCTGTAGCATTTGCTGTTGTTGTAGATCTTGTTTCTGGAGTTCTTGTTGTTGACGTAATACATTCAGTTCTTCAACTGGAAGGCGTGATACTAACTGCATTCCTCGCAGGAATGGGAACTCTGTACCATCTTCTGGCATTGGCGGTGGTGATGGGCCAGGATACGACATTTGGGGAGTATCTTGTAATTCTGTTGACAATTAATAAAATAGTTAGCTCCAGTTATACAATTAACAGTATTATGTATCATTTTATAAGATTTATTTTACTTATTTAATATTTACCTTGCCTATCCTCATGCGTAAATTTGTGGGCATGATGGTGCTTGTGAGTGTTGTAAGCTTTTCCAGCAGTGAGTGCTGCTTTGTAAAGCTGTACTAAAGTGATTTCGCCAAAAAATCCTGTAGATTCCTTCCCAGTACCGCTGCTGTCCAGTCCAAAGCCACCTCCATATTTAGATTGAGTTTGTCCTGATATGGCTATTCCACCGCCTTTAATTGTTTTGCCAACCAGCTGAAATATACCAAATTAAAATTTTAATTGTAAGCAAATAATATGCATCAAGGAATTTTTTTCTTTTTTTAATAAGTTAACTAATTTCAAATAATCATTGTCTAAGGATTCAGAAAGTTATTTGTGTTTGAACAAATAGTCTATTAGGTACTGAACTAGTATGTTTAAGTCAAACTTATAGTTTGACTTATGTGGCTAGTGTTTGTCTCAATTCTAAAGTTAGTCAAACTTAGTGGCATATGCCAAGTACTAAAGTGACACTCACCAAGTTGTAGAATCCCCTTGATACTCGTTCTGAGTTAACCCAAAGTTGCCACTCTCCAGTCCTTGCGTTCCAACTTTGGCAAGCGTGATACCATTTGTGTAACCTCACTGGATAATTGACTCTATAAATAGTATGTCCTCCGATAGCTAACTGGTAGTAACTGGAACGCTCATCATTAGCAACCCAAACTACAATCTCCCTGGGTTGATCTTTTACTGTAAATAAATATTAATTTATTTAGTAAAGTCTTTTGTCTTATATCATTCCATAGAAATGTGAAAACCTATCTAGCAACTGATACTTAAAAGATTAATTATGTTTATATTTTATTTTAATCATAGTTTATGTTTTATACTCACATCCATAAGAAAATATTGGGTGATCTGTTGAGTGATTATAAAATTTGTGCCAATGACAGATTGTGAATTCCTTCATGTCAGGTAGGTGTGCTTTATACTGAACATACTGCAATGAAAAAGGGAAAAAAATGTTAATAATTTTCACTTGTAAAATTAATTATTTTATAAATTAAAACAAATTTATTAGGGTTGTTAAATATTTTATCAAAGAAATATAATTATTCTTTACAGCCTTTTGCTTTATATTTTAAAGTTATTTTTATCACTACTGTTAGTAGTACAGTATTGGCTCTGAATCATAGTTTAAAACAAATTATTACTATTAATTATTTTTAGCATAGCTAAGACATTTATCAAGGTTAATGATCTTTATAGCTATTTCTTATTTTTAATGTTCTGGCTGTCGAGACATGGGCTTCTTGGCATAACATATAAGCAATTTTATACTACCCTTGTTACAGTTATTAGAGGCTTTTTTTCTTTTCAATATTTAGCATATTATTTAAATTTCTACTAAGAGGATGTTATTTTTTCCCTTTAAAACTTATGAGTAAATATATAACAATCGGTGCTTCAACTCAAACTAATATTCAAGTCCTCAGTTTCTTTGATTTTATTTTGCATTTTGGAAAAAAATATATATATATATGTATATATAGTAGTGATACAGCTTTATTGTATATTGTTTCTTGTCTCTGATAGTTTATCACAAAGAACAAAGGAAAAAATTAATTGGATGACTGTGATTAATAATATTTAAGTTTTTTTAAAAAACTGAATTTAGATCTCCTTTATTATTGATTTTAAGGCAGGCTTGTAATCCTGGCTTGATTTATTTATCTATCTTCTGAATCAAATATTGATATTATGTGAATGAAGGGGAAAATTTAAATATATATCACCTCGCAACTTTATTTACTTGGCCCTTCAATTGGAACCAATAGTTAATTGTTTTCGGATTAGGCCAAAAAGATAATATTAGGAGCCTTTTTTTTTTAATTTAAATTACTCATTATGTACTCTTTTCATTAACTCGTTTCATGCTATGATGACATTGGTATCTGAGTTAGTTCCAGCATTTCCGTTTTCAGTTGCTGTAACATAATTTTTTTAATAAAAATCTCTCTATTATTTTTACTTTCACTTACATATATATGGAATATATAGTAAGTGGAAGTATTGCGATCGTGAAAAATTTCGACTTCCGATTTTCAACGGAAATACACGTTTTGGGGTCCTCTGAGTCGAAATAACCAAGTCCCGCGAAATGGTCTGTGTGTCTGTGTGTATGTGAACAGACTATAAGCTCAAAAACTATAAACCGTGCGAACCTGAAATTAGGTATTTAGTGTATGTATATGCCACCGATGTGACAGCAAAAATTTCATCGAAATTGGTCAAAGGGAGGGGGTACTTTATTTAAAAACTTTTTACGTTCTTTCGATTTTCTCAAAAACGGCTGTAATGATTTTGATTAAACTGAGTATTTGATGTATTAATATGCCCGAGATATGACTGTAAACATTTCATCAAAATTGATCAACCAGAGGGAGGACTTTACTCAATATATTTTGTATCATTTTCACGTGTTTTTTTTATTTATTTAAAAACGGCTTTAACGATTTTGATCAAACTGGGTTTTTGATGTATGTTTATGCCAAAGATGTGATAGCCAAAATTTAATAGTAATTGGTCAAATGGAGGGGGGACTTTATTTCGTAATTTTTTTACCAATTTTTACCTTTTTTTCGATTATCTTGAAAACGGCTTTAACGATTTTCATCAAATTTGTCGTGTTTAATGGAAATTAGTTGTTCTTTAATACCAGGTAAGCTTTATTGTATTAAAATGTTCTGAGGGGGCTTAAATGGGGAAGGGGCTTTTTTTGTTTTCCTATAAAGTACCTTTGTATGTGTTTATAAGGAGAAATTATCTGTCTCTCGTTTCGCCTAAACATAAGAAATGGCTAAACATGAGATATGATATAAATCAAGTTAACATTAGAGAGGAGAAAAAAAGAAAAATATTCAGTCAACTCATAAAACACGTTGAGCCCACGCATGCGGAGTACGCCTTTAATGACAGACCATTGTTTATAATCAAAGCCGTTCTGTTCATTTAATGGAAATTATTTGTTTCATATTAACTAAATGAAATATTCAACAAGTAAATAGAGAATTATAAAATCAGACGACTTGGAGTAGTATGCTGGCATTGCCGAATTATCACATGTAAATACTTTTAATCAATAATAAAAAGAATTTGTATTTTTTTTTGAGCAAATGAAAACAAAAATAAGAAATGAATGAGGAAAAATGTGTAACTTTAGGTAGTGGCAATTAACAAAACACATTAATTTCTGATCTAAGTAAGTTGGTAAGTGAAAGTTGTGTGTTGTGCGCATGCACCAGATTTTTTTACAAAGTATGCATTTGATTTCCCAATTCATAACTGACTTTTATTTTATGGTTAATTACTGTCCTTAACACGTTAGGTGCGGTGGCGTATTTTAGGGGTATCCTGAATTGAACGTGTCAGTCCCCACTGGGGTCCGACTGCTAGGATGAGCCACAGACGATATCGGGCGTCGGGGTCCGATGGGAATGCTTTGACGGAAGCATTATCTTTTGACTAAAAAGTGAATTACATGAGTGTCTGAAGGGCATTATCTCTTGGTAAGGATTAGAACTAGATGTAATAGGCACAGTACAGGCCGATACAGGATTTACGCAATACTTTATCGAAAATCGGACCTCGGAGTCCGATTCTAAAAAAACAAACAGAATTTCATCTGTTGGCAACATTTTCTGCACTAAAATGCAATGACGTTTTCATGTGAAAATCGGCTGTTAAGGGGGGAATGTAAGACATCGGACCCCGGGGACCTTTGCCGCACCTAACCTATTAAGTAATCTTTTAAATGAATTTTGGGATCAGGATTTTTTTCTTTTCTCAATGAGGCTAGATTAATTTTTGCATTCCTGTCTTCATCAATATTTTAGATGATACCTATATTTTGAAATATCTTTGTTTAATTATTTTTTTTTTTTTTTTTTTTTTGCCATCCCCTTTCTCATCCTTTAAGCCATAGTGGGTTTCTCCTGTTCGGGAAGATAAATGATTAATTTTTAATGCTCCCTCGCATTTGGGAATCCAACTCATAAACTTCAAGTTCTCAAGAGGTTGTCGGGGCCGATGGTCCTGCTTGTTATTACTAACTTCCATGACATATAATTATCGTATCATAAAATTAACTCATTTTATTGGCTGAACTTAATTTAAAACTATCATAGGGCAGAAACTAGTCCAGGCCCAAAAGGATCTTTGGAATTTCATTTCATCACCGGCCTTTTTTTTTTTTTCTCTCTCTAATGCCACCCTCTTTCATTACTGGCTTCATTTTTATAATAAAATTGCACTAAAGTGCGTGTTACTGAACATGACCATCAAAATAGAGACCGATTAGTTGTTTTAGAGTAACTGATTTATATTCGGCTCCGGCTACGTGCTCTTTTTGAAATCGAATTTACAAATTAATGAATGTATACATTCATTAAACTTCAATTCTCCACCGAGGCTTCTGATAATAAACTGTTAACTTTTATCAGACTCACGAACGCAAGGATGTGTCGTTGGGTTGAAACCACGCTATCTATAACTTAGACTTGTACAGAGCGAACTGAGTTGTTAGGCTAGGACCTGGCTGACGTAGATAAGGCAAGTAGGACGAGGATTTACTGACTTGCTGGTTTCTCTGTAGATTATTATCCGGTAACTAATTACCATTTCAGGGGAAGATGTCTGCTAAAAGTGGACGTAAGCGATAGAAGAATCAGGATTGTAATTATATTAATCATCACTTAATTTTAAGATTACTAAAATATATTCTAGGATCCTTTGTTATCCATATAAATTATATTATTTATATCATTAATCACTAAATTCCGCAGGTATTTTTTTATGTTATAAAAACGTAGTAAAAAGTGTTCAATGTTCGTATTTCACTGATATTCGTTAAGATATCCTGGCATATTATCAGGATTTTTCGTGTTCGGCTATCATCAATTTTTCCTCTCGTTTTGATTTTCAGAAATCAATTCAATCAATACTTAACTTAATTGTACATAAATTAATACTTAATTGTTAGTAGTTCTTAAAGTCATTGTTTATTTAATATCACTTAGTGCTGCCATGGCTAATCAGGGAAAATTAGGATGCGGATCTTCAACCAGTACCTGATAAAGGCTTAGGACCCGTATTTTACGTTCTAAACGAAGGACGACATAGCCAAGGACTTTTTACTCCCTTTGATTTTTCAAAGGATTTTTCCTGGGATTTGTTTGTACCGTGGAGTAGTTGGCTACCAATACACCGCCGGTGACCACTTCATAAAGTCGTTTATTTGTGGTTCGGAAACCTTGGACATTTTAATTTTTGTTTTGGTTTGTCTTATCGCAATTATATAATCGCGGGATCCCGAGATTATACACACTCGACATCTCCATCAACCGACTTCTGTCCTAATCCCAAAATTGAATCTCTAATATTAAAAAAGTTATTCATGTTTGCAGTTCAAAACAATATTGCTTTCTGTGTCTGCTCTAGACTGCTAACAGGTAGGTCTAATTGGGAAATGGAGCTCATCATTGTCTCCGTGATCAGACTGCTTACTATTATTATTATATCTGACTGGTATTTGGTCAAAAGGGGTTAAGTCATCGAATGTAAAGCTTAAACAACGATTTACCAAGCTATTGAAAATCATTATAAATTCTTTCTGATTGTATTTCTTTATTCCAGAATAATAAATGAAACTATATTATTGCAACAGAGACTGTAACAAATTATGAATAACGAATAAATTATAGTCAATTATGAATTTTAAGAAGACGAGACAAAAAAGAATGATTATGACTTAAGCCCTTTTGCCCAAACATGAATGATATAATACGTTAGATTAGTTCGGACTTACCTGGTAGTAGTTGTCTTGTTGCATGACCACCTTGTAGAGGTCGCATCGGTGTCCTCCCCCTGAATTGGACAGCACTCTCGTCGATCTAGCGCCATCCACAGGTCTCCAGTCGCACCTCCCGTAGTGTACTCTGCAAAATTATTGGATTTTTTTAAAATAAAATTTTTGCGTAGTTAATTTTTGATAACGTACTATTATGCTAATTAAACAATCCCAAGAAAGATTATCAACTCGCAAACGATATTACGAACCACCGAATCATCCCGTAGATCCGTGCTTAATGGTCCATTGACTTTAGCTAATGTATGGCGGTTTTCTGTGCGAAATAAATAGTTAGACGGTTCGTCTTATATTAGTTACGTAATATTATGTCCTCTGCACTTTAGGTCTTGAACTTTTGCGTCATACAGCTTTCGATTTTTTCGAAACGTGCATGTTATATTTTTATGTAGTATTTTTTGGTGAAAAGAGGTCTCAGAAAACTTTGGAATATTAGAACTGGAATATTACTTGGGAAATATTAGAATATATTTGATTCAGAACAATAAGATCAATATCATGGCGTTTTCTAATGATTGATGTCTGTTTCGTAGCTCATCATTAAACTCTAAGCCAGATTATTATCGATTTATCTTACAATTTTCTAATTACGTCTAGTGTTATCAGTTTAACCAACATGAGGCTTCCTTCTGATCCTTATCTGTACAATGTAGAATCAGCAAGTGTGTTTGATCTTGCCACTGTCGATTCTGAACATTCTCCTGATATGCGTTGAAGGTATATCAATTAAATCCCGTTGTTGTTTTTTTTAATAATATTCGGTACGCGATTATTTTTCAAAAGAAAATTTATTACACATTAATTATTTTATCTTTTAAAAAACATATATTAATTTTGTATTGTGTGGATGAAGTGACTTGCTAGTTTCGCGCTGCTTATAGAAATTCAACAAATTGAAAAGCAGATTGCTCTTCATTCTTTTCCAAACTATTCACTGTCTTTGCATTTGCATAAGAGGCTATAAAGAAATACAAAGGCCGCCTTGAACCTTTTATATTTCCCCTTATGCGGAGTTCATTGTTTATCCATTATGGCTTCCTGAGACTTTCGTTCCATACTTTTGTCAACGGCAGTCTCCCTATTCTTTGTGGAGTCATTGAATTAGATGAGTTTCTCGTTAGGTGTTGAAGCGCAGATGCGTAAGTTGTTACAGGCTCCTTCCTGGTTGATCGCGTAGGTCCTCATCGGATTCTTTTTCATAGTCGGGATAAAGAATTTGCGTAATCTATTCAGTCGTCCCTTCGTAATCTTTCCGCTGTGTATCGTTATGACGGATTTCCCAGGCTTGGAAGGAGACGCGTCACGGGGAGTTAGGCAGCCTGTCCCCGCGAGGGTTGGTTGTGTCACGCACTCCGTTACTAGGCCGCTCGTGTCCTGGGAAATTGTGCTAAGTATCTCCATTCACCTTAGAGCTTAGCTGTTGCTCTAGAGGAAGTTGGACATGTGCCGCTCGCAATATCGTAACGCGGACGTTTCTTCATATATGTGTCCTCAACTCTAGATGATAGATAGTATTACGTGTTATTTTCAGAAGCCCAAAATAGGTATATAGGCCGGTCTTGCTGCTAACAACTGTCCAAATTCATTTAATGAAGTAGGTAATTATTTAAAATTCTGCTTTTTCCGCATTTCTAATAATTACTTTTTTTTTTCAAACTGTATTTTTTATAAACTCAATCTACTGATAGCCAATTGATAGTTATCAAAGGCGTGAAAAGTTCTAATATAAAAAAAAATAATATCAAATGTTAAAAATCGTAGCTTTAATTGTTACTGAGTCTTCTGGAGAAATGAAGATTTATATTTAACGTTTCGGCATTAAATTTGTTTTTCTGTAAAATAACTTTTTTTTCATATATGTCCTTTCAAATTTGTTTAGTAAAGAATTTCTAAATCTGGAAACGAGAACAACGTTCTTTGATTAGTATTTGAAAATACGAATTTGGAGATATCGTGGAACTCATCCTGATATATTATTTAGTGGTAATCGGTGTCCAATTTTCAACTGTCATAACTGCGTAGGGAGTAATCTGAAGGAATTAACTCTCAATCATTTAAATTAATTGAAGAATCGAAAAAGAACTCCATAAATCGAATTATTTATTAATCTCTTTTTATATTTCTGGATGTAATAAAACAATAGAAACAATTCTTTTATGGTTGGTGGAAGGAAGAAAATCCACGCAATTAACTTGGTCGTTTCTTTAAAAAAAAAAAACCCTGATATTTTCCGAGATCTTTTAGAAATCTTTCATTCCTTTATTTTCGTTTTAATTTTAGTTCAGATTACGTCAAAGAAGAGTTTGTTTACCTTGAACTTTAAAGCAGATCAGTGGACCACAAATGAACTTTAGAAAGAATATAATTTAGAAAGAATTGACTTTAGTGACCTTGCAAAACCATTTAGCTACTTAGGCCTGTTTATTCTTCTAACTTGCTTCTAAACTGAGAAATCTTCGTTGAGAAAGAGATGTTTAATTTTCTTTTCATTTAATTTATTACCAAGGAAAATGAAATTAATATTTTATTAAAACAATTAAGACTAAGAAGTGTGAGGTTCATGAAGTTTTTAGGCCACATTTTTTTTTTCTTTTTACACCTAATGTGAAATGAAATAATTAAATTTTACATTATTTTTAAAAATATATAATAGAAAGATTAAATTGTAGTATCACGTGTTTAAAACGTCCATACTCTAATCGTTCTCTACGAACCCAGAAGCTTTGCACCTTATCAAAGATTAATGTTTTAGCTTCTATTGTTAGGTTCCCGACTATAACCTTCTTTTACCTCTTTCCATTTCCTTATGCCATGACATTAAATATTTGTAATTAATTTTCTGTTAATTAGAGGAAATAAGAGAGCGCAGTTGATTGTAAGCAATGATACAGGTTTGAAGTGAAAGTGCTCCTTCACTGGCCCACACATTAGAAACCGGTTATTTCACTCATGAGGGAAAACTGATGTATCTGTTAGCAGACTTCCCTCGCCGATTGTCGATCTCTTCTACCTTGCTTTTCTGGTATATCTTGGAAGCAAGGGCGAATCCAGCCGGTTGTAAAGGGGGCTGCAAGCGTCGCTGCCCTTCTCTTGGATCTGCAAAACCGCCCCCCCCCCCCCCCCCCGCAATAATCAAATAATTATTATATCGATCAAATGAAATTTAACGTGAACAACATCGATTAAACTGAGCTTGACTGAAAAGAAATCTTTTCAAATTTCGGTTTCTTTATTAGATTTGTCTTTATATTATTTCTCTTACGATCTAGGAACGCCTTACAAGAAACACGTTCTATTGTTTCTGTTCATGTCTTATTGATGTTTTATTTTTCCTTGTTAGGACTAAATGTTATCTCTGTTTTTTTTTACTTTCACTTACCTATATATGAAATATATAGTAAGTGGAAGTATTGCGATCTTGAAAATTTTCGACTTCCAGTTTTCAACGGAAATACACGTTTTGGGGTCCCCTCAGTCGAAATGACCAAGTCCCGCGAAATGGTCTGTGTGTGTGTGTGTGTGTCTGTGTGTGTGTGTGTGTGTGAACAGACTAGCTCAAAAACTATAAACCGTGCGATCATGAAATTGGGTATTTAGTGTAGGTATATGCCCGCGATGTGACAGCATAAATTTCATCAAAATTACTTAAAGGGAGGGGGTACTTTACTTAATAACTTTTTAGGTTTTTTTCGATTTTCTCAAAAACGGCTCTAACGATTTTGATTAAACTGAGTATTTGATGTACTAATATGCCCGAGATATGACTGTAAAAATTTCATCAAAATTGATTAACCGGAGGGGGGACTTTACTTAATAAATTTTGTAACATTTTCACGTGTTTTTTTTTATTTACTCTAAATCGGCTTTAACGATTTTGATCAAACTGGGTATTTGATGTATGTACGTGCCCGAGATATGACTGTTAAAATTTCATCAAAATTAATTAACCGGAGGGGGGACTTTACTTAATAAATTTCGTATCATTTTCACGTGTTTTCTTTATTTACTCAAAAACTGCTTTAACGATTAACAAAAATAAGATATGAATGTAGAAAAATTTGTGAATTTGGGAAATGATATTTAGCAAAACACGTCAATTTCTAGTCTAAGTAAGTTGGTAAGTGAAAGTTGTGTGTTGCGCGCACGCACCAGATTTTTTTTTTTTGGTTTTGTTTTTTTAAAGAAACCGTTTCAATCAACATTTTGATCAGAAATTTATATTATATAATTTATATATATTATTTGTATATTCAATAAAAAGCTTAAAAAATATTACTTCCGAATTTAAAGACCTATTCATTTTTTTCCTTTCATTTTAGTAAGTGTTTTGTGAATGTACAGTCTTACGATTTGTTTCAATGAAATTGCATTATAAATATCCTTCATTCGAAGTATTCTAGTTTAAGGGATACGAAAATAGGTGGCTGACACTTTCTTACGTCATATTGAACTCGCTATAACCTTTTTTTTTTACTTTCACTTACCTATATATGAAATATATAGTAAGTGGAAGTATTGCGATCGTGAAAAATTTCGACTTCCGGTTTTCAACGGAAATACACGTTTTGGGGTCCCCTGAGTCGAAATGACCAAGTCCCGCGAAATGGTCTGTGTGTGTGTGTGTGTGTGTGTGAACAGACTAGCTCAAAAACTATAAACCGTGCGATCATGAAATTGGGTATTTAGTGTAGGTATATGCCCGCGATGTGACAGCATAAATTTCATCAAAATTACTTAAAGGGAGGGGGTACTTTACTTAATAACTTTTTAGGTTTTTTTCGATTTTCTCAAAAACGGCTCTAACGATTTTGATTAAACTGAGTATTTCATCTATATATATGCCCGAGATATGACTGTAAAAATTTCATCAAAATTGATTAACCGGAGGGGGGACTTTACTTAATAAATTTTGTAACATTTTCACGTGTTTTTTTTATTTACTCTAAATCGGCTTTAACGATTTTGATCAAACTGGGTATCTGATGTATTTATATGCCCGAGATATGACTGTAACAATTTCATCAAAATTGATCAACCGCAGGGGGGACTTTACTTAATAAATTTTGTATCATTTTCACGGGGTTTTTCATTTACTCAAAAACGGCTTTAACGATTAATAAAAATAAGATATGAATGTAGAAAAATGTGTGACTTTGGGAAATGATATTTAACAAAACACGTCAATTTCTTATCTAAGTAAGTTGGTAAGTGAAAGTTGTGTGTTGCGCGCACGCACCAGATTTTTTTAATTTGACTTCAGATCAGTAAAAAGTAGTTCCTCTGCACTTTGACCCTTCTTCTTCTAGATACATATCTTATTAGGTTTATGAAAATGACAGCTTTTATATGAGGGTCAGTAGAGATATTCGTTGTATAACTTGTTTTTGCATCTTACTGCTTCTTTAAAGAGGATAAGCTATATATTGTGATGTATAGTTCTAAAGTAAAAATGTAGGCGTACCTATGTTTTTTCTGTAAACTTTTGCATTAGATGAATTCTTGTATTTGAGAAATTACTGATTTTGAGTCAATGCTTTTACTGTAAAATTGGTCTTTAATTGAGGTTTCACCTGAATCCGCTTTTATCCGATTTTATATGTTAGTAAATATACGCTATATATTTATCTTGTTAAAAAGAAAAAAAAGCACATTAATCATGTGAGCCTAATACCCTACGCTCCATGAAAGCCATGAACGATTCGCTACACACCTTGTAATCCCTGACTGGCCCAACCGTTTTGGGGCTTACATAAGGGCATTCCAGGGGGATTAAACAGCGGGCCAAAGCCCAAATTATTGCTGGCTCCGGCCTGTCATTTAACGGGCGAGAGGAGCCTCCATTTGGTACAGGAAACTTCGCTTATGCCGAACCGCTACTTTCTCCCATTGTGGATGTCCTTCCTACAACCGCCTATCGGAGGCATGAAACAGATCTGATATGTTGAGGAAAGTCACCGTAACCAATGATGAGGAATCATCTAAGGTATAGGTGAAGAGATTATGGCGCCTATCGGCGAAAGTTATCAACTGGCTTTCGGAAGTCCTTTGAATCTTTTGTATGCTTATTTATTGCCTAGGTGTGGGTGCGGATAATATATAACAGGGATATCGAACATTGGATACGACTCTGAGAGAGAATATTGGTTTTAGTTATCTAGGCACCGTTATTGCTCAAGACATTTTAAGGAAGATATTAAGGAAGTAGGAAGGCTAAGATAACAGCTTGCAATAGATGCTATTGATCCCTAATGAAAATATTTCGAAATTAAGTATCATAAAAGTTTCCATGAAATACCAGATATTGGTGCCACCATAAGATGTTTAGGGCGCGCGCAATATTAAATTTTTGTTTATTTTTATTTTACCGATAAGTATTTTTCAAACAGTAATTCAATGGAGGATTGTAAATAATTGTTCATAATTGTGCATTTTATGCATCTTATGTACATGGCACGATTCATCACAACAACGATTATCAAACTTTCTTCTAATTCTTTAGATAAGAAAGTTAACTATTACCATGTCGAATGATAAAAAAAAAGAAGAAATTATATTCTATTGTTTATTTTATACTCATATACATTTTCTCGAACATGTGTATTGTACGATTTTTGAATTCTTTCCTGTCTAGTACATCGTGAAGTCATATCCGAATGCCAAACTTACAGTACCTATGAAGATCTGATCTATTTCGGAATACGATTAAGTATTAGGATCGGGAAAGCAATTTATAAATAGCCCATTTCTATGTTAATATCAATGTTAATTAAATTAATAGTAATTTTAAAAATAAAATATGAAAATTGCTCATTCTTTTGGTTCAGATATCTCAGACAGTATGATGGTTTATGAGTTTTTTTCTGCATCTCTATTAATATTCTTTTTATAATTAACAATAGACGGATAGTTAGTATAAGAATATTTGGGTGATATGTAACTTAATTAAGTATGTGCAACTTGGTTCTAAAAGCGTCTCGGTTATCGAGACGTATATATATATATATATAGTTCGAAGGCTACCTCATTTAACGGGACTCAAAAGGAAAAGTTGGAAGGTAGTGAATTTTGCCTGGGTTATCCTACCTCGAAGGCTACTTGAATCGAGGGAAAGGTCAATATGAACACTAGTTTCGAATCGAATTGGAAATATCCAAAAAATTGATGGGGGTAATCTATTCTGGTCTATTGGTACTCTATTCTGGAACCAGCAACTAACCAAATTAAATGGCTGCTAGAAACCATCTATGTGAATCATGAGACACCACACCTTTAGGATATGACTGCAACCATTCTTATTATGACTGCTGTTAGTAGTAACGATTTGTTTGTTTAGGCCTAATCGATTATTTATCTCTAACATGCCGAATTGCTGTTGAAAGCTGTTGTGATTTCTGTGCAAACCAGTTTATCAATTATAAGTCAGTACTATACTTTCTAGTTGTAATTATGCTGTATTTTTACAAGTAATCGCCAAAATTAGTTAAGTTAAGTATGTCGCACGGAGATATTAAAAAAGGATTTCATTTAACTATTAGAAAACTAGAATAACGCTAGATATTTTTGATTGTATATTTAAATAGGTATTGAGGGGATCGTGAAAAGTTCATACTTAAAAGTTTTTATTGACAATTCTTTTTTTATTTGAATCTTATTTTATTCGTTTTTATAGTTTATGTCTCGATCAAGCTATCTCAATGTCATGTCCCTTATTCTTGTAGTTAGTGGATTTTATTTTCCTCCTACGAAATCGCTCTTTAGTGAGTAATAGTTCCTGGTTGGCTCAAGCACCCCTTGATTACTATCTTGACACTCGAGAAGTTTAATCGGCCTAGTTCATTTACTTGGCCTTTAAAAACTGGAAAAAAGTTGCACGAGGTGCTTAGTTACAACTAGTCATGGCCCGTTAACTGCTTAGGTGGACTTTAGTGCGGAGGTACACCCGTTCAATAACGACCTGGATGGAAAGGTGTTTAGGGGCTCGTTATCTTACCCCATTAGGGGGCCATTTTCTGCTTCGTTGGGAGGGGCGAGAAATTAGTCGATCCGTTCTTTTGTCCTTAGTACTTGTGCATTAATGAAAGTTATTTAATAATAAAAGGCCAAAATTATAATAAAAAAAAAATAAAAATTACAAAGAGAAATAATGCACTTCTGAGCGCATTGGTAAGGTACCACAAAACGTAGCAATGTTATAAAAACTAAAGATTATTTTTTTTTTTCAAAATTCAATAACTTGCCAAGTTTAAAAGTTTAATTAAAACGATTATTTATTATTATTATTTTTTTTTTGTTTCCCCTTTAAGGATACAATTGGTTTTTAAAATGTCAATTTTATCATAAACATACATCATACTATTTATAAAAATGAAAGACTATTTTTTTTTTAAGATCCTTAATTTAACTTTTAGATAGATATTTTTTTTACCAGGAACAAACTATTTACCTCGCTAATAGCATTTAATAATAAAAATAAATAGTTGTAAATCAAAAGCTTTAATACCGATGCCAACAACCTGACTTACGTCTCGATTTTTACACTTACAAATTTCAACAATCGGATTGCTGTTGCTTCAATTGAATTATTTTAGTTCATACTCCGCAATATCCTGGTTTTTATCCTCTCTTTCTTCTCTTAATGGACTTATACCTTCTTATTAGTGATGTGAGAAGGTGAGAAGTATATGAATATTATTTATAGTGATTGCAGTCTAATTATCATAATCTGAATGATGGTCTGGCTGATATAAACTACTTAAGGCATGTTTACTAATATTCAGCATGGTAATGTAAACTATTAGGCCATTAATTGACTTTAAGGCAAATAGGAAATCAAGGTAAGAGGCACTGTATCGTAGTGGAGTCCCTGACCTATGTTAACAATATCATACTTGACTGTATCGCCATTTGATCACATAAAGAATTTTCACTCCACAAATAACCTACATCAATGATCGAACCTCATTCTCAAGTAATATATCCACTTCTTGTTTAATTATGTGCATACCAAACAAATCAATTTATCAATTAACGTTGACTATAAATAAAAATTACATCAACGCACATTTTGAGTTCATTGAACGTCCGAGAAAGTAGCTGGCAATGAATTTAACTGAGTCATTACAACCTTATCCTTGGAATACTAATTTTTGTCCTTAACTATCTCTCCATTGTTATTACAATTTTATTTTAATACTTTATTCAGTTTTTTATTTTATTTTTTTCATAATGTTAATGTAATTTATTGTATTTATTATATGTAAGTCATAAAAATTTCCAAAAGTCATATATATAATGCGGCAGAAAAAAAAACAGAAAGGTAAATAATTTAAGAAATGTGGTTTTAACGTTGTAAATTGGAAAAAAGACGTTGATAAAAGTAGAGGTTTTCTGAAGGCTTGAACACGCACTTAAGAGATTAGTCTTTAATAAAATATTTTTCCATTTTATTATGGAGACTTTAATCTAATGTTGACTTACTCAAGCCATTATTATTATGTTTTTACCATGTACCTGTTTAGACTACATCACTATGAATAATCAAGATCAGGATGAGTAAACATATCTAAGTCTTCTCCACTTGTAACGATTTTTATAATCATAAAGAAGGGCAAAAGTTTGTTGCTTAACTCGCATTTAAATTTTATTTCTTCAACAATGTCGGGTTAACCTTGAAACTTTTTCATAGTAAGGTTGTTAAAAAATATTAATAGTTTTAAATTCAAAGTTAAAAAAAAAAATTGCCTTTTTTGCCGCCTATTTATTTATGCCGAAAGATGACGTGACAAGGACTTCCATGTGAACGGTTATGGGTTAAACATTTAAATTTTTATTATATTTGTTGCAATACTATTTAACGGCTTGCTAACCCCTCAGAGATGAATGATATATATTCCACTTGATGAATTCGTGTGGCCTCATTAAATCCTAAAATAATTAATTTACGCGTTCTTTCGTGAACTTGCTCAACATATATTTTTAACTCAACGATTTCACAACTTAAATCTTACGTGATCCACCAGTGAAAAGTCATCTTACGTGAGTCGACTAAATCCCTATTTCTGGCTCTTAGCTTAAATACTTGTAAATCCTAATAGCGGGTCTTTAATTCTAATTAGCTTGAGCGGTTTGAATTTATCTTTTAAAAAAAATAGATAAATGGTTGTCTATCAAGAAAGCTAAAAAACGGTTTCACGTTAAATTAATGGTTGGAAGATTTATAAGGTACTTGATAGGAGACAGTTGGAAAGGAGGATGCTAAGTGACCCAGTTGGGCTTAGCTCGTGCCCCCTGAGTAGTACCTCCTTAATAGCTTACGGTTAGCAAATGGAAGGCCGCTGGTCATCAACAACCTGTCTGCACCACTCATCTCCGAGGTGCAAGAATCGTGGGTCATTAAGGGGAGTCTCTTTTTATCATTATGGATCTGGTCGTTTTCCTTTAGTAATCCAAACCTTCGTTCTCATTCTCAGTTATACGTTTATACAGCTTGGGAGATCCCGGAGCCAGGGGAAATTTATTAATACTCGGCATTAATCCCCCACCCTCTCCCCTGGCCTGAGAAACCCCGTATAGCCTACACGGCGAGGAAGGGGTGGACCAAAAAAAAACAAAAAAAAAAAAAAAAAAAAAACTTGGGAGATCTACATTATTGTCGGAATGATTGTTTTGCTCTTATTATTGCTATCTCAATCATTTTCTAACCGATGTAAATAAATAGCCTGCCAACATAGATATTAATACACTTTTCTGTCATGTTGTCGGAGGAACATAGGTAGACGTTAAATCTGAGGAACTTCCTTGAATAAACTTCTCTTCTACATCAGGAAAGCAAGCGAGTTAATGTAGATTTTTTTTGTATATGTAGCACTACTATTGGTGTTTTGTTTTCAATGAGTTTGTTTGTTTGTTAGTTTAACGTCACTTTATGCCCCTAAGGCCAATCGGACGATGCTATAGTGGGAGTCCTAAATAAACATATTAATGTTGTTTAAATATTATACTTATTATTGCAATTAATCCCAAAGAATGCTATGATTATTTAATCTTTAGAAGATTTTTATTTATGATATTTGCTGTTTTTTTTTTTTCTTTTTTTTTTTAGGTTTATTACATTATCACTATTCGTATTTTATTTCATCATTTCTATAAGTCATGAAAATTCCATCAAAATTTCTATAAGTCATATAATGTCGCAGAAAGAACATAAAGGTAAATAATTTATGAAATGTGGTTTTAACGTTGTCAATTTGAAAAAAGACGTCGATAAAAGTAGAAGTTTTCTGAAGGCTTGAACACGTACTTTAATGAAATATTTTTTCATTTTATTATGGAAACTTGAATCTAATGTTGACTTACTCAAGCCATACATAACTGAACATAATAATAAATATATGAACTTAGAGTTAGTATTATATATAATTAATTTAATTATATGAGATTAATTTAATCTCATATACCATTTAGAAAACATAAAATTATATGTTTTTTATATATATATTTAAGTAGTTATTAACTTAGGTATTACAATCAAAACCTTTGCCCGCCCCAATACCTCATTTCCTTAAAAACCGTTTATTTTTGGGTTTTAAAAATGGATAAAAAAATTGTATTAGTTATTCATGCGTTTTTGTAGAACTATACAGCTTCTTCTGAAAATCTAAAAAATTATATTTGTATTGCCGTGATCCTTCGACTTTACTTTCCAGTGCGTTTATTTAAGCCGTAATGTATGTTTCAGTTTTAGTCTTTTTGAATATGTACTTCAATACTATTATTTAGTTTTCTTATTGATCTTTATTTTTTAATTGAATAACAATTCTTATTGAACGTTTATCAAAAATTTGCTTTGGCCATTGATTCCAGTGGAGTATAAAGGTTAAAGGAAGAAAAGTGAATAGGAAAAGTAGTATGAGGGCACAAGGCGGAATTCGTTCCGTTTAAAATCGATTATTGCTGTGTTCAAATACGTGCCCGTCAGTGTTTATTCGTATGTTATGGAACAATAGATTATGCAATCAAACGGAAAGTGACACTTTTAGACATTATTTTATGGATACAAGTTTAATAAACAAACATAAACATTTTACATGTTTTTTAACTCTTAATAGACACGTCTTAATTTTTTTAGTACCCTTTTTAACAATATGCAAATGATTTTTTCCAATACATTTTATTCAGGAATGATATAATCTGTCAATTTTTTATTGATCGTAACCGTGAATGATGTTATCAAAAAGATTTTTTTTCTTTTATTAGTTATTACCTGGTTAATCGTCGTGGGTAGGAAGCTGTTCACATGGTTAATTGTCTCATCAAACCGTTTACGAACATGACGGTGCATGCATAACCGTTCTTGGTTAATGATGTCAGTCGCTTTCTTGCTTAGTTCGTAACTGTGCAATATCCTTTATATATGTACCTAGTTTTTTTTTATAGTGTTACATAGTTTTGTTCATGGATGTCCCGTAGGAAAGCAAAATTATGATTCTCTAAAGTTGGTAAATTTGTTTGAGTGCCATATATATTTTATTTTTAGCATCTTTAATATCCTCAAGAGACAGGATACGTTGAGCTCTTGAGAAAAATTTTTAAATCAGAAATGCGAGAAACTGGACGAAAAAAACATAGCCGATCTTGTATTTATTTGTATCAATAAAACCTACTTAGCTTCTAAAAAAAATAAATTTAAAAATATCCCTACATCATTATCAGCTATGGAATGGTGGTCGTTAATGTTTGATGAGTGTATCTCTCGGGGCTTGTGTTATCGACCTAAGAAAAATAGAAACTAAAATTGGACTCAGCGTTTGTTATAATTCTACGTATTCGAATTATCTACTCCAGTTGGACACATTGTCTAGTTTCCTTTTTGTTTTTAATTTTCCCCTAAGTGAATGAACCAAGTTCTACTAGTCGTTGAAAGACTAATTGTTTGAGATGTTCCTGTTGGCCATTAGGGACAATTTAGTATTAAAACGAAACTTTTACTTTAACCGAGTCGTTATTATGTATTAATATTCTTTAATTAACGAATTTTATGCGACTAATAGATTTCTTGGTCATGTAATATCGTTTATAAAAATAAAAATGTTTTCCTGATACCATTAATATACCTCAGAATGAGACGAACGTTAAGTCCAAATATTTCGATTATCAGGTAATTACATCATTACATGTAGACTTTTCTTCTTCATCAAGCCGTACCAACATAAAAACAAAAAGTCTGTTGAAAAATAGCTTTTTGTATTTTTAAGGACTTTGAAAGAGTGCATATAAATGGGTTAAGCTTATACAATTTTTATAACTTCAATATCTTTTTTAATACTTTTTTAATACTTTTAATACCTTTTACAGCAAAAAAACATTAAGATCATTTATTACAGTTTCTGTACTTGCCTAAAAAGGTAGCGTAATGAGACTTACGTTAGTTTGGTCCTGAGACACAGAATAATACTTTGAATGTTCCAGGAAGAAAAATCTATCTCATCAGGGAAAATTCTCATAGAGATAGGGGGGCTATTGAAGAAATATTTTGTCTAATAAAAGTTAACTCATCTCATTTCATTATAATGTAACAATATTGGATATCCTCTAAAGGAAATTAGTTGATGGCGGGAAATTCGAAATTCATGAGGGCCCTACGGATTATCCAGAGGCTAATTAAGTGAGTAGATCAAGCCCTTTGAAATTATAATGTAGTTTACTTGGCATCCCTTATTAAGATCTATCTTCCTCACAAAGCTTTGAATGAAGTTGCATATTAAAGGCCCCACTCTATCAAAATATTTTACCACGTGAGCTTTTATTGCCTTACTAATTATTTGCCTTAATTATCTCATAAACTTATGGTGAACATTTTAAAGACTGAAGTTGATATATCATGATTAGTCGTTCCAAATATTAGAACTTCTTCCTTAAGCATTCATATTGAAATTTCTTACTATGAAAAATTGGAAATATTGGAATTTAAATATATTGTAATATACAACATTGGAACGTATAATTTTGTAACTTATAAAACTTTGGAAATATAACTTAAGAGGTTATAACTTAATGATATTGGAACTTATAACTTAGGAAATATTGGAACATTTTCCTTATAATTTGGTATTGCTGATTATGCGTTTATTTCAACAGTGATCCGTAATTTTATTTCTAAATTCAATGTAGAGGATAGAATAAAATATTACGTATATATGGAATTTTTTTACCATAAATAAATGACTTTTGTCTTACTATTATCTTAAATGTAAATCTGAAGTATAATTAGAGCTGATATAATAATGTCGTCCAAAATAAATTAATAAAAATTAGTTTATGTGACATTATTAGATTTTTTTACTGCATTATATTTACCCTCCAACTTTTCGCACAAAATTCACAATTAAAAAACAAAATAATTAGTGATTAGAGTCAATATATTTGAATTTTGCTATATTTTTGCATACACTCCGCCATACGTTTTTTTGGCAGGTCCGCAATAATCAGTCATTTTTCACAATTATATAAAGTGTTATTTGAATTTATAACTACACTGAAATAATTGGATGTGTCCTATGTGGAAATCCAATATAGCCTCCCTCTACAAAACATTCAAATGTTTTTTAATTATAGACTAAGTTAGGAAAAAAAAAAGAATGTAATGAAAGGTCAAGCACATAAACTAATTATTAATATCGTGACGTGAAACCGAAACTGATTATTATTTCTGCTAAATTGAAAAGAATTCTAGACTTTTGTTGGAACCGTTACATTTATGTATTAGTCCGTAACCATATGTCCTGGATGTGACGGGAATAGTCCAGACCTTTCTGGATTGTTCCATTGTGGACTAAATATAAGATGCTGGAGAGTAGAGGGTTTAGTCTTGCCTTGACCATCGAAACATAAGGTTTCTTAAGTTTCATTTATTCATTAATTGTAATTAATTTTTGCCACGTTGTTACTAATTAGAGATTTTGTTGTTTGTGAATTAAAATTTTACGTTCTATCAAAATAATTAAAACCCACATTATGTTATTATTTTTCATTTCCTTTTTTTTTTTTTTTTTTTTGATGAAATTATAATTTTGGCTCTAATAAGGTAAAAACAACCTCATAGAACTTAACAGTTAAGACAATGGTAAATGTAAGAATATAAATTGCAAATTTTATGGGGGGAAAATAAAACAGGACGATTTTACTTTCACTTACCTATATATGAAATATATAGTAAGTGGAAGTATTGCGATCGTGAAAAATTTCGACTTCCGGTTTTCAACGGAAATACACGTTTTGGGGTCCCCTGAGTCGAAATGACCAAGTCCCGCGAAATGGTCTGTGTGTGTGTGTGTGTGTGTGTGTGTGTGTGTGTGTCTGTGTGTGTGTGTGTGTGTGAACAGACGAGCTCAAAAACTATAAACCGTGCGATCATGAAATTGGGTATTTAGTGTAGGTATATGCCCGCGATGTGACAGCATAAATTTCATCAAAATTACTTAAAGGGAGGGGGTACTTTACTTAATAACTTTTTAGGTTTTTTTCGATTTTCTCAAAAACGGCTCTAACGATTTTGATTAAACTGAGTATTTGATGTACTAATATGCTCGAGATATGACTGTAAAAATTTCATCAAAATTGATTAACCGGAGGGGGGACTTTACTTAATAAATTTTGTAACATTTTCACGTGTTTTTTTTTATTTACTCTTAATCGGCTTTAACGATTTTGATCAAACTGGGTATTTGATGTATGTACATGCCCGAGATATGACTGTTAAAATTTCATCAAAATTGATTAACCGGAGGGGGGACTTGACTTAATAAATTTTGTAACATTTTCACGTGTTTTTTTTATTTACTCAAAAACGGCTTTAAAGATTTTGATCAAACTGGGTATTTGATGTATTTATATGCCCGAGATATGATTGTTAAAATTTCATCAAAATTCATTAACCGGAGGGGGCACTTTACTTAATAAATTTTGTATCATTTTCACGTGTTTTTTTTATTTACTCAAAAACGGCATTAACGATTAACAAAAATAAGATATGAATGTAGAAAAATGTGTGAATTTGGGAAATGATATTTAGCAAAACACGTCAATCTCTAATCTATAAGTGTTGGTAAGTGAAAGTTGTGTGTTGCGCGCACGCACCAGATTTTTTTTATATAGTTTAGCCTGTGATCATTTAGTGTTCTAATTAATTCTAAATTCCGCAATTCTATGACCATTGTTCATCATTTTTTTAAATCTTATAAAAATCAAGTTTAACTTAAGTTTTTATTAGCAGTACCTAGTGATAGCTTTATTTTGATGAATTTGCAATCCAATCGATATATTGTCATAACTAAGGTGTCAGCACTTCGACAAAAATCCGAAAGAGACGATGTAACCTGTGACCTTGTTCATCCAATGTGCAATAGCACCCACCGTTCTCTGCAATCAAGCATTAATAATCTTACATAACCGGAGCGTGTATAGGACCATACGCAACCCATACCCTTACTAATATGGTCGACTTTCTTCTTGGCGATTGTTGGGCCCTCCTTATGTAAGAGGTCGCCCTTGGTAAGGGCCACAATGGCGGCGATTAGGCTAATTGCGCACTGGGAACCCGACAATACCTCTACCTCTTTCCAAGCTTTCCTCTCCCATCGTGGGAAGGCTTTTCTCCCCATCCTCTCTCCCATCAGTTCTTCCGATTTGGCTGCTTTGAATCTCGCCGATTGCCGTGGATATCTCCGATGCTGAGAAAAATTACTGCGATCCGTTTTAAATTATGTGAAAGAAATTATTATGAGAATCTTTGCCATTGTCATTGAAGTAACCTTGAATAGGTCTGAACTTGGCATTACAATTAAAGTTATCAGCGTGATCAATAGCAGGATTTCAAAGGCTCATCTTTAATATTAACTTAGTTCTGAGTTTATCTTGGCTTTAAGGAATGACTCTCAATTACAATAAACGGATTTTTTTTTCTTCCACTTATAATAATAAGGTTTTCTTTTTTTATGAACCTAATTAAATTAAAAATCTATTATTTCTTTTAATGGCCACGTGAAATAAAAATGACTATTAATAAAACCAGAAGTATTTTTTAGGATTTTGTATTAAACGGTTGCATCTCATGGGCGTCCGCAAGGGAGGGGGGCAGGGAAGGGCAACTGCCTCCTATGTACCTATATACCCTAGGAAATATGAGAAACAACAACTACGAATTAAATAAATTCGTATTCGGTTACTATATTAATTAAGTATTAAAAATAAAATTAACAGGAATTGGTTGGATCTAATTATTTTGGCGGCACCCCACCCAATTTCTGTTCATTACATCTACGGTCAACTATCTTCCACCATTAAAAATAAAATTATTTTAATTTTCAAAAAACAATAAATTTTATTCGAAAAATTAATTGAGTCTTACGTGAGCTTTATCAGAATACCTTGTTCCTCTCCCTCCGGTCATATGAATTTTACCTGCTTGCCTTACAATTAGTACCCGTAGTCAAAATCTAGCGGACGCCCTTGTTACATCGTATTGTACTTTAATAATATTTCTTGTACTACCAATGTATTTTTACAGATAAAAGTCAACTTTAAAAAGAAGCCCCCTTAACTGGGTGGGAGCCATATTATCTTACGTAGATTGTATTGGTAAGTAAATTGAATGGGTTGGTGTGCAAATAGTTCTATTCTTAGACCCATCTGTAACCAGTTACTTTCCGCTATCCCGTTTAATACATCGTGTGGCTTAATAGGAAGCAGTGACCACAGACCTATTGCATTCCGCGTTCCTAAGGTATTGTTTTAGTCAACGCTATGTTTTTATGTAATGGTTTAGCATGCTATTTACTGTAATGTATATTGAAACGTTAAATTTACATAGTATATGAACATTCTAAACTTTTAAAATTTATTGCAGGACATTTGAAACCGACTAAATGCTCCCCTCCGGTTACCTTTCCCTTTCAAGTCACGAATAAATGAAGACTAATGTACATGGCGCGCCCCGCTTTGTAAAATAACCGATAGCTGGAAGACAGGTTTCTCAACGGACGGTTTAAGTATGCAGTAAGTAGTAAGTGCATAGTGTCGCAACTTACTTGGATGCCGCATAGATCTGACTCTAATGGCCGCTGCATAAGAAGGCGGTTCGCGTGCCATTTACTGGCCGCAAAGAGTAATATCCATTTCGCCTTGACATTGCATGCCCTCCAGTTGAAATGCAGATATTCCGTGTTCCTACCCGTTGCTCGTTAAGGAACATGTGTATGAATGTTATCACAGTTCGCCGATGCCGACTGTTTATCTAATCGTCAACGTTAGTGTTTTGCCCTAGTTATTTAAGGTATTATCTTTTTGGCAATTTAGTTTTATAGAATTCATTGACGCTTTAAGCTGTTTTACTAGCATATACCTAATTAGAAAGTGAAACTCTGTTAAGCTCATTGAACTCTGGAGATATTAAACGGTCTTCTCTAATAACATTTGATGATAAATATTAGCTCCTCTTAATCATTCTATTTTAATGGTAGGAACTTATTATTCAATTTTTACTTGTACTTATTGCTTACTCTCTTAGACATCCTGTGATAAAAATTAATGCGTGATTTTTATATTAATAATTTAGCAGTTTAAAAAGAAGCTACCTTTGGAAGCCTTGGATTATCGCGTAAGAAGACCAAGTAGTAGAACTCAATGTACCCATTTTTACGGTTTTTGTACAATTTGTACGGTTGGTGGAATAATCCTAGAAATCGTGAGAAAAATATTTTTAAAGCTTTATCTTATCCAGGTTTAATTTACTATCACGTTCAACAATGAAATGAAGAATTCAATGTAATTTAAAACCATGTCATAAGATGAGTCCTTACCAGTAGCGGATCCAGGGGAGGGGAGCGCGCGCCCCCCCTGAGAGGTGAGGCCACTCATAAAGTATTACAATTTCTATGTGAAATGAGCTATATTCAGTTATTTTTCAAGTCCACTAATTGAAAATGAATTGTATTTAAACATCTACAGTAATTTATAACGTCATTATGTACTAATATGTAGAGATGGGCGTTTCGGTTGTTTTTACAAAACGCCAACGAACTGTTCGTTGAAAAAACAGGTTGGGGAAAACAGAAAACCTCCAGGCTAATGTTTATATCAGGTGTTTGTTTTGTGTTGTTTTATTGGAAACGTAATAATAGTATTAATTCAAAGCTAAAAAAAATAATAATAATTTGAGAATAAAATCAGAAAATGTCACTAATTGTTGAAGCAACAAAATTTAAAAAAAAAATCACAAGCTTAAAATAATTTTGACAGGTCTTTATCGAGAAAAATGTTAAAATATTATGAATTCTTGAAATATTACGTAAAATAAACTTCTTTAATATTTAGAATTTTTTACTTTTTTTTTTATTGTAATGAACTATATATAATTGCTTCCTGTTATTGTAATGTATTCTCATCCATACACAGCAGTTTGGAGATATGTTTTAATTAGCACTTGAATAAACTGCCATTGAAAAAATTAGAAAGTCAAAGTGTCACTTTAAATTTTAAATGAAATAAATGAAAATTCGGAAATAGAATCCACAGAAAACCTAACGGAAAATCAAACAACGGAGCGCTAGTGGTGAAGAAAACAACTGTTCTTTTCAATTTCAGTCGTTCTGTAACGAGTTCCAAACGTTTGAGTAGTTGTAAATGAGAACGGGAAGAGAAGGAAGTTCTAAATTCCAACTGTTTGGGCTGGTTCTAGAAAACAGTTTATTCCGTTTTTTTATAAAAAACAGTTTTTTCAAACAGTTTGACATTTTTCTTCCCACCACTATTAATATGTATTATAAATTATGGCCTTCATTACTCATGAAATGTAAAAAAAAGTGCGCCCCCCCTCAGAAAATTTCTGGATCCGCCACTGGTCCTTACACTCATTCTACCATGCATCTTTTCATAAACTGTTAGTATCTAGAGTTTGTGACTATATGATATGATTCGCTGTAAAACCAAGAAATTTCTCTCCTCTGTTCATTAAGGCATAATATTACAATTTACACTATATAAGTTACTAAAAAAACGTTTATTTATTCGAATCTATACAGGACGTTACTTGAAAAATTTTTGACTTACAAATAATTGAGAAATAGTCCTTTATAGGGGCGATATTAAATCTTTAGGTAATTCAATAGCATTGTTTTTCAACAGTTTGATGTTGAATGTTTGTCATGTATTTTTCAGCGCACTGGAACCTTCTTCGCCATTTTAAAACCATCCAGGATAGACGTGTGGTCAAAGAAGGACATAACTTGTTCTTTCTAGAGTGGAATTAGCAGTTGGCCTTACATAGTTTGTAGAATGTGGATTGATGCTCAAGGTGCGAGATCTTTATTGTGCAAAAACGAATTCTTCCCTTCCCCTTCCTACTCAACGGCAATCTCTGTACTGTCGTTTGCCCTTTTGTTGTCGGACTAAGTCGATTGAGAAGAGAGTACTTGTTTGTAACTTTAATGTTACGCATTCCTTGGGGGGTGGGGGGGGGGGAGATGAGTGTAGCAACGTTCGTATCCAGCCTGGAAATTTCTACAAAAATCTGTCGTCGGTAGTTACGATCTTATTTAGCATAATACGATTTCATGAAAACCGTTTCATAATCGTGTAATTGCATTATATTCTGATTAGTTCTTGAGATGTGGACATCCGTTGAACCAATCCTAATTCATCATTCATGTTACGAAATGGGTCTCTCTCCTTCCAAAATGTTCATCATTTCTGAATAAGTTATCTGTTTTTTTTTTTTTGTTTTTTTGTATTCCTTAAAGAATTGTATATTCATTTAATTGAAGGTATGACAAGTATCTTTCGCAGTTCTGCGTTGCATAATGAATGCAAATATTATGAAGCTCGGCAGCATTAAAGTGAAAGGCATCGCAACCATTGCGCTGGCTGGTAGAGCCTATTAGGGATTATCTCGAATGAATGAGCAATGTGTATCGAATTAATCATTAAATGAATGAACTAGAACGAAGACTGTATTAATCATAAGTTAAAAGTGATCGATGTTAATTTCTTAGCCGTGAGATATTCACCCATCACAATTAATTGGCTCTTATGTATGTAATCTTAAAATTCTGGCTGGTTTAATAAATTCCAATCTCTCGAAATTTTCCAAAAGTCGACTTTTTTTCCCGATATGTTATACTGGAACTTAGGTTTATTTAACCTCATCTTTAAATATATGCTCATTCAAAAGGTAAGCTCATAAGTACATCTCCAAGGGATCCTTTTCAGGTGAGATCGGGGATATATGTCGACGCGAAAATAGGCCTCCCCCGCATTTCAAAGTTTTACTGTCCCTAACTATCTTATACTTCTTTTTATTTTATTTATTTTATGAACGATAAAATTCCAATAAATCATAAGAACTAGTTGATAGCCTCATCCCTACGTTTAAATAACTCTTATTATTACTTTCACTTACCTATATATGAAATATATATTTTTCCATATGTAAATATAACATAAATAATTATTTGTTTTGTGGTATCATTAGAAAGCAAGGATGGTGGTCGGTATAGATTTTATAATTGAAAGATACCATATCAAATCCCCTTAATCTGAAACTTTGTTTTCCCCTTTTTTAATCGCGATCAGAATAGACTTAATTTTAGATAAAACGTGGTAATGGTTTTCAACCGCTGCATGGATTACCTATTCAAGTTTAGAAGTTCTGTCTAGGTTTTGTTAATTTCTTTTCATTCTAAGATTTGCTATATTTTCTATGAATTTTGTCGTTAATCACGGAGTAAAATTTAAAAAAAAAAAAGTAGAATATAGAATGCGAAAGGGCTCCTACAATTTACCAAGCAGCTACATGCTGAAAATGAAATAAGTAAAAGAGCTGGCAAAATTTATGATTTTACTCTTTGAAAATTGATTACTTCGTCTTTAGTTAAAAAAAGTAACTGAATCCTTAAAATTTAAAAATAAGCAAATTATTACTTTTACTTTAGAAAAGTTTCCCTTTTCACCCCAAAGATTAAATTGGAATCATATGTTTTTTATTATTGTTATTATTATTGCTAGTATGATTGTCTATCCGAAGGATATTTTGTGATTTATTTGTAGAGTGCAAAAGGTATTGAGCTTGATTCTATCAGGTAAAATGTAACAGATGGCAAATCCTGAGTAATTAGTACTAACGAGACAAGCGATTAATTAATGGCGATTGTTAATTGCTTCGTGCAACCAACTAACGATTTCTAATGGCTACTATCCTATGTGGAAGAATACCTTCAACCGGCCACAACCAAACTATAATAATAGGTCATGGCCCTCTTCTTCCTCCTTCCCTTTAGCTGTTTGTTTTTATTCAACGTTATAATATAAATTCGAAATGAAACAAGTTGGTTAGAATTCTTGATACTTTTCGTAACATACTTTACGTCATAGTACGGCCGTTGTTAACTGTTAACCACACCCAAAACCTGACACGCTATGTAATGCTACTTATTCATATTTGTCAGAATGACTATTCATTTACACAAACAGACACAGTATAACAATTAAAAATGAAAATATCAATATAAAACATGTTGCCCTTAGTTATTACTACAGATAACTGTTATATAGTCTAGATGATATGACTTCTCCCTTAGATGTAAATGCCCAGTTCTTTAATAAAAACATTTCTATGCAGATTTGAAAGATTGAGATTGTTTTATTATTCTAAAATCTTATTAGGTCAATGTCTTATAATGCTAATTCTAACTTTTTTAGATCTAACCATTTTATGAAGTATTACAGATAGCATTCATAAGAGCACTTATAATTTTGTGAGACTCTCAAACACTGGTCATAAATTTAATTTTTGTTGTTTTACGGCTCCATAGATTTTAAATAGATTAACATGTAGACAATTTTTTTTTTCTTACTATGGCTATTCTCAATAACAAAAATCTCTTCCAAGAAAAATTGACTCTTGAATTAAACTCCTTATCCTCCATTTATTGCATTAAAAAATAAAACAGGGAATGAAAAAGAAATAACTGCGTATATTACCGATGTTGGACGAGATCTGCGTGAAAGCATGAAGTACCGTGAAATAAAGGGGGGGGGGGACCAAAGCAGAATAATAATTAAAAAATAGGGGAATTGGGGGGAGAGATAATTTTAACCGATTTCGTCGAGATTTGAAACACATGTTCTCGGATTTTGATGTAATAAATATGTATAAAGAAAGAGAGAATTATAGATTTTTTTACTGGTTTATCCGATTTCAGCGAATTTTGGCAAATTAATTTATTGAAACATTATCACTGTCATCAAATCCACTTATATCTCTCTAACACTCAAAAAAGTGTTTAAAATAAAGAGTGAAGAGTGTAAAATTGTAATTTTACAGGTGCAAATGAATTTTTTCAGTTGAACAATTTTTTTGAACATAAATAGGTTCTTTTGTCTTGTAGGGCAGGGGTGTAGGGGGTAGGGGACTGAGTTATACCATACCGCATAACAGATCTTATTTCCTTTTGAGAACTACACTCCATTAATGCATTTAATTAAAACAAAACAACAATTATAATAAGAATTCCTTTTAAAAAACTGATTTTCCATTAATTCATTATAATATGATATTCTTTGTCTATCTTGTGATGTGTGAAACATACGAATACGCTCGATTTAAATAATTTATTTTGATGGCTGCGTAAGAACGTGAATGATCTCATTGTTTTTTGGTTATGAATATTTTGTAACGCTGTTGATGTGATTTTTTATTTATTTTTTTTAAGCGAAATTTTCCTTTGAATTCTACTTAATGAACATTTCCTCGACCGTAAAAAAAAGAATTATGTCATCATTGTCAATTTATAATCAAACAACAAAATTAGCTCATAAATTAAGTGTATTTTTAAGTTAAAAAGGAGAGTTGAAGAAAATAACTTGATTTTTTTTTCTCTTCCGGACCTTTACAATTTTATTGAATTTAATTTTTAAATACTTTTATTTAAATTTACAGTAAAACAAGGCTGTCATATATGACAAGATTTTACTGGTGCATAAAGGGTAGGCATTGGCAGGAAAGACAATTTTTTCTGGTTAACATAAAACTACGCGTGAACTGCTCTTAATATACTCATATTTCATGAAAGCTTAAATCAAATGTTTACGAGAAAGTAGAAAGGGCACTCTGTTATAGAACTAGATAGTAAATGTTGTCTTTCTTCAATCATCGTTCTTATTTAACATTACTGTTTTTAATTTGGTTTTTTAATGTATTTTTTATGTCGCTTTGAAATTTATTGATTCCTATTAATTAACCTAAAGCTCCGCTTAATACTTAATGTATTAAGTTTTAAAGGGTGTTACCCTAAAACGTTAATTGAAAAAAGAAAAAAAAAAAAGGCTTACGTGGCTGAAATATAATGGATTTTTTTTTTAACATTAACGTTACTGGTTATTTTATTCATGTGTAGCGCTATACTTTCTTTGAACATGTAAAAATATTCCGTGTTCTAAATTATGAATACACCTATGAAAGAAATGCGTTTAACAGCGTTAGTTTCATAAGTCACGCTCGCATACGTTTTCCGTTTCTTGTATGAGAAGGAAAGGAGCACTGTATTGTCATTAGTTTCTTTTTTTTTTTTTGTTCTGTAGCATAGTGGCTTGGTATGCAAGATGTTGATAAACTGTTTTGGAAAAACTTGTTTTTTTTCCCGTTGTATCCTATTTTTATAGAAAGGATAATACTGGATAGTTATGCCTTAACACAGAATCACTAAGGAAGTATGGAGCAGATTACCCCAAAAAAAGAATGTATATTCATTATTTAGTTTTCTGGTTAAGTTCCCCCTATTTGAACTTCGTTGGAATTCTGCTATTTTCACATTAATGGCTTAAACTTCAATAGATCAGCGACATTTTCTTAATCGAGATATAACCTTTCATTGACTTTCTGTTTAATTCGATTGTATTGTATATATTGTGGTCAATCATATGTTTTCAACAATCCACTTGTATTCAATAACTTCTCTTGCATTTTGAAAAGCAATCATCGTTGCTCTTTTCTATTCCGTAGAGCTATTTGTTTTTTTAAAGCTTACATTGATTTGAAAGGTGCCCTTATATCTTGATTGGTCATCTAAGTCTTAGGCAATCGTTGACTCGGCCGAAGATAAACAGGACTTGTTAATTCGAATCGCTGCTTGGTAGAAAGTTGAAGAGTCAGTCCACTTATTCCTCGGCCTAGAGGTGACGTTGAGCATTATGCTTATTTATTCAAACCAATTAAATTAAAGTCTCATGTCTCGCTAGATTAAAGTTCACCCGTTAATTATGCAATCTATTTCTATTATATAACTGGAGGTTGAAGGAACTATATGTGTAGGGATCACAGCCCTTGTACTTTCGGTAGATTTCTTATCGTCCTTGATTAGTCGTGATACAGTATTAACTATTCCGTTTAGTGATGGGATCCTATTCAAGAATGAATCTACGGGTACATTAAAAGAGAAAGTAGTATATGGGGGAATAATATGTAATATTGGTAACCTCAGTAGAAAACGAAATAAGTAAATTCCCTAAAGAATGCGGATTTAAAAGTGTCAAGGAATAGGTACAAACTTTTGTAAAACCGCATTTCCTGTTTACGCTTCACCAGTTTAAATAATTATCTTCTGAACGTTTCCTAACGTTCCGTTTCTAATGAATCAATATGGTCAGACTGATAATTCATTTTTATTTTATTCATCTTATTGTTGGAATCACACATCTTCTAAAACTGTGATAAACTGACAAAAAAAAAAACAAAAGAAAAAACATTCAAAGCTTTCAAGTTTTTTATCACTCATTTTTTTATTTTTTTGGCTCTCACACTATAAAGACTTCGAGTAAATCACTCCAATACACTTATTATTTCACTTTCCGCTTTCCTTTTATCCAGCCGACCTGTTGGAAGTTAAAAACTACATTGCAGCACTGAAACCACTACTGGTCTTAACATTTTGTTTTCAAAATATTGTAGTTTTTTTTAAATTTGCCTTTTTCGCTAAATATGATTTCTATCGTTTGATCATCTTTGAGTTCATCGTGATAACTTTTTGTGATGAGATTTGTGTTTTGTAAGGGTGATGTAAGTGGTGGATTGAAGATATGATGTGCCTGTAAGTTATTCTACTCTCTCTCTCTCTCCCATGTTCCCCAAACTTTCTCGTTCTTACTGTTGCCACGGTTAATACCTATTATGTTGAGTATATCGTTCTTCGTTCCTAATATTTTCATTTCTCACAAAAATCTTCAACATTTACTGACGATTATAATAAATACCATTGTCTCAGTAATCAACTATGTATTGTAATAACACTAGACATGAGAGGATTTGCCTCGGAAGCCTGCAGAGATTCTCCAATAACCAAGAAGACAAACAAGAAAGAAAATTTAATTAAGAAACAAATCATCTTTAAAAAATTAAAAACATGCAAAACATCGTTGGCTCACGATTTTAAATTTTAAAAAGCCTTGAATGGTTAACTTATAAATAAACGAGAAAAAAAAACTACCTTCAGAGTATTATTGAAGGATCTTGAGAGGGCTGATTCATTCTTGCATCATCTTTGGTCTTGGCATTGGAATCAACTGTTGCTAAGAAACATAATTCTGTTAAAATGTCTCATTACCAGCATTTAGAGAAAGCCGGAGAAGGTGTTATGGAGGAGTCGTCGTCAAGTGTGGAAGTGGTTGTTTAATCACCTTTCACAACTGAGTGGGATGGTCTGAAACTAATGTAACCTAACTGTTTTGTCGTTCTGAATCGCCTTGGAAGTCTTTCGGGGTTATTTCGACGACATATTTTCGTATTGCGTACATGTTTGCGACTGTCATTGGACGCTATTCCATTACTCCTGATGATGAGGTTGTTTTCGTTTACAGTGAAAATCAAAGCAGTTTAGCAGTTGTTTTTTTCTGTTTTTGAAAATATATGAATGAAAACAACAGTCATAAGATTAATTATAAAAAGAATTTTAAAATTAGAATATTAATATTTATTTTACTTGCATGATTTAATTTACAGCGGAACGAAATGCATTGAATGCCGATTTTTAAACATTGCAATCTATAACTTTAGGCTATCTAAAATGGTAATTAGATGTATACCAAATTCTGGTTGAAATTTGTCAACTATACAAGACGTTTGCCTTGAATAGGTCTCGCTGTAACAAGAAGAGATCAAAAAGGTTTTTATCCTCCAATAAGTTAAATTAAAAAGAGATTAAAAGTATGTCTACAGACAGATCAGAATAGATCAAACCATGAGTTACGAAGTTGGTACTACTATAATTTTACTATCAGTTCGGCCTGTAGCGAACCTGTGAATGCTTGGGGTTTATCTACGATCATGCGGTCTATGTTGATTGGTAGCCAGAAAGCTTTAACTCGATGTATATAATTTTATATTTTAACGATATTTTATAATTTATTAGAGAATAAAAAAAAAAAAAATTGTTTTACTAACAATGTTTGGCGATGGTATTGAATAATAATGGTGTCTACGACCACAACCCTTGAAAATCCAACAGAACGCTATTACTCAGAACCATGAACTTTAAGTGAGTCCAACCGCAGGCTTCGGAATTAGCAGCCGGACGCATCTGACTAAGAATAGTCAACTCCTTATTCGATTGCGGTCTCAGCTCTAAAGAGCAGCCCATAGTACCGTTTGCTCTCCTCTGCCTTGGATAAATGTTGGACCTTGGACAGGTAACCTTGGTCTGCTCCGCTTCAGCTTACCGTAACGAGATCTCTTCGTTTCGTATTGCAAAACGCTATCCCTTCTATACGCCACCGCATTAGGCAGGCAGCGTCCACAATCACAGCCAAGTGTTATTCCACTCTAACCTTCTCCATTTTATCGAAGCAGAAATTTCCTCAATTCAGCTCAGATTGGATGAATCTTTATCGAAAACCTCTCTAGAAACCAAGGAATTGTGAGGTATCATGATAGGTATTGGTATGTGGAAATGGATGGTTTATAAAACACCCTTGGTGTTGGTAAGTTAATGGTAAGTTGTAGGATTATACCTTGTCATTACGAGCAATGATCTTTATGATACAGCCTCCTTGTTACACCATAGTCGTGCTATTGTCATTATAGCATTTTATTAGCATATAGTGCTTATCTACTTTTCCTTTTTTACTCTTCCCACCCGATCTTGGTTTAGATTTATCCCCTTCATTTTAATATAGAAACCACTATTTCCGTTATCAAGTGACTACCTCAATTTACGATTAAAATATTCATTTATAAGTAATCAAATTTAAAGATCAAAGACAAAAAACCATTTCGAACGTTTTAAATGTCTGAATATGGACCTCAAAGCTTGATTCTCAGGCTAAATTACTCGTTACAGATTTCTTCATGAGTTTCTTGTTCACTTTTAATTTAACTCGCAAATCATCAGTGATATCTTAAGCATTCAGCAGCTCAAAGTGCTTTCTAAATCAATATATATTATAAAGCAAAGTGTACAATGTGCGTGCCGAAAAGGCTCAAAGACGACTCAACGTACGACCAAGAATGTTATGTCAGGGTATAGCTCTATAGCCCCTAACGATAAACAACGTTTCAGTTTTTATCTTTAGCGTGAAAAATTGAAGAGAAAAGGACCGAAATTTTAGGCCTCTCGCACAATTTAATTACGCTACCTGTTCGGGTTATTGAATGAAAAATTTAGTTCGAGCTGCAGACTACCAGGAAGCGCTAGGGTGCGTTCCACTCAATATTTATTCTTCATTCATTCAGTTCATAATGATTATATATTTTTTAAGCTGTTATTTTTAAATTACTCAAAATTAAGCTAACATAATTCATTCATGTTTGGGCAAAAGTGCTTAAGTCATAAAAATTTGTTTTAGTCTCATCTTCTTAAAATGAATAATTGACTATAATTTATTCGTTATTCATAATTTATTACAGTCTCAGTTGAAAGAATATAGTTTCATTTATTGTTCTGGAATAAAGAAATACAATCAGAAAGAATTTATAATGATTTTCAATAACTTATTAAATCGTTGTTTAATCTTCACATTCGATGACTTAACCCCTTTTGACCAAACACCAGTGAATTAGTTTCTCCTATGAGTTTTAAAATGAAATAATAGTTTTATATCTCTGAAAATCAATCAACCAATGAATTAGAAAATCAACGAAATAGAAAATCAACTGAAAGTCAATCAATTAGAAAATCGACTGGATTCCTTAAAAAAGTAATTTTAGCATAAGAAGGCTAATTGATCAACACATTACATTTAATCAATATATAATATATAAATATATTTAATGCAATATGAATGAAAATTTCTTATCAGTACAGAGAGGTTCTTATCAGTACTTCTAAGTGTTCTTAGTGTAGTTATGAAAAAGAAGTTGGTTTGATTACTATGTATATGAGCCTTCCAGTTGACCAAATGACTAATTCCAATTTCAGCATTTTTTCAATAAGATATTATCACCCCTCATAGTTCAGGATAAAAAGAAATATGGTAAAAAATTGTGCCTCCATCAAATTTTTGTATTGGCTTTTTAGTAGTAGTAGTAAAAATCGAAATCTGCAGAGTCCGCCCAAATTAAGGGGGATATCTTAAGAAAGGTCTTAAAAAAAAGTTTCTACGAATCTTCGGTAGTTTCTATGCTTCTGGATCTAATCGGACCATTTCTATGACATGGTATTCAACAGATCGAGAGTTGTAACAACATATAGTTGAAAAACCATACATTGCTAACACTATGATTATTGCGCACATACCGCACGTCAGCAAAAAGATGTTATAAACTCGAAAAATTATTATTATTTTTTTTGGATAGTTTAATGTGAAATTTTAACTGCCTTCTCAATTTTACTATGTACCTAAAACAGAGACTAGGGAAAATAGTCTTTAATGATAAATAGTCTACCATAGGGGAGTTTAGTGCCAACTGTAACTCAAAAGTAGCCCTTTACTTGCGTTAACACGTTCATTCTCACCGCAAAAGAATATGGTAAATTACGCCTGAAGCTAACGAAATTATTAATACTATTGTGACTATTATGGAATTGCAGGTTTTTTAATTCTGATTCAAACGGTATTTTTAACTTATAATTGATATTTTTAGAGTTTTAACAATCCGACATGCGATATACAGATAAATACGAGTACGGGTCGATAAATCAGATTTTTCAGCCATAATCTAATAAATTATTTATTGATTATAGTTATTAAATTATAAATTATTGTTGACTGCGTGGAATGGGCTTATAGGATTCAGTATCTCAGAAACCATAAAAAACGATGCATATCTCGACAAATTTGTAGCCAATTTTTCATTTACCATTTTCATACCCCCAGAATATATAGGGATCCTTATTTGGGGGGACTCTGCAGATCTCGATCTTACTATTAATACTAAGTTAAACCCGAAGTTTCCAGAAGATTTGGTGTTTCAAATAATGTTGGATAGGCCCCACTTTTTTGTTGTTATCCTTGCTGATGCGTTTTATCCTAGCCCGCATTTTGTGCTCTATCTCCACTCTTACCGCCCGCTTGAATGACACCGTTCTCCTCTTCTAACATAATTGTGTCCGATAAATGTGCCCCTATTTGAAGTGGAATATGCATTCCATACGTTTTCATTGCAGCCTATGAACCGTTAAAGGGTCTGGTGCTATTCGATTTGAACTTATGTTTAACTTATGTTGTAATGTTATGTTATGTTTAACTTATATAACTTATGTTGTAAAGTCACAAACAGAACAACTTTATATCTCTTACCAATAGGTTTTATTTTTGCATTTCCATTTAGTTTAGATGTTTATATAAATATATATTTTAATATCATCAAATCTAGAAATATGTAATTATTTTTTATAAAATGTTAATACGTTGTATGTTTAATGATTCCTGAAGAAGGAAAAAACTTTCATATGAGGATATAATACCGGTTTTCTTCTACGCCATTACTCAAATCCGTGTTTACAGTCAGTGATGAAATAGCGTATGATAAGTACCCATTAATAAGTCCATAAATTCTTGTTTGCAATTCATTACTAACGGTGCTGCTGTTGCGGAAGTCCCCATATTTTACTCTCCAACTTTCACCCTCCCGGAAGAAACCCTCTGCATCCAAGGAGATGGTATCATAGGAGTATGTGACTCAACCTTCCCAACTTTTAACAAGTTACTGTATCATTCAAAGGGTGTTCCTAACTCTAAGGAACGCTTTGTCCTCTGTTTGATGCTTTTAATGAGGTGACATTGTACGAATACTAAGCAAGGTAATTTTAATCAGTAAGAGGAACAGGCTATATGTTCTAGTTACTTGGAAAAACTGGAGTACTCCTTTGGTATATGGAGACAATCCTTGCTAACAATTATATCCTAATAATTAAGTTGGACCATTTTTGTTTAACAAAGCTAACGAATTCTGGTTCGCCATTTTACAACAGTCTTATATAACTTTAATTTGAACATTCCTAAAATTAGCCATCAGTAAATCGAATGTAACGATGGTGTTTATGTATTACCAAATTAAATGCAGAGTGAATTGCAATGGTTACTAATTCGTAGTAATTACTTTAAAATCTCGCAAAGTACAATTATTATCAGAAGTAAAAGTTTTGACGGCCCGACGGTTTGATGCCAATACAACCAACCAACAATCAATGCATCTCTATACTCGTTGCTTCATTCTGAAATAACCCCTTGAAATTTTCATGTGATGTGAGCTCTCTAATATGAGGGCATGGTTTCTAAGTATGAACAGCAATATATTTTCTATGTTAATCTTCCTTTGCATCCAGTCATCGAAGTCGTGGGGTCTAGTGTTCCTTATGCCTCATGCTAATTTTTATCTGCATAAGGGTTTAAGCGACTGTCTTTGACATATTTACAATGCAGTTAATAATTGTTATATCATCGGAATCAATCATTTATCTCTTGCTTCGAGGACAAGCTATTCTTAAGGTAATAGGAAGAAGAGTAGCGGATCATTTACCATCGCAAATAATGGTTGGTTCAACCTTTGCTACAAGCATTAGGTTAAAGTCACTTTTTATTTATTCTATATTGTAATTGGCATTGTTTATTGATTCTATTCCCTTTCTGAATGTATATAACACTTTTTGTTCCTCTGTTTTTAGGAGGGACTATTGTTCCTTCAGAAAAATGGGTTTTACTTCGTCACTCTATTTAGAAGATAAAAAATCAGCCTCAGATTTTTTAATTTGGCTCATTCAGTACTTTCCTTTGATTCCCTCCCCCTCTTACTTGATTGTAGAAAGCAACTCAATTTGACAGATCCTTATTGGCCTCTGACTTGCCTCTTTAAGTAATTTAATATGTTCACAATTGTTGCTTTATGTCAAGTATCTATATGCTATTAAAGTATCTAGTATCCTAAGATGAAGTACAGTACACACTTAAGTACTTTCACCTCTTTATACGTTTATTACCAATATCAATGTCATCATATTTCATTGAATTCTTCTTTCTACCTAGGTGAAGGTAGAAAGTATTAAAAGCAATCAGTTTTAAATGGCTTGTTCGCCGCATTTCACATTTCAGTTTTTGCCCCTTTGAAAGTTCATGAAATTACTTACTAATATTTATTGTTATTTTATTTGTCGTAACATACATAAGCTATATAAGTAGATATCCATTCTATTATTAATCAATTTATTTTAAATTACTTTTTTTTAATGCTTAGTCATTTTTGTGCCCTAGTTAGGTATTTCTATTTATCGCAAGCTTGATTTTAAATGGCAGCAATCTTGAAATTGATTGGTTCGTATCTATCGCAACGTAAATGCTCTGTCCTTCTAATTGACGACGCTGCTGAAAGTTCATTACTAAAGTTCAATGTTTCTTGGAATTACCTCATTTTCTTCTTTTAACAATTCTTCGAAATGTTGGAGAAACTGCTATTCTTATTGGAGTTTAATGACGATTCAGAATACCTGACTAAAATTAAGACCTCTGAGGCAATAAGTAAATGTCTTATAAAATGTGGTCACATGACCATATACCAGATTAATGCCAGAGGAGGCAAGCTTATCTTTGCCTTTTTTCACTTCCAGCAGACCTCATATAAAAGTCGACATTTCGTAACAATGTTTAAGATAATATTTTTCGATTTCATTGCCTGAACTTGGGGCCAAAAGCATAAAAAAGGAGAAAATATAAAAAATTTTACTTGACTGTTAAAAAATATCTTTTAACTTTTAAATATCTTTTAACGGGACCTTCAATCTTTGCGTCCTTTTTGTAAATTTTAATTTGTATCAATTCGATCCAATAATGTTTACTATAACATATATATGTGTATGTATGTATATATATATATATGTATGTATATATATATATATATATATATATATATATATATATATATATATATATAGGTATATGGAACTATAATTTTTTAGCATATAGTGACACCGAATCTTATCTGCTGAATTTTATTAAATTATCACTGCCTTCTAAGTATTGAATATATAACCACGTTCGAGGTTTCAGCTGATTTATTTATAATAAAAATACAAATGTTGATTAGATTAATTATGTCGATGTTGTCTAGCTAGCTTTAAAGATGGCCGCTTAGCTCTGATACTTGCCTTATTATTTTTTTTTTCAGTGTAATATTATGACAATTTTATTTTTATTTATATGTTTGATAAATGATTTTTTAATTAAGCTTCTAAATTATTTTTGTTACGAATGATCACGCAGATCATTATTATACCATGTGATATTATTCCCTTAACAGATCTATTATATTTTTTATATTATTTTTTAATTATTTATTTTTTATAGTGTGTATACTTCAGGAATGTTAAATTTCACTATCACACTAATATTGGTGTTTCAAGAAATTTATGAACAATAAGCTTTAACGAATTTTGAAATGTTTTATATCTTGATTAAAGGGATGTAATAATATTACAAAAAGGAATTGAATCGGTTTTTTTCTGTTTTTTTTTTTGTTTTTTTCTGAGCCAATCATGTCCCAGAGGTGCGTTTCCTAAACTTAGGGTTCGAGAATGGCAATAATTTATTTTATTTATCGATCATATATATATTGCATGTGTTAGCAAACAAATTGAAAGATTCACTGTTAAACAAAATTTTATTTACAGATTTTGGAACGACCAAGTCAGTATCGAATTGTAAAATTTTAGAAAGTTTCCTTAAGCGTTTTAGGCCCCGAAAGCCACTTCAAGTTCGTCTGGAAAGGAAATTTGAGCAGTGGGCATGAATTAAAATTCAATAGTTGATTTTTATCTTCACACACGATTGACCGGGCTGAGGATAGAGTTACGTATTTGTCGAAGTCAGGTTTCCTTCTATGTGATGGTGGATTGCCTATCAAGGAAATCATTTGGATCTCCTATTGGCTATTGATTGGAGTTTCTCGATATAATGTCATCACAACGCGATCGTTCTTGAAACGTGTGCTGCATGTCATTGAGTTTGCGATGTAATATAAAACTCTTTCATTCTCTAAAGCACATACTTGACAGTAAATCGTGTAAAAAATGTAAACTAATAATAATATTGCTGCGTTAATATTAACCATATAGGCGACATTTTATTATTTTTCTTGTTCGACGTTGCTTAAGAATAACTTACAGGCACAAGAAAAATTCATCACTTCTGGTTAAATGATGAAAGCTATGAAGAATAACTGAAGTTAATATTTATATAAAAGGTAGTTCTAAACTTTGTAAAATAAACTAGACGGTCAGTAATATATTCATTCCTAAAATAACTGATCTTATAGAGAAATAACGTATTATTCTAAGCAAAACAATAAATTATATTATTTTTAAAATTTATATAATAACGAGGAAATGTGCCTTGTGTGTGGTCGATTTTTGATATAGTCTCAATTTTTTAAATATTTTAGAACAAAAATTGAAGATGGTTTAACAGATCAGTTTAACCGATTACAGATTTTATGTATCATAAGTTCATCTATGACTTTGTTTACATGATACACATTAGACTAATTTGATATGCTAACAAACAGCCCGTTCCTTCATACAAAATTTGTCTATATATATGCATGTATGAAAACTAGAGTTTCTATATGAGTAACTGTGTTGATGTCAACTTAGTTGTTATATCCTTTTCTACCTGAAAGAGGTAATTCAGTATGGATTCACTTTTTTTTTTTTTTTAATGCGAATTAAAATCAGGGATATACGAAATGGTTGGATACTTATATAAAGTATAATTTATATCTCACGTGTTTGTTTATAATAATCTAACTTTTTTTTATATTTATTTATTAGACTTTTTGGTGTATTTTTTGTATACAACTTTTCGTGTTATTTCTTGAGTTCCACCTCTGTCAATTTCCACTTTCTAGAAACTAGTTCATTTTATTACAGTTGCCTACTATAAAAGATCCGGTATGCTGTGCTACTCTACCTAACGTCAAATATAATATTGAAAAAAATTTGCTCTTAGGAAGTTGTAAGGTGACAGTAAGTTAAGCATTAATCGGATATCGTAGTGTTTTTCTTTTTTTTTTTTTTTTTTTTTTTTTTGGAACGAGCTTGCGAAATGTGATTTCACAGCGATTTCACGGAGCACTTTTCTTATTGATATGGCGAATTTCCTAAGCAGCCGTGAAAATTTTAATCCATCTATCGCAAATAACATCTTCCTAATAAAATAATGAATATTTAAATATTTATATAAAATAACAAACATTTTGTGATTGGTTTTATTTTAAACCTAAGATTTATTGTATTATAGAGAATGAAGCTGAAATAAGATGAACTTTTTTTTTATTTAATTATGGTATATTTATTATCATTTGTAACCTTCCTTCACTCCAGAACTATCAATTTAGATTTTCAGTTGGTATTCTAATAGTCGCAATATTGATTGTTAACTACTGCGACGGCCTGTGATTAATTTCTAGGTATTTTCAATTAATTTTTTTTTCCTATTCAAATGCATGCTAATCGTTTTCCCAAGGGAATAAAAAAGACCGATGTTCGAACCGCTTCCAAAATTCCCAGCGATTTCATCATATTTAATGTATGCTTTGAAGAAGGCTTTGCTAACTATATTACATAGGAGTGTCGCAACACCAATGTTTTTCGGATTCTTCGAGTCCAATTCGTTTTAGTAAATGTCATAAGATTTTCGGGATGATTGCTCCTTTACTGTAGCACTCCTCGCAGAATCAGGCTTTGGAAACATGTCCGAGTGCGTCCTGGGAATTTATGATTACATTGCCTTCACCTGGAAATGCAATCCTCTTGCGTGTATGATATATTTTGCTGACTCTGCTATATTATTACTGAGCAATATGCCACACCTTTCGATTTCTAGTTAAAGCCCCTGGGTATTGTTCCTGGATAAGAAGTCAATCAGGGCCATGTGTTTTTTCTCTATTGCAGATTCCATCTATTCTATCCAGGTTACTCTTAGTAGCATGAAGTCAAGGATTCTAGTTGTTGAACAATGAAAGCAATATTGCGATAGAAAAATAATACGGTTAGTGAAGGTTGAATAGATTTTAAAATTTGATCTCAGGACTAATTTTTAAATTCTACTGAGATATTCTTGCTTCTGAGGTCTTAGTTGGAGGTCGAAGTCTAATTTCCTTGCTCATCTTGCTAATCTCTGTTCCTTCTAAACATAACCAACCAATTCCAACCCCACCCCCAATGAGGAACTTCTTGAAAGATCCGTGTTGATTTCCTTAAAATTATGTTCATTCTTATTTGGCTGCTATCTAATCTGACTGCATTTCCTCATAAACCCTCAAGTGTACTTCAAAATTTACTTCATACTACGCATCTCGTTTAGTTTTTGTTATTATATAATTGTGATTAGCCCCTAATTTTAATGTATGTGCCTTATTGTCATTTATATATATAGGTATATATATATATATATATATATATTTTTTTTTTTTTTTACAGGTATGTGTAACTTCCAATAAGGATAACATATTTTCTCGTTTACATGTGAGTATATATTTTGTTTTATTTACAACTAGCTGTTTACAACCCGGTTTCACCCGGGAAATTTCATTTTTCTAATAAACGTGAACAATTCTATAAAGCAAGATCATAACGATTTTTATAACAATAAATAATATACCCAGAGATTGGCTGAAGTTACGAAATGTTAATATGGACAGGTGTTCGCACCTGCTGTAAAAGAACCACTGAGCGAAATTTGGAGAATTTAGGACAAACGTTATGGATTTGTTTAAAGAACAAACAAAAAGAATTTTATCTCTATCTTTATAGATATCATAACCGAATCAAACAATATTATAAATAAATTCATTCTAATTCCAAACAAAATAATATTGTTTGCGGATTTAAATCTTAATCTAATTAACTAATTCTTTTAATTAAATTTAAATGTTTTATTTTTGTTGATTTGTTTTTTTTTTTTTGCTAATTAGACTTCGGATGAAAGATACAAACAAAAACAAATCATGATGCGGAAGTTTGTTGAAAGTTGATCTTGACAGAAATAAGAAGGAGATTGTATTAGTTTTCCCCTTTTAGTGTTGTTTTTTTTTAAAACAGGATTGGCATTGTTCTATTGTGCAAAGTTCGTAGTTCCTTAACGTACTTGTCCGTCGGACGTAAGTGAACTTTTCACCCTTCTGCGATTACAAAAGAATTGCTCGGACTTGATACAAAATAGAAGTGAGCGTTCCAGAACCAGTCACGCTTCGAAAAGATTAGTTGTTGGCATTTTATTAAAGTTGCATCAACGTTAAAAAAATATTTAACGATGTCTTTTTTTTTTTTTTTTTCGTTCCTTTAGAACTGGGACAACCTTGCACAATTTATTTTTCCTTCATATAGTATTTAATATTTTTATGCCAACAAAATATAGGACCTTAATGTTATTCATTGTTGTCACATGTTATTCAGTCTTATCTATTCATCTTGAGATTGAGACAAAGGTATTACGTATCCTGTGCGTAATGTCCAGGTGTTAGAAAGCGGATGGTTTTTGTTAGTTATGTAATAATAAACATATAAATCCATTTCTCTATAATGCGTTATTACATAAACTGCCGGAGTCCCATCAATGATTAATTTTGAAATAAAAAATGGAAGACTGAATAGTTGTCTTGTAATTCGATATGAGCTAGTGGTTTGCATCTTGTTGATTAGCAATAAATTATTGTTGGATTCAAGGTCTGTAAATGCAAAACCTATTGGTAGATCATGCGGATGCAACTTTTGTTTTTATTTCATTTGCTATTAAAAGAGTTTCTAAGGTACTTGTAGATGAGTACACTTAGATTTCATCTCAGTTATTTACAGAACTTAATACAATTTATATCTTTTTGTTCCTCTCTTTGTTTATGTTTCCATATTACTTTCACTTACCTATATATGAAATATATAGTAAGTGGAAGTATTGCGATCGTGAAAAAATTCGACTTCCGGTTTTCAACGGAAATACATGTTTTGGGGTCCCCTGAGTCGAAATGACCAAGTCCCGCGAAATGGTCTGTGTGTGTGTGTGTCTGTGTGTGTGTGTGTGTGTGTGTGTGTGTGAACAGACTAGCTCAAAAACTTTAAACCGTGCGAACCTGAAATTGGGTATTTAGTGTAGGTATATGCCCGCGATGTGACAGCATAAATTTCATCAATATTACTTAAAGGGAGGGGGTACTTTACTTAATAACTTTTTAGGTTTTTTTCGATTTTCTCAAAAACGGCTCTAACGATTTTGATTAAACTGAGTATTTCATCTATTTATATGCCCGAGATATGACTGTAAAAATTTCATCAAATTTGATCAACCGGAGGGGGGACTTTACTTAATAAATTTTGTAACATTTTCACGTGTTTTTTTTATTTTCTCAAAAACGGCTCTAACGATTTTGATTAAACTTAGTATTTGATCTATTTATATGCCCGAGATAAGTCTGTAAAAATTTCATCAAAATTGATCAACCGCAGGGGGCACTTTACTTAATAAATTTTGTATCATTTTTACGTGCTTTTTTTATTTACTCAAAAACGGCTTTCACGATTGTGACCAAACTGGGTATTTGATGTATGTATATGCCAAATATGTGATAGCTAACATTTCATCAAAATTGATCAACCGAAGGGGGGACTTTACTTAATAAATTTTGTATCATTTTCACGGGGTTTTTTATTTACTCAAAAACGGCTTTAACGATTAATAAAAATAAGATATGAATGTAGAAAAATGTGTGACTTTGGGAAATGATATTTAACAAAACACGTCAATTTCTTATCTAAGTTAGTTGGTAAGTGAAAGTTGTGTGTTGCGCGCACGCACCAGATTTTTTTTACTACATAGTCAGTATGATTTCTGCTGATTGCTTCCTTCCTATGTAATAAACTTTAAGCCATTTTCCGCTGGTTTTTCTTTTTTCATTGCTGCCATTACAAGCTGCTAAGGTTATGTTCAATTCAATTTAACGATTAAGGCTATTATGATCTGGTCAAATAAAAAAAAAGTCGGAACTTCTGCAGTTTTTAAAGGATCTTAAGCTTTCCTTTGATTCCTAAAGGATCAAAAAACAGATCTAACGAATTTCGATACTTAGAATTTGTATTAAGTATTATACTTTAACTCTTTATATTTTTTATATGATATTGGAATTTAAAAAAGATTTTTTCTGAATTTGAACTTTTGAATAATTTAAAAATGATTTTTTTTTTCTTAAAAATGCACAAGTTGAACTGAACAATTAATGGATTTATTAACCATCTTCGTGTAGACCTTGAACATCTAAAGATGCTTGATTTCAAACACCATGCTTTTTATGACCAAATCTTTAAATGATTCCAACTTTTAAATTACATTGTTTTCCGCGCTGATTTTATTAAATAACAGTTAGCCTTTCTTTGAAACTATATACTTTCGGTGTTAAGTTATTTATTAAATAACCAAGGTAGGATGGAAACTTATTTACTAGTTACTATCTTTATGTCCTGTATATGAACATTTTGACTTTTTATTTACTTCATAGATACCTGGGTCGCTCTGGTACACTCTGTAACTTTTACCAATGTTGTTATTTTTAATTTTTGCCCTATGCTGTATTCGAGTATTAATTTTTAATCACGAAGGAAAAAATGCTTGAAAAGATTTGATACTGATTCCACCCTTGATTAAACCCTTCCTTCTACTAACTAACCATCGAAATAAGCTTTTGCGTTTAATTTTATACGCTCTGAGAGACATTGTGTTAAAACCAAACTTCCCTGATATAATAATTAAGTTTTTAATTAGTTTTTTTTTAAATTAAGTACTTAATACTTGAAAATATATAAATTTAATTGATTTTAAATTATACTAAGTGTAATATTTGTTTCATGAAGTGATATATCTGTTTCTGAATCAGTTATATTTATATTCCAATGAATAGAAAAAATAACATAGATATATAGTATAATTAAAATTTATTTACTTAGTTTAATATTCATATGAATTGAATTGAAAACCAAATCAGCTGTTCACCGTGTAATTATTCACATTTAACGATGTATGCTTCTGATCATTGCATTATGCAGCGAGTGGGGTTTTCACCTCGTGTGAACGTCATGCGAACACGATATCCTGGCTGTCAGCCGTATTCTTTCCCCATCGATGTGCAATTGACAAAAATTACAAAAAAAAAAAAAAAAAATGAATGGGACAAAAATCAACAGCGAGAAATACAGAAACATATTTTTTTAAAAACTTTTGTCTCAATTTCTTCCTCAATTTTTTTGTAGATTGATGCTTTTTCGCATAGTAGTATCGTATTTTAGTTTTATTCAATATTAATTTAATTGAAAGAATCAAGTAAATAACTATTTTTTTCTTTTGAAATATGATGGGTAAATAAATCTATTGGTTATTATTTAAATTACCGTACACTTATTGACTCTTGATTTTTTTATATGGTATCAATTGTCATGTATCCTTAAATATTATTTGTATAAATCGATACAGGGGCCAAGGTTAGCTTACACCCAGATCCTGTTTTCGCTTCCTACACAATTCTACACTTCAGACTTTTGTTTTGTTTTTGATCGCCTCCTTTTGTTATATCCTTATTCGTTTGTCACTATGAATTGAAGATATTCCACATTAGGTAATATCCATAAATTATGATGGATTTTGTTTGGATATCAGCTTTTCTCTGTTATTACAAAAAAAAAAAAATCTATTGTTTTAGTTAATTTTCGGTAAGTTATGCAATTTCACTGGCATAACTTATTCCTGATGACATTAATTTGATTTTTTTTTAAATTGTACAGTTTTTCATCAATTCGTTACAATAATGATTTTTTTTTAACTTAACAAACTTAATATCATTCAAGATTTAAGTCATTAATATAACGTATTGTATATATAATTGTATATTAATATGCACCTAGTCATTAATACAAACTAAATATCATGCATCATTTAAATCATTCATACACCATTCAGTACGATCGCTTTCTTGTAGGTAGTGAATTTCGTGAGTAAATAAAAAAAAAAAGCAATTAAAGCAACATTGAAAATATTATATGCTTAATTTTTATTCTATTTTTTTTTCTGATTAATTCGTTATATTGGTATAAATATTATAAAGGATTCGCAGTTCATTAAGGAAAGGAGTATAATATGAACGTTTAAGTGTATTCAATCTGATCCTAAAGTTAAACAAAAAAAAATCTTAATGTAATTTTGGACTACTGCATTGTTGATAGATATGCTCTAATATAAATAACATCTGCCGTTATCGGTAATAACAAAACTAACTCTTTAACGTAATTAATTTTTTTTTTAATTTTCAGAAAACGGGAAATCTTAGAGTTATATGTTATTTATAAAATACTTTATAAATATTGGATAATTGATAGTAGACCGTAGATTTAACTAATTCAAGAATCAGTCGGGGTAGTAGTGAAGTTACCAATCATAGTAGAACATTTTATCGTAGCCTACGTTCCTTATTTTATTATTCTATAATTAATTATTTTATAAATACACTGTAAAATAGTTGTATAACTTTTAATAAACATTGCATAACTTTTTACGAAAAAAGTGTTTTATTCAATACTGGAAATATAACTATCTAAAAGAAAAAAAAGAATTACTTTTACAACGAACTTCAAACATCAAATGTTAAAAGCTTGAGGATGGAATAAAAGCTTTGTGAGACGCTAATTCAGTTTTTAAATAATGGAGAGTTAATAATGTAAAGATAATTTAATTAGTTTAACAAAAGGAAAAACTATTTGAATTAAATAATATTTATTCTAAAAACAGATATGTCATCAAAAATTGACACTGTTTTTAAAAAAAATCGATGTAAATATACCATATAATATTAATTTATTATTTATAAATTAATAATTCAAAAACTCATTCCATCTTTCAGAATTTCACCAAGATTTTAGACAATCTTAGTTTAACTTTTGTTTTAGAGATAGATGGAGTTAGACAATCATAATTGTAAAATTATCTCAGATCTGATTTCTCATCTTCTTGTCTTTATTGATTTAAATTTATATGTATCTTTAATGAATTAAATGTATTAGTTTATTTTTATTTAAATGCACATTTTTTGTAGTTATAAATCATTCTTTTACCGTTTACTATTTCGGTTTAAACGTTCCCTTATGCATTTTTCTTTAAAATGTTTTCCCTCCCAATTAAATGCATTATTTGAATCAAAGTTTTGATATATATGTGTGTGTATATATATATATATATATATACACACACATCTGATACGGCATATATATAAATATACAGTGATATATAAAGCAAGTAAGTGTACTACTCACATGGCTGCCGCTGCTAGAGAGAGCAATAATCCTGCGTGCCCCATGGTGTGCGGCCAACTGAAGCTAGCATAGAGGGTTCCCCTGTTAACGGCTACGGGTTCCACTGTTTACCTTTCACCTGGGTGGGAGTGTCTTGCCGCGAAATTCGACGGAAGGGATATCCCGGACCATCCTATTTGCATTCGTAAACACAGTAATGTAATGCCTGGTCACCTTGAGTAATCACCGTAATACACCGGTGAAAGCAATATAAAGTTCAAGCGGATTGTCGCGAGCTTAATTCTTAAGTAAGCATATTTATCCTCGTAACAGTAGGGATGGGGAGGGGATAGCTACCTCCAGAACCAGCTTAAAGAGTACAATGATTTACAAAAACAGTTATTTTATTTTTTATACATACTTACTCTTATTTAGGGATTACTTAAAGATATCCGGGAATGGTTGCATGGCACAAGTAGTGTTACAATTAACGTATATTATGGTACCACTTTTTGAGAGGCTCGTGATTCGTTGAGGGAAATTCATTATTAATTCGCATCTGTCGGCAAGGTGCTGACAATCAGCGAATGAGGTGGCCAAATTAGGAAATAATGACGTCAGGCGTGAGGAGGGAAAGCACCCCGATCCTGACTTGATTCGATTACCATGATTTTTTAACAGAGGAGATCTCTCATCCATCCATCCTCTTTTTAGTTTCTCATATTCTGGAGCGTGCAAGCCATATTTCTTATTAATTTGAGAATTTCATTAAATTTATATGTATATAACATTTGCTGTTGATTGTTTGAAAATCCTTCTACAAATTCACATTTATGAAAAAGTTAAAAAAAAAAATGTTTCTTCTTTTGCACTAAGAAATAATCTTAACTTGTATTCTTTTCTCTGACACATACCCCTTATGTTATTATTAGAAATAATTCATTCATTTTGTATTTCTATAAATCCTTTATCGTTTCATATACTGGACTAGACTGGTTCCCGTTTCGTGGAAAAAAACTCCGAATATGTACAATTGTAATAATTCGGTGGCATCAAGTGTAATAAGAAACCCCCACGCCCCCGTGAATTAAGGGTATTAAATTCATTTGTTTCCGAGACTTTGACTCCTATCAGAGTACACGAAAATCGCATCTTAACAGTAGAGACTGTTAGACTGAACAGTATAGACTGATTTCTATAGGAGGTCGTCCAGGATACATCATGTACAAGAAATTCAAAGGTAGATCTTTTCTTAAAAAGGATCAGAGCAAGAATTAATGTTAATTAATTATTAACATTAATAATTAAAGTTTCCCTAATTATAGGTAACATATTGTATCCCCGTTAAAGGGATCGATTCTAGTCGAATACCGAAGTATACCATGAAATGGAAGTCAGGAGGAAAAGTTGGGGACAGGGAATACAGTGGAAGTATAAAATAAAAAATAGCATAGCCGAACATGAGAACTGTAGAGGTCTAAGACTGGAAGTAAGAGGCTTGAAGAAGTAATTTATTGAAGGAAACTTTTTTTTGATCTTCACTAATTATCTTTCAATTTTCCTCGGCTATCTATATAGTTGCAAGAGACTTATAGACTGCAAATGTGATATTCCTGGAACCTTTTAACTAGGGTAACTGTACCAATAGTTCACAGTTTAAAAAAAAAAATTAAATTATTGACACTGTTTACCAATATATTGATGTTAGGATAATCTTTGTTATGAATTTAGTTAGGCCAATCCCTCTGCAAAACTGGGAATACATTATCCCATAGTCTGCATTCATGGTTTTTATAAAAAATGATTTCTTGGAAACTTCTAAAAGGAACCAATAGTTGACACATCCAAATCTAAAGGTTTGGAAAGTAAACATTTCTGGTTTTAAAGTTGATACATGCATTAATTTTCGATTTCTTAAGATTTTTAATCGGCAATAAGGACTGCAATAAAAGTTAATATTGTTTTTATTTATAAACTATTAAATTCACAATAGAAACTAATTAAAATTTCCACAATTGAATCATTTTATACAAAAAAAAATTAAATGAGACAAAAACAAAACATATTTAAACGAGAAATGAGATCACCCAGTTAAGTAAGTATGATAAATATATTATATTAATGGCCAGAAGTTTCGTTTTTAATGTTGGGTTTGCACAATTTTAGACTCTCTAATGATGAACTTCACTTTTCCAGTGCTCTTTTAGACAATTAAAGATGGCCACATTCATTGGTTAGATGAAATGAGTAGTATTTTGATAGAGTGCGACTAATAGCAAGTATCACATGTTCTTTGCAATAGTGGGAAGTGGGGAGAGTCAGATGAGACGCTTGTCCATTTAGGAATAGGGTTATTGGCAATGTAATTTGGCTCTCAATGATCCATGGATAGAGCACACAAGCTATAAATTCATAAAATAAGACACCTGTCATTCAGCCAGACACAAACTTCCATAAACCACGCCCAGATGGATAAACCACGCCAGATTTGTTAATTCTGGCGGTGAGTTGACATTGATGGCAACTATTAAAATTAAGGATTAATTTCTGTTCTAATAGTTGACACCTACATTTAAGCCCTAAAACATTGTATAAATACATTAATAAGGATATCAAATGATTCGCGTGAGCTTAATGAATATCATAAAAGTAATTAAATCATAATTAAACTCAAATGAACCAACTAAAAAGCTTATTTAACTTGAATTCCACCCTAATGAAATAGGGAAGCAGAAACCAATTTTTCAGGCCACCAGAAAATTCGCTATTATAACCTCTCAAAAATAAGCTTTAATTTTCATCAAAATAATGCCGATGGCAGCACAGCTAACTAGTATAAATTGGCAAATTACCGCAAAATTATGAACCAAAATAATCAACCCTGAATCTTGTTATTCCCCCTTTTTGTACAAAATGTCAACTATTGGAGCACTGTCAACTACTGGTACAGTTACCCTAGCTGATAAATTGGCAGGAATAGTAAAAAGGAAAAACTTTAAGTGGCTCTCTTGATAAATATTATTTTATTTTATTTTTTTTTTTAGTTAAAACCATCTTGTATTGAACAAAAGGCTTATACCTTCGATTTGATTGAGTATTATAATAACTAAGTATACTTGTATAGTATAGTTATGATAGTAATCATAACTATGTATACCTGATAATATTGATTTTTGTCTACTCTAATTAATTTATTTTTCTTCATTGCTATTTTTTCCGACAGTGTTCGGTTTTACGACCTAAGGACCGTTACTATTGTAGCACTTTGCGTACGTATGAGTTACAATATTATATAATCGAATAAGGACTGACATAAATTTACGCCTTGTGAGCAGTGAAACCGATCTAATAAGGTGATAGGAGATAGCAAGACCTTGAAACGTATCCAGGAAAGGCTTAACTAGGTTATTAGATATGAGTGCTGACTGGGTTTAGGTCTGAGTTAGGAGCTCAGCCATGCTTTCTGCGAGCTGTTTCCAAGAAAAGATTTCTTGTAGTGTAATATTTTAAGTTTTCAAATGAAAAGGCAGAATAAAACGCTTTTGGTTTAATTTTTAGGAAGAATCCGGGCTTTCATGCTTATTTTATCTATGACCATTGTAAACATTAACCTTTTTTTTTCTGTGCTGCAATTCTGTATTGAGCGCCATCTTTGAACTTTTATTAATTCTTCCGATGATTGTGTTTTTACTTTCACTTACCTATATATGAAATATATAGTAAGTGGAAGTATTGCGATCGTGAAAATTTTCGACTTCCGGTTTTCAACGGAAATACACGTTTTGGGGTCCCCTGAGTCAAAATAACCAAGTCCCGCGAAATGGTCTGTGTGTGTGTGTGTGTGTGTGTGTCTGTGTGTCTGTGTGTCTGTGTGTGTGTGTGTGTGTGTGTGTGTGTGTGAACAGACTAGCTCAAAAACTATAAACCGTGCGAACCTGAAATTGGGTATTTAGAGTATGTATAAGCCCGCGATGTGACAGCATAAATTTCATCAAAATTACTTAAAGGGAGAGGGTACTTTACTTAATAAATTTTTAGGGTTTTTTCGATTTTCTCAAAAACGGCTCTAACGATTTTGATTAAACTGAGTATTTCATCTATTTATATGCCCTAGATATGACTGTAAAAATTTCATCAAAATTGATTAACCGGAGGGGGGACTTTACTTAATACATTTTGTAACATTTTCACGTGTTTTTTGAAGTTATACTTCTTTGCGCCCGTTAGACACTTTGGGATGGGATGTTGGTCGAGAAACCGCGTCACGCTGAAAAGTAAGAACAAATTTTTAAGAACTATCGATTTTTTTTAAAAACTGAAACGCCAGGCTGAATGCGTTTGGATTAAAATATCTCATGAACTAAAAGTCATAGAAACATACTGTAAAAAGTGCCATGTTCACAATTTAGTGCTCTTTTAAATTAACTATAATTCAAAATTTAAAGTTGTCTTGGCGACAAGTTAGAGACGTGAGAAAAGAAAAAGTCAGTGTCGAAAATCAAGAAGTACAACTGTTTTGAAACTTTAGATTAAGATATCTTAAAAACTAACGATCCTAGATAGATACTGTAAGTGAGGGAAACGTTCAAAATTTGATTATCTTTGTAATAACCCATAACTCGAAGTTGTGCGTTGTCGTTTCGCCAAGTTAGAGAGGTGAGAAGTGAAAAATCCAACGCCAAAAATCAAGTAATGCAATTTTTTTGAAAATTCGGATTAAAATATCTTAAAAACTAAAGATTTTAGATTCATACTGTAAAAAGACCATTGATGCTGTATTTAGTAGATATCTTGAAAAGTTTGAGTCTAGAATATATGTTAGTTACTTTAGTTATCATAAGCCAATTGTGTCTTTTTCTAAAAATGTACATAGCCACAAAACTCGACAAAACCAAAACTTTTTTATTGGATTTGTTAAGAAACACAATACTTTTCTTTGTTTAAAAAAGGTCTATCTGATTATAATAAGTTACCAAAATATATTAAAAATGTGAAATCTTTATCATTGTTTAAACAAAAAATTCTTAATTATGTTAAAACGTTAAAATTGTTAAGATATTGAAATGTTTATATTTATATTGTTAATTTATGTATAAAACTTGAATAGCATTTAATGCTAAATAAATTTTATATAATTTCATTTCATTACTTCAGTGTTGAAAATAGTCGGAAGACTGAAATGTCCACTTTGTAAAAAGTTCGTAGAATAACGACAAAATTATTTAGTAATTTCTGTGTTTTGTTTATTTTCTAAAAGACAAACTAGACTTGGTAATGTCGAATGACAAGAATCAAGGTACGACCAGATACGGAACGACCATTGATGCTGTATTTAGTAGATATCTTGAAAAGTTTGAGTCTAGAATATATGTTAGTTACTTTAGTTATCATAAGCCAATTGTGTCTTTCTTGGAATACAGTACGATTTCTAATGACCAACCAGGAAATGAGCAAGATAAAAGAATGATTATAGAAGAAATTACTGATAATGATAATATAGGTGTATAATATAATAATGAAGTCACGTATAATATATTGAAGATAAATATATTGAATAATATTGAAAAATGTCTTATATTTCATTTATATATCCTGTCTGTTTGTGTGCGTGAGTGGGTGTATGAGAATGGCCAAAGAAGTATAACTTCCACCGTGTGGTCCGACGCACACCCAATTTTTTTTTATTTACTCTAAATCGGCTTTAACGATTTTGATCAAACTGGGTATTTGATGTATGTATATGCCCGAGATATGACTGTTAAAATTTCATCAAAATTGATCAACCGGAGGGGGGACTTTACTTAATAAATTTTGTATCATTTTCACATGTTTTTTTTTATTTACTCAAAAACGGTTTTAACGATTTTGATCTAACTTGGTATTTAATGTATTTATATGCCCGAGATTCGACTGTTAAAATTTCATCAAAATTGATCTACGGGAGGGGGGACTTTACTTAATAAATTTTGTATCATTTTACGGTTTTTTTTTTATTTACTCAAAAACGGCTTTAACGATTAACAAAAATAAGATATGAATGTAGAAAATGTGTGACTTTGGGAAATGATATTTAGCAAAACACGTCAATTTCTAATCTAAGTAAGTTGGTAAGTGAAAGTTGTGTGTTGCGCGCACGCACCAGATTTTTTCATATTAAATATCATATATTTCATCGATTCGGTTATAGCATTTATGTCTATACCATATACCTATACGATATTTAAAATTTATTTAGTAATAAATGAGGGATTTTTACACATGTTTTGAATTGGTGTTAGCTGAATTTACAGCTAAGTTTATTTCCTTCAACAGCAGTTTCTATCACAGAGAATATACTACATACTACAAGTTGATGTTCTCCGCGAAATATTCTTCTTTCGTTTCCTATTGTATAACTCCCATATTATCAAGTAATGTTGCCCCGTTATGTAATGTAAAACTTTAAATTCATTGGTGGTTACGAAAGGAACACGAGCGAATTGGGATGAGTAATGAAATGACGGTGTCAGAAAATAAAACAGCAAGCAGCTTGGTATGCTAATAAGGCCGAGGTGTCTTTGACACGTCATTCAGTCATTCTTTTAGCTGTGAGAGGAACTGTTGAGTGTTGATCATTCCATTACTTATAAATTAGTTTAGAATTAATTAACGATATATCGCCAATCAGGAAGAAAATAATACAAAGTAAATTCTGATCCTCGAAAATTTCTGAACTTGTTCTATGTGATGTGAGAAAGAGTTGATTAGGTACTAAACATATTTGAAAAAAAAGTATATATATTTGTTCACTCACTGTTTTACGAAGGTGTCTTTTTCATTAATTAGAACCACGTGCTTCCTGAAGTTCCTCCATTTTTGTCTTTAAAAAAAAGAAGGGTTTGAGGTCTCACTGACTGCTTGTCGACGTATATATCCTAGATCGTTTGTTGCTCTTTGATTTCCTATTGTAGCACCCCACGAGTGAGGTCTGCAGACTTATCTGTTTCGTTTCCCAAAACTGCTTTGTTGAGCGAACAATACGGGTACATGTGACAATACTGTTGCAACTTCCCGCTTCTGACGATGTTATATCACTTTCTTTTTTGCATACATTCATTTTTTTTTTCAATGTTTTCTCTACTAGAAGAATAATTGTACACTTTAAGTGTGTTATATCGTTATGTCCATTTATCTTACACTTCTTATGCTTTGTTAAACCTTGAATGGCTTCTGAAAGTAGCCATATGCAGTCGATACATTTCCTCAAAGCTTGTTAATAAGATTTCCTAATAAATTATTCCCATTTTTATAATGTTACTCTCGTCATTAATACTTATATATAAAGATCAATGATGGCAAAAATAATTCATATAAAAACTAAATACCTAAATTTATGGCATTAAGTAAGTAAGCCATGTATGATATATTAAATCAAATCTTAAATGATTTATATCGAAATTTGAAATTAAAATTTTCAAGTTTATGTGTTTATATCGTATATTGCCCCAGAGATGTGTTTAATATTAATATTCTTCTTCTCTTTTTGTAGATTAATATTCAATTTTTTCAATATTACATTATAAGTTTTTAATTAGAGTATAAGACCCCGTATTATTTTTTAAATATCTTTGATTTGGTTTAAATTTTTTAAAGTATGTTTGCGTGAACTAGAAAACTTCACATATACACATTTCAGAAATGTGAAATTTCACACAAAATTATTATTATTTCAAGAATACCATGAACATAATAAAGTTTTAAAATATTTTGTACGTCTCATCTTGATTAAAGGAATGTAATAATTAAAAAAAATATGGCTGACATTATCCTCTTGATGTCCCAGAGGTGTGTTTCCAAAAAATGGGGTTCCCACGGGCAATAATCAGTTAGAAATTTTAAAAATTGGACTGTTTTTATGTGTAAGGCCTTGATTTAACTAAATAATATAGTACAGTATACTTACTGCATAGCAGGGCAATAATTTTTAAATTACCAATCATATATGTTTGACGTATTCAAATATAGAAGTAGAAATTCATATTATTTTCTTCCCATTGGATGGAATGGTTTAATGATGCTGATATAAATTTTATGGATAATTGTATCAGCTTAGTAATATTATAATATTACCATATTACCATTATAATATTTCATTTCGTGGTCACCTTGCTAAAGTAACGGATGTTCAACTAAAAACCTTTGCACATTCGTTACTTTAGCATGGTGATGACGATTTACATGCTCTATTTATCTGTTACATTTAAAACTCCTGATTGCATTATAGTTCTATGGCTATCAAGGGATTCAATCTAGCTATTTGTAAATCGATATCGAATTCGGGCAGGTAGCAATTATTAAAGATGGATTCTGAGAAGATATCGCTTTCTCTAAATATCAAAGGGTCAAATATCTCTGGATTTAAATACCATGATAAATATTTTGTAATATTTGTTTTTTCGTTACTTACAGTGACAGCCTTGTTATTGGCGTTGAAGTAATTGGAAGTATTTATTTTGGTATTTAAATTCAACGTTGACATTTTCGGAATTTCGATTTTTCAATTTTAATTGCTGGAATTTCAATAAAAAAATAGACAATTTTTTTTTACTCCGGGGTTCAAAATTTATTCAGAAGAGTCAATTTTTTCAGGACTTTGAGATATTAAAAATTGTATTTTCGTTTCTTATGGATTTATGAACTTTTTCATATTGTTGATGATTAATTGGAATCAATAAATCAATAAAAATAATGGACATGGTGTTGTTTAAATCCTGAGTATTGAATCATGCTACGAACTTGCAACCTCCTGTGTAGTCGTTGGCTTGGTTAAAGCGCCTGTCTAGTAAAGAGGAGATCATTAGCTCACATTTAACTTGTATTGTTGAAATACAATAGAGGGGTATGTTTAAAAAACTAACTAGCTGAACAGAATTTTGTTTTTCAGTTTAATGTGACCATTAGACCTAAAACATTGTTTCTGAGGCTTAACCACTGTTCACAGTTCAATTTTTTTTTACAACGTGGCAATTTTGTAACTGTCAGTATCGCATTGAGGTCGAGTTAATTTTATTTAATTATTTTTTCCAATTTGATAACTGGAAGAAATCATGGAGTTCTTTTTTCTTTTATTATTATCTAATACAGATTAAAGCTGAGTAATAGCATATTTTATAATTATTATTTTTTTTTTTATTGTATTTATTCAATGCCTCTTTCTCAGATTGTTCTCTCTTGTTTTAAGAACATTGTAAAGCCCTGATGAAATCGGCATCCGATAAGTCTCACTTGTTATTGTCCACACAAGTATGTACAATTAAGTAGTACCAATGGCCGAGGGATAGGCTCGAGCACATCATTTAAATCAAGCTAATCGAAGATAAACTTTGCATTCTCCACCAATTTGGTAGCAATTGCGCTCCAGCGCAGGCGCAAAATATGTAAAATATAAATAAATAAAGTAGTAGAAAACAAAGAAAGCCTCCGCTAATGACGTATATCGCTGAACAATAAAACTCTATGAAGGATGCCTAACTTTCCAAATTGCCTGAATAGCGCTGATTAAATACTTTTTAAATAAAAAATCCACCGTGCTCGATTCCTTACAAGGCATGACAGGTTCGTAATGAGGGCAAGCGATGGTGTCCGGTAAAAGGCAAAGTATGTGCAATAATAATTTTTATCTATTACGAACCTTATATAAAAGATTCGAAATCAATTTATGCTTCATAAACGACGACCGGCCCCCTTCATTTCGCATTTACCTTCCACCCATGGCATTTCTCAATTTCAATTAATTAGACTGTTAACTATTAATGTTTCTGAAATTAATGTGTCGCTGTCTTCCATCACTTTTGTATTAAATTATGTCTCCTTACATGAACCCTTTAACGCTGGAATATAATCTATTTAATTAAATTTGATTCAATCTGCTGATTTTTACTATTTAATTTGTTGATTTACCTCAACAATAGGTCAATGTGTGAAACTTCAGTGTGCTTTATCTATTATCTGTAAATATTATACGAGCAGACCCTACTACGCGTTGCTGTGGTTCAGTAGCTATAATGCGTTACGAAAAATCACTGTTAAAGATAAAAAACGTTTCTGCTAATTTTAAAACCACGGGGATTTAAAATAGAACTTTATGCCAAATTTAAAATTGTTTGGTAAAGAAATTTGATAGGTTAGAGTTTTTGTTGTTTACATCTTATATTTGACCATAATGTGTTAATGAATGACACATGATATGAGATCTAGTACCAGCTGGTTATACTAATCGGTGCACAATGATTTTGGTTAACCTGTTTTATGTTAAAACAAAAAGATTCGATGATAACCCCACACGTGAAAAGGCTACACATAATTTTTCATGGGAAATACATGGATTTTCTTAGTCCAAGCCGGAAAAAATAAATCAACTCACACCGGAAGTCAATAAATCAACTTACACCGCCATCTGTTGGAAATTGATAGAACTTGCAAATAATCACACTGTTTGTAGTATAATAAGCATTTAATTTACAACAAAAAAAAAAGAAATATTGAGGCCAATAATCGAGATAAAAACTACCCTATCTTTTAAGTTTGACAAAATTACACACAATGAGCCAAATTACATTTTTTGCAAACCTTTGTTCCATATAATGAAACTTTATTAATTTCGCTTGAAGAAAAAAGAAACGCATGCCGAATAATCATTAACCATAAGTTTTTTTGGGGTGATTTAATCTAAAGGGAAAGCGTCATTGGTTGATATATCAAAGCGTTGGCTGTAGTATGACGTATGCAGAATCAGATGTTCTCAATAAGTGACCACTGCACTTATATAACCGCCGAATTCTAAATTGATAAAAAAAGAAATAATTTATTCTAGAAAGCAGTTGATTTTTTTTTAATCTCCGGGATCTCTCAGCTGCTCCAAACTCTCACCTTCAAAAAAAAAGCTTGTAAGTATTCGAGTGTCAGATAAATCATTAGTTCCAAATTCTTTTAACACACACACACACACACTATATATATATATATATATATATATATATATATATATATATATATATATATATATATATATATATGTATGTATACAATATATATATATATATATGTATATATAATATAAAAATTATATTTAATGAAAGAGGAGTTTGAACTTAATTTTTACTGAAGGGAAAGAATACGATCTCAAATTTTCGCTTTAAAGCAATCCTACCAGATTACGGTTGTTTTTTTTACTTTCACTTACCTACCATATATATGAAATATATAGTAAGTGGAAGTATTGCGATCGTGAAAATTTTCGACTTCCGGTTTTCAACGGAAATACACGTTTTGGGACCCCCTGAGTCGAAATAACCAAGTCCCGCGAAATGGTCTGTGTGTGTGTGTGTGTGTGTGTGTGTGTATGTGAACAGACTAGCTCAAAAACTATAAACCGTGGGAACCTGAAATTGGGTATTTAGTGTAGGTATATGCCCGCGATGTGACAGCAAAAATTTCATCAAAATTGCTCAAAGGGAAAGGGTACTTTATTTAATAACTTTTTACGTTTTTTTCGATTTTCTCAAAAACGGCTCTAACGATTTTGATTAAACTGAGTATTTGATCGATTTATATACCCGAAATATGACTGTAAAAATTTCATCAAAATTGATTAACCGGAGGGGGGACTTTACTTAATAAATTTTGTATCATTTTCACGTGTTTTTTTTATTTACTCAAAAACGGTTTTAACGATTTTGATCAAACTTGGTATTTGATGTATTTATATGCCCGAGATATGACTGTAAAAATTTCATCAAAATTGATCTACGGGAGGGGGGACTTTACTTGATAAATTTTGTATCATTTTCATGGGTTTTTTTATTTACTCAAAAACGGTTTTAACGATTTTGATCAAACTTGGTATTTGATGTATTTTTATGCCCGAGATATGACTGTAAAAATTTCATCAAAATTGATCTACGGGAGGGGGGACTTTACTTAATAAATTTTGTATCATTTTCACGGGTTTTTTTATTTACTCAAAAACGGCTTTAACGATTAACAAAAATAAGATATGAATGTAGAAAAATGTGTGACTTTGGGAAATGATAATTAGCAAAACACGTCAATTTCTAATCTAAGTAAGTTGGTAAGTGAAAGTTGTGTGTTGCGCGCACGCACCAGATTTTTTTTGTTTTTTTTCTGGTTTTATTTTTCACTAAAAAAGAAAACTTTAGAAAGCTGACACCCCATGTAGAATGAGAGCCCACTGAGGAAATTAATAAATCGGTGATGGTTCATTGCAATGATCGGTGGTGGATCATTGCAAGGCGCTCTAATCGCTGGTAGGAGGTTGCCATAATCAGAATAAGAATAAAATATTGTTTCAGAAATCAGATATAAGGCTATATACCACCTATAAACAGATCAACACATTTTATGCTCCCCCCCCCCCAATATACAAACAATGTCCTTGTTTCATTTTCAGTTTAAATGAGTTGTTGGAGTTATTACCAAAAGTATGGTTTCCTGAATTGTTTGAGTTAACCTCCACGTTCTCTTAGCAGATATCCTTGCTTTCGATTCGTGTTCCATTGACGAAACAATTGCTGTATGTTGAATAGTTTTGGGGTTTCTGTATAATGGTTGGAATCAACCTACATTTTAAGGTGTAGCGTTGTGTTTACCTCCAACAGCTTTAGCATTGAACTCAAGTCAAAGTTGAACCGAAATTGAAGAAAAAATAAGGTAACTAGGGCAGTGCACTTAATGGTATAAGTGAAATAGGCTTCGGCTCGGGTTGCGGAGAAAGTCTTCGTTCATTCCTGGCTGATTTAGGCGTTAATCATCCTGTCCCTTTATTATTTACTTTAGAGAAAGCTTTAATGATTTACTTTATTCATACTCGGACTACTGTTTGTATGACTCATTACTTGGTCTTCAGAAAATCACCTCTTGTCCCAAAATGGATAATTGTTCTATCTAACAGCATTTTTTACTTTCACTTACCTATATATGAAATATATAGTAAGTGGAAGTATTGCAATCGTGAAAAATTTCGACTTCCGGTTCTCAACGGAAATACACGTTTTGGGGTCCCCTGAGTCCAATTAACCAAGTCCCGCGAAATGGTCTGTGTGTGTGTGTGTGTGTCTGTGTGTGTGTGTGTGTGTGTGTGTGTGTGTGTGTGTGTGTGTGTGTGAACAGACTAGCTCAAAAACTATAAACCGTGCGAACCTGAAATTGGGTATTTAGTGTATGTATATGCCCGCGATGTGACAGCAAAAATTTCATCAAAATTGCTCAAAGGGAGGGGGTACTTTTTTTAATAACTTTTTAAGTATTTTTCGATTTTCTCAAAAACGGCTCTAACGATTTTGATTAAACTGAGTATTTGATCTATTTATATGCCCGAGATACGACTGTAAAAATTTCATCAAAATTTATCAACCGGAGGGGGTACTTTACTTAATAAATTGTGTCCCACTTTTATGTGTTTTTTTTCATTTACCCAAAAACGACTTTAATGATTTCGATCAAACTTGGTATTTAGTATATGTATGTGTCCGCGATGTGACAGTAAAAATTTCATCAAAATTAATAAATTGGAGGGGGCACTTTACTGAATAAATGTTGTCTCATTTTCACGTGTTTTTTTTATTTACTCAAAAACGGTTTTCACGATTTTGATCAAACTTAGTATTTGATGTATTAATATGCCAGAGATATGACTGTAAAAATTTCATCAACATTGATCAAATGGAGGGGGTACTTTACTTAATAAATTTTGTATCATTTTCACGTGTGTTTTAAATTACTCATAAAAGGAAAAAATAAGAAATGAATGTGGAAAGATTTGTGACTTTGTGAAGTGGCAATTAACAAAACACGTCAATTTCTAATCTAAATAAGTTGGTAAGTGAAAGTTGTGTGTTGCGCGCACGCACCAGATTTGTTTTATTATAAAAGGGGCTCTTTTAATTAAATTCATTATTTTATTTTGGTCAAACATCTTCACTGCTCATTCGTTTTGCCTATTTCTTGAAATCGGAAATTTGTGAAATCTTGTCCTTTGTTACATCCTGGACGTAAGGTGAAAATATTGATATTCAGAATATAGATTCAGCTCAGTCATCATACGAAATTTTAGTCGTATCATTTTTCGACACCATTGGCGTCCGTATTTAACGCAGAAATGTATGGTTGGCCTCGTGTTACGCAAATTTTTACAAGGGCGAATATTTCTTAAACTAAATCGTAAAATTCGCAATGACAGTGTTTTATATTTTCGGAAAATCGTCAACCGTGGAACTGCCTGGCTCTTAAAATTTACCCGCTGAGACACGCTATTGTCCCATAGCTATGGCCGTGAAACTAGTTTTTCTCGGTTGGAGTGAATGTTACCATGCAATTTGTGAGTCTGCATCAAATCCCTGCACAATTTTCTAAACAGCTTGGGGAATTGTCCCATTTTAGTACTGTGCATTTTCTTGTCAGATTTCAAGGTGAAATATATTTGTTATTTCTATTGTTAGATAAATAAACTTTCATAACATCTCAGTATACATGCAGCTAGTGTTATTTGTGGTTATTAATAATAATTCAAAACATATTTACAAAATCATTTGTAACTTGTCTTAAAATGGTCCAATTTCCATGATTTTTGTTTTCATTTGGTTGGTATTAAATTTAATCTTTTCTTAATAACTAACACTGACCTCTTGTGTGTGATTCGCTTATTTGAGGACTGGTAATTTTGAGAATGATAGCCCAATTAATGGAGGTGGTGAAGTACTTACAATGGCATCACGTCATATGAATTAATGATAAAAACTGATCCATAACACCTCTTTAGCTTAGGATCCGTAAGATTGCATCCCATGCTCCTCTCCCTTTCGCTCATCGTGCGTGGCCTATCGAGAAAAGGCCTGTTACGAAGACAATTTCACAAAGGGCCTATCTTCGTCTCCATCTGCCCACGTGTTGCACAATGGGTTCGACAAGGACCGCCCATTGTCCTACCGGCGACACCTCCCCTACTCTAGCTCCTAAGGTAACTAACTGGTCTAGGGGTCCTTTCGTAACTGCTATCTCCTTCCTAATAACTAGGGCCAGATCTCCTATCGTAAGTAGGAGGGTGAACTGTTCATTATTATCACGTTTCGTTAGTCTTGCTTACTGTTTGTCAACATGTTATCGTTATCTTTTCCTTTATCTTGTAGTTTACTACAAATAGTAGAAGACATATGTGGACGAAAAACATTTAATTTCTTGTGGGAATCATTTTTTTGAAACTTTTATTGGTTATTTAATTTATTTATTACATACACGGTTACAACGAATCGCAGGTTTTTACCAAGTTTCATCTTTTTTGTAATAACCTTCTCTTTTTTTGTAAATATGTGAAATAATATTAACATACCTTTGTGTGAACATAACCCCGTCCATATTATTCAGGTGATTGTATTGTGACGAATAAAATGGCCATGTAATACCGAGAGAAGATGTTGTTAGGGCGGGACAGAATTTCAGAAAAAAGCGTATTTGGAGAATTTTTTTAAATTATCCATGATGTTTTGGAAATTAAAATAAATTTTTAATGTGATGATTTTGTTTTTTTACATACCCCCGCAATTAATTGTGTAAGAGAGGCGTGAGAGGCTTTCATTTCATAAGGGGTGCGTGGTACAAACAATTTTGGGAACCCCTACTTTAGGATAAAGGATGACTCTCGAGTTCTCATGATTGTGTATAAGAAGGAAAGTCAGGAAGGACCACCTGTTGGAATGACTGTGTAATGCTTGGTTTATATACATTTCCAAAATTACCCATTAATAAAAACTTCCGAAATAATTCGTAAATCGTGTTTCGTTTTCACTGGATAGAGAAACTAAGGAAGAACCTTAAGACTTTATTCGTTTTGCTGAGGAGAAGAAAGCGAAGAAGTTGAATTTCTGAGGATTAATATGACGCTGCGAAAACTTGGGATATATGCTTAGTCTGAAATTGTTGCTATCGACATCAAAACCTTCGGATTCCGCTTTTTTTTACTATATTATTGGTTGTTCACAACTTTTTGATTTTAGTAAAATAATTTTTTCCACAAAAATTCAATCTTTAAAATCACAGTCTTTTAGCAATTCTTCTTATTTTATATGTTTCTTTCGAGGTTTCGGATTGTCGGTGAGTCATAAGTTTTAGATTTCCAGACACCTGTTTCCATCGGATCTTAATACCGGTGATGCGACAGGGCGAGAAGCACTGGGATCTGCTTGAGACCTGCCTTGCCTCCTACATGTGGGCGGAAGGGCTCGAGTCGGAAATCCCTCGGCTGCATGTAAATATTGTATATAAGTGTAAATGTGTTTAAATAGAAGTTTTTTTATTTTTACGTATTTATTTATTTTTATTTTCTCCTTTTATTATTTCCATATTTGTTATTCTTCAGTTGTTCATATATGAATGGATATTTAGATCAGTAACACTAAATGCCATAGAGTGTGGAATATTGTATTATTTCTTTTCAAAGAAAAAAAAAATCCATTTCATATTTAAATCTTATTATAAAGTAAGAGAATTTTAGCATACATTTTAAATAGTATATATCTTATTGAATTATTATTGTTAATTTTTAAATAACTTTTTATCTAAAGAGAAAAGATTGACAATGGCCGGGTATCGAACCCGGGTCTCTGCATCAGTGTTGCAGCGCTCTTAACTATTGACCCTTATCCTAGCCATGTCAACCTTTCCTGTTCAACTATCCCACCCTAGTCTCGCCTCAATGCAGCAAACTAACCAGGGGCTGTACAATTGTCCTCTCAACGCTGCTACGCTGATGCAAATACCGGGGTTATATTTTCTCTTTCTCTTTTCCCTTCATTTAAAATTATTTAACAATATATTTTATTATGCATCCATCCTTTATTGTCAAAAAAACTGCTTCGATACCGCATATGAAAATGATTTTTGGATGTGAGAGATGGAACTTTTTCAGTGCATTGTGGATCATTACTTAACTATAGGTTGTTTAGTAATAATGGCCTAGATTTAAACATGGAACAAGAGTTGAAAATTGTATGATGGCTCTCCCCTAACGGATCTGTTGCAATCTGACCTTACTTGCGTCATACGCGTATTAAGTGGTTATATCCTGTATAACCACTTGTGTTACCAAAATCTTAATTATATCCGAACTCTAATTTAGCTACTTTAAATTTAAGGAAGCTTTTTTGAAACATATATTTTACGATAATGTTTCCTCTTGCCATACAATCATCCAAGTTTTCTTTAGAGTTTTTTTTTTTTTTCATGACTAAATTCAAACCGACAGCGATTGAAAAAACTTTCCAAGTGGACACAAAAGTCTAAATACGTGGCTATAAACATGTTATTAAATGGAAGAAATGAGCGTTCAACCAATTAATTTCTTTTTTCGAAGAGTTCGAATCATAAATAAATTAAGATTTCACAAGGCTCCTCCCCTCCTTTCAACTCAACGTGCTCGCATAAACTTAAACGTGCACTGACTTAATGCACGCTAAATTTAACTTTTTTACTTTAATCCAATAATCTCTTCCCTGTATTCCTTTTTTAGCGTTGCGGCATTCAAATGTATCTACCCTTTTTATGAACAATCTGTTATTAATAATTCCACTGTTGACCTCTTGAGCGGCAATGGTGACCTTTAGAGATTCCTTTGTTTGAAGAAAGTAAGTCCTGGTTGTATGATAACATTTCTAAAGGCCTAGGTAACGCATTATGGAATATTACGCATTAGTTATTTGCGCTTGAGATTGAATGTCAGAATATAATATTAGCGATGGCTCATGTGAATTAATCATGGAATGGACATTTATTAATCATAGGCGTAACCTCTAGAAATCATTGGCTGATCCAGGGGTTTGGGTATTGTGGGCTCCAGCCCCCATTTGCAATAATTTTTGTCTTTTTATGATAGAATTTAACTTTACTAAAAGTAAGTAAAGTAAAGAGCAAATAATATTAAGAACAAGTTGATTGCTAGTTTTGGAAAAGGATCACAAAGATAAAAAATCTAATTGGCAGATCCAGGGGGAACGGCTTTACAACCGGTCCATGTTAGAAATAGTGTAAAATACTATCTCTCAATATTCAAGTATCAATGACCGTCTAGATTGTGATTTTACTTCAAGTTTAAAAGAATATTTCTGTGTTAGATTATGAATTTCTGAATCCCTCGACAGGGTTTCGATAGCGGTTGTAGTAGATAATTAATTATGTTATGTTAAGCGTGTATCGACTATGGATTTCGGAGATCCCTCTGGTACACACTCCAGTTGAATAAAACTGGTAATTGTGCGTGATCCTGACAAAATCACATTCATGCTCATCTATTGGTCAAGAATTAATTTGTGGTCGTCCTTCCCTAATGTTATAATCTGGAAACCTTGACCACATTGATCAGTTTCTTTGAATGATATTGAAAACCATTTTGTTCGGCCAAAACATTTAGTTTTAATCAATAACATGCTTTCAAAGAAATAATTCTCGTTATCGCTCTTCTTACTTTTACGATGTATATCAATAATTATCGTTAATTTAGTTTTAAATATGTTTGAAGTACAAAAAGGAAACTTTCGTTAAAAACATGTTTCAGCATAGTCCCCTTGCTTTTCAACGATCTCGTATTTTTTTCCAAGCCGAAAACCTGTTTTTCAATGGTAGCAGAGAGCGTTTGCAAGATTAACAAAGATTAAAAATTGTATTTGAGTAAACTTGTTATTTATACTTTTTCCTACCTACATACGAAATATTTATATATATATATATATATATATATATATATATATAGTGTGTGTGTGTGTATATAAGTTTATATGTATGTGTCTGATAGCGATTGTGAACAGCTTAAAAAACGATAAAAATGTACGAACCTTCAATTGGGTATTTGATGTATCTATATGCCAACGATGTGAAAACAAAAATTTCATCAAAATCGATCAAACGGATGAGGCACTTTATTTCATAAATGTTGTCTCATTTTTACGTTGTTTTTTTTTGTTTTTTTTTTTTAATTTTCTCAAAAACGGCTCTAATGATTTCGATAAGCTTGTCATGTTTATTGAGAATCTAGTATTCTTCTTGAATCAAGTATTGTGTTATATTGTCAGACGCGATATAGTATTACTCTTGCATTTGAGTTATCTTTTTATTTTTATTATATGGAGTTCACCTAAAAACAATCGAAAATAAGTTAAGATATTCAGTACCTCAGATCTTCCAAGTAGTTTACAAATGCTTTGGTACTTAGCCGTCCTATCCATTAGGAAAAAATTGTTACAAGTCTTTTTTTTTATTTTTACTTTTGCAAAATTCAAATTCTTAGTTACTTTAAGCTATATTGTGTATCATCAGGAGATGTTGTCTTCTCTTATATTTAATCTCTAATTTCATTTAGACATGTGTTTCAGTGGTTTGGAAACTTTATTAATTAATTATAATGGATCAATTAAGACATTCAGTGGAGCAGGGCGCTTCCTCCACGACTGTTCCGGTCCCTGGTTCGCAATTTTGAACTGTAATGAAAGTTGTTTAACGAATGTTACCATCTCATTATCATATGATTTTGCCATTTTTTACTAACCGTTAAGTATTTAAACATGCCCATGTATAACGTTTTCTTCCATAATTACATTATGATGATCATTTTCAGTCGTGTATGACTACACCACCAACTCAGTAAAATATTTAGGTTAACATTAGTTTATCATGATCGACTTATTATAAGCCTACTTTTAGATAGTCCAAAGATTAGGGCTTTATCAGGACCTTCTAAAGGCGTGAAACGTCGGCTTTCAAACTTTTTTTTTCTATTCGATCCATTTTTCCCATGAAAACCATTAGCATTTCTCATTCGAATACATCCTATTACTCTAGCCTTATTCGTGATAAGATTATTCGTTGATGAACTTTCCTGTTCGTGACTTATATAAACCTTTTTCTCATAAACATTCGTTGGGATCCAGATTATCAAATGGCCCGTATTTTGTTTCGATTCCCGCATATGAAAGAGCTCACTCGTTTCCGCTTTCCTCTACACCTTTTGCCTCCTAGAGAGTATTTTGATTCCTTGCACAGAGGTTTGATAATTATATGATAATATCGAAATAACTTTATTTCGGATATGATTTTCCATCATCTTTGCGTCCATCAATCTCATTTTGTCCTTGGCGTACTTACTTTATTATCATTGTGCATGACTTGGTTGTAGAAATTGCCAGATATGATATGTTCGATTCCTTGCAGTTTCTACTGCAATACATATATATTGATATACCTTGATATACCTATGTACCTTGATATTAATTATTTAAAAATATCATTTTGATACAGAAAACGTTACTCCAAAATTAATTAAGCGCCCATTTTGAGAAAACTGAAGTTAAGGTTTGGGTTTGTTAAGCAGTGTCATGTTCATTTCTATAACTATGAACCACAACATATTTTACTTTGCCTTGTATATGATTCAAATATTCCAACAAACAAGAAGCATGATAAAATAAATAACAATGGGTAATATTAGTTTTCATTTATTATTAATTGGTCTAAAACAAAATTATTGGTTTTAAATTGGTTTTACTTCTCGCAATTCTCTATTTTTTTTTTTCAACACTGATCAGGTTAGTAGTAATCTGTGTTTATATTCAGTACACGTTTGTTTTTTTAAAATGTAAGGTTATCCAAGTTTAGGATTCAGGATTTTCCCTACTTTTTTATACATGCTGTAAGTCGAAATTTATGCTAAGCTCTGTTTCTTAATAAATCTTGGCCTCTTGTAGACCGCTATATATCTTACATCTTTGGTTTTCTATATGCCATTTTCAAAATTAAAACTAAATGTGGCTCAGTTCCTACCTCTTCATATTTCACTCTACAGACTAGGATAAATTTAAATATGGTATATGATCGCTGGCCTTGAACAAATAACTGCTCTCTTAAAGATCTGATATTCCAGTCAGATTCAGGCCTCAACGTTGGTATTTATCATAAGTGGAGGATGGCATCACCCTAACTGCTCCCAAGTTGTGGATTGACCCAAATACCTGTCCATCTTTTAGATTGCGTCATTTCAGAACTCGGTCAAGTGGGAATTTATCTTGGAAACTTGAACCCATTACTTTAATATGATTATGTTTCAAAAGTATTTACTTAAAACATTGCGCGAGGTTTAATTTTCCATTGGCCTTACCACTACTACCACATCGACCTACCAGAGGTCGATTTGACTCTCTCATTTTCTTTCCCCAAAACTAATTAACACGAGAAAGAAGTATTGGGCCTTAAGTAATACTAGTATTCTGCTTTTGCGCTCACTCCAGTAAATTATTAATTATCTTTAATAGTTTTTAGAAGAGGCTACTAAACTTCTCTCATTTAGATGGCACAAGTGCGTAAATCGGACTTGAAATAATTTTTTCCTCATCCTGATATCAATGTTTATCATATGGAAAAATCAACTACACTGATGTAAAGTATAGATTATAAGGTTTAAAAACATTAACTATTGATAGCTTTTTATGCTCGGTTGAAGTTGAACTATGCAAGCCATATGACGCACTGTAGGGTAAGATGATTCCCCTTTATTTACTTTACTGCCTTAGGACACCGTTTAATCATCATATTATACTTCTACCTCATTCTGTCTGTCGTACTACTACAGAAAGCTGGAGTCTTTGGGATTGAACCCGTTCTCCAGGGCTTTACTTTCATGAAAGTAATCAGTATTATTATTCTGGTGTAAAGTTGCCTCTTATCTTTTCTCCACATTCATCCTCATTTTTTCTTCTATCCTAGAATACTTTGAGCATCCTAGATCGTATAATAATATAGTAACTCCCTAATTTCCCTTAACATGTTACAGCTTAAAATATAACATGTTCAACGAATAAAGATTCGTCACCGATCCGACAGGGGTCACCTATGGTTTAGTGGTTAGCATGGCAACCTACAATACCTAAAGTCGTGGGTTCACGTCCCGTAGTGGTCCTAGGATTTTTTAAAGGGAGCAAAAAAACCTTGGCTATGCCGTCTCACGGATAGGACGAAAACTGGAGGTCCCTGTACGATGTAAGTTACTCGTTAAAGATCCCTATCCTAATTATAACTGGATAGGCAAAATTTATGACTCCCACTGTAGCATCGTCCGATTAGCCTTAGTATTATAAAGGGACGTTAAACAAAAACAAACGAATAACGATTCAAAAACTCAAAATTATTTTTGTCTTCCAACGTTTGCTTGTAAGGTTATCCATTTTTATTGTTTCCGATTTCGAATAACGGTATATATGGTCACCAGAGTTCTTTAATTTCGAAAACTTCTGATTTGTAAAACTTTTACCGACGATTTTTTTAATTTATTTCAATTATCACCCTATAACGAAATATTCAATCTTAATTTTTATCAAACAAACCATTTTCCTGTGGCTCTAATTACGTGTTCGAGTATTTCTCGTATTACCTCTGTGTACATGCTGATTATGCATCGTGTGTTTTTGTCGTTATATAACTAACGGCTTAACATTAGACTAGTCTATATCTTTAAAAAAAATCGAACCCTTTTACATAAGTATCTCGTACTCAGTTCTATTTTACAAGTGCAGAATTCAATTAAATGCGCCTTATACCAGGCCGAGTTCCTCTCACCACTTTCTTCTTTGTTCGATTACCTCTGTAATGTATCCATTCAAATGTTAAGTTAGGTTACTTGTTTGTAATCCAGGAAATGAGAGGTTTACCTTCGGAATAATAAGTAAAAAAATTTACTTACTTTAAAAATTTTAAAAGTGTAACTTAATCATTATTGGTTTTAAGCCCTAAGCAGTTATACATTAATGTTAAAATAAGAGTCATAGAAAGTTATGTTTGAATATGAGACAACATGTACATTATTTTTTTATAATAGTAATATTAAGAATTTAACATGGCTTGGAATTGTCCAAATGATTTAATACAAAAAAATCGTGTGAAACTAATATCCCCATTATACGAGCATTATAGGTAAAAAAATTTAGTCTCAAAGAGTAATTTTTTATAAATTACAGTATTCACTCTTCGGTAAGCCTTTCAATCAGATAATTACCAGAGGCGGTTATTGCTCTCCAAACCATCACACCTCCTCGATTTTGACGTTTTATTCTATTGTAAATAGTTTTTTGGCCTTCTTCTATGTAACTGTATTCGTTATCAGGCCCATCTTTAGAAAATCCTTTCTCGTCCGTAAAAATTGTTTTTTTCCAAATCAAAGTACCCATCGAAAGATACTCGCTACCCTTGACTACACGACACTCACGGTGCATTTTGATTAACAGATTTTTTGTTTTGAAATTTTTGTCCACTTGATATTCATTTCAGAAAGTTTTGCTCTGGATAGTTTTCGTAGATACATTAAAACTTAAATTATACCTAATTTTTCGTGCCGACGGTAATTCATCTTTCCTTGCTAAACGACGAATTTCCTTCTTTATCGTTGCAGCGTGACATCCTAGCTTTTCTTTTGTTCCTGTCTTCTTCTTGAGGCGATTGTAATCAGATTTGAACATTTTAGCAACTGTGTTGTGAGGAAGAGAAGCCCTACTTCCCTACAGCCAAGCCCACGACCAACATTTTTCTTAAACCGAATAATTAAATCCATATAGTACATTTATATATTACTGGAAAGCAATATTCAATGAGTGGATATGATTAGAACCGAGGTACACAATGATAAACTAACTGTACACTTTAATTTGTCCTAGTCTCGCTTGTATTTACTGTGATTAATCCTCTTGATGACAGCAATATACCCACCAATGGTGTTTCCTAAATAAATTTGTTTTTATTTTCTGCCATAGAATAGTATATAAAAATATTTATTACCATGAATTAAATAAATAAAAGATTTTCACACACTTTTAAAGAGAGTTGAAAAGAGTACACTTTTATTTGTCCCGGAGAGTATATATGATGGTATGATTTATATTTTGTCGAATATCATGCTACTTATGACATTGTCAATTATTTAAATTCATAAAAGAGCAATGATGGCATAACCTCTTTCATAATTTTTCTTCTATCTACAGTAAAACTGTTATTAAATGTTATTACAACACACCAGGAGGTACTGTGGAGGTTCGTTCCCCCCCTTCGAGGCGATGGCGGAAATAAACGATTACAGTATCTATATAATATATCTAGATATCTAGTTATATTTTATGTCCTTAAATGGATAGTTTTTATTAGGTGTTGCAGGTGTGTAAATCGGACTTTACACATATTCAATAGTATCTATTGCTTAAGTCCTGTCACAACTTTGAGGAAAAGTTGTTATCCATTGTTTTCCAGTGGCGTGTGTAGAAAGTATGTGAAAGTTATCAGTGGCTGCTTAATTAGTTCTGAATTTGTTTTAAAGAGTTTCTTAAAGTTTTACTATTGTAATAAAAAAATATTCATGTTTTCCTAATCTTTGAGGATTGCTTCATTATTTTAAAATAATTGATATTTTACTTCTTTTTTTTTAATAATTAATGTATACATAATGTTTCTGAAAAAAGGACTGCTAAATTATAAGGTAAGAAAATATACTTAAAAAAAAAAAAAAAAAAAAAAAAAAAAAACCAAAGAAAGGCATGGGAGGCACTATTCAGGTAGACTGCATACCCGTGACACCACCTCGTAGACAATCGGTCGCCTGCCTCGGCATCTTATGGATACAATACCTTAAGTAACATTTCATAATTTATTCTATTCTTATGCAGAGTGTGGCTCCTATGTCTCAATAAATGTCCGCGGCTGTTGAAAATTTCAGAACCCTTATTATTTGATTTTTAGAAACAATTATTACTTCAAATCAGGAAGCTATATGCAAGAAAAAGATAAATAAAATGTATGCTTAATTTTTCTCTCAGAAAAATGGACTGGGATGTATTTGTTCAAGCAAAAACCAAATATCACTTAAAATCTATGGTAAAGAGGCTGAAATCCATTAGGGATGTGATTTATTAGAATGTCTTCGTTACCTTCGATCCATTCATTTCCAGCTGCACACAGCTTTTCAAATCATCAATAGTCAATATTTGATCCCTTCAATGCAGATTGGCCTCTACAACAATGGATCTCATTTTAGCAAGTTATCGCTTTTATTGCGTTTTTTATAAGTGAACAATTCATGTAAAAAGGTTTTTTACTTAGAAACGTAGTAGTAGCAGATGGACTCACAGTAGGGTTGTGTATTCAAACGTTTTCTTTAATGTTCTTAATTCCTGTATCAGCAGAATAGATTCTATAGGAATACACTATTATTACTTCATTGTGGTCAAAAAATTTAATCTTTCAAAGGGAGAAGCACTATAAGCTGTAAAAATCATATTTGAAGTTGATGAATTTGGAGAGAAAAAAAAGTCTAAGCTAAGTAGGGGTCTAACCAAAACCGAAATACATGGCAACAGATCCACGAGACAAAATAGTTTAAGGACACCCAGCTAAAATAGAGTACATATTCGGAATGCAGGTTCTTAACAGTTGCGTTTTTAGTCAAGGGTTTCAGGTTTTATTTTTAAGCGAGATTCCCTTAATTAAAAGTTCCTTCCATCCAGGGTCTTCCCCTTTTGGCTTCATCAGAAGAACCGAAAGGTTCGAGATGGAAGACAATTAGCAATCGTTGGTATAATTTTGTTCGAGTTGGCAAAAAGAACCCAACGACCCAATTGTAATTTGTCCCCCCGCCCACAACAGTACCAGTAACATTATTTTTAAGCTGACAACTTTAGAATGAGACATAGTAAAATTTCCAATTAGTCTTGATATCGTTTAAATCATAGGAAGAAGGTCGCAGATATCGAAATTAAACCAACGATATTGAGTGATTGTCTTACTCGATTTTGCGAATAATTATTAATGTGTGCTAGAAGAACCTCATCATAGTAATAAGGGAAATTGTAGTAGCAATAGGACGGGAATAACATTCGCTCTATTATATGAGATTGAAGTGTCTTTAAGCTTGCACTAGCTCCCCTTCCCAACTAGAAAACTCATCTTAAATCATACTGATATACTCCTTCATGATATCCTTCCTGTCATATTTCCTTTCATGATATTGATTCGGCAGTTATGCCAATCTGTATATCTACAAGGCAATTACGAATATAAGGTTGTGGTTCCCCCCGAGCTTACAATCAGCGTTGGAGGGACATTCCCCGAACCACTGTTGGCCCGGAACCATTTTGGGCCGTAGTGATAACTAATGCGGACACTTTCAAGCGCCGATTCACTTTCTATAGGCTCCACATCCTCGTCTCCTTTCTCTGTACGAACAGCTTTCGGTCTGAATCTCCAAGCCCACCTATGTGTCGGGACCATTAGGGAAACCTTAATTCCTTCGTTAATGATCTGCACGGGATTTAGGATTGAGCCGCTTTCCATCGTTAGTTTTTTCATCGGATTCTATAAATTTTTCTCAATTCCAATGATATAGTCCTAGTTATAGATATATAGTTCTTGTTACATCACCATCCAATCTATAACATCACACCACTTTACTACATATCTTGTGCTCATAATAATTTAGCGCTACGAATTAAAGTGCTATATTTTCTAAATGGATCCCTTAAACTTCCTACATTTTAAAATCCTTAATAGTTCAGTCATAGTATGATGGTTCTCCGAACTAGATATATCCTACTGTCTTTTTTTTTTTTTTTACTCTTATACATTTTATCTCCCCACGTCTCGGGGATATGCAGATATTAAGTTACTAGAAATATGCTAATACCTAATTTTTATTTTACTCTATTCTATTTTACTAATCCTGTAAAGGTAATACGTCATTTATACCAAATTATTATAACTATTTAAAAAGCAGCTAAATAACAGAAAAATTATTTTTTAAACATTTATTGTATTTAATTTTAGAAAATTGGAGAATATGTTTATACAAGAGTCCAAATTTAGAGACTAAGATCTTTTATTCGGTATTTTCTGTTTCAAAAACTACAGTCTTTGAGTGAGAAGTGGGCTCCTAATTAGCAATATCTTTTTCTTTTAATGTAACTTTCTGTTTGCGTTTTTTTTTTTTTTTTTTAATGTCACGTATTAGTTCTTTAATAAAGCATGAACAAAGTACCAAAAAATTCGTTATCGACTTTCCGTCTAGGATTTTTTTAAATCAGAGTATCATCAGTTAAATATCATTATAAAGCTATATGTTAAGAACAAGGGTAGGTTGGTTTTAGTAGTACCTGTTTCTGTATGAAGTTACGTGATAATCAAGGCGATATGAAGCCCAATGTTTCTTAAGCACCCTGTTGTATGTTTAGGTTGCTACTCAGCGATCAGTTATTTTATAACTCTTTATTACGAATTCAATCAAATTATATCAGACTTATGTACATAATTCGCTACGCATAATGTTAAAAGCCTTCTCAATTCATGTGATATTTCTCATGAAGAACCTCCTTGCTCTGGTTCCAGTCCTCCCTTAATGCTATTCCTGCTCATTACATCTACTCTCACTTGTTAATTGTCTAAACTTAATTGAATTTAAACAAGAAAATTAAATAGCCTGGGCTATTCTAATAAGGCAATGCACTTCGTTATATAAATTACTTAAACCCAATTAAATTAGTAAACTAATTAGAAGAGCGAATGATAATCATTTCTTAAAATCGAAACCGCAAACAATAAACTTTTGGGTTAGGTAAGCTCAAATTAGTTTAAGGTCCGTTAGCTTAAGTACAAGTATAAATAAATGTTGATATGCATGTTCTTTCTTAGTCAACATATCCACCAATGAACATAATTTGTATTCATAGTTTTTCTGAAAACGTTATCAAGCATTGCTAATTATGTGCAGTGAAGTGTTGCAAAGCATTGATGAATTGCCCAATGCGCCTATGTGAGTACGTTCGCGTTGATTACTTTAATCTAAGGATACTTTTAGCTTACCGCATGCCAATGTTTTTTTTCTTGTAAATGAGTAATATACGGAATAATATATTTATTTGTAAATTTAGGATGGGAAATGAATCTTGAAATGTAATGCTATCATTCAATTACCCTAAATTATTTTTATATTAATTTTAATACTTCCTCGACGCCTAATTTGGATTTAGTTTTACAATAAATGGTCAACAGTTAGGTTTTGAGACGTTCATGATTTTCATGTTTTTTTCTGCCCTTCTATTTCTCAGGAAAAGTAGCAAGTTCCTTCATAGCTCAAATGTACTACTATATAAAATATTAAGATGGTAAATATTTAATAAATTGAATAAAGCTAATTAAATACTTACTTTATTTAAATCAATTGAAATACTTTACATACATAGTTATTATTGCCTAACTATGTAGGTCAATGTATTATTTCTTTTTAAATTTATTATAAGAGGTCTGCTAATATATTGATACAGCCGTATTATTTACAATTGTATTATCTATAAAATATAAGTTATAAAAATTTTCATTTTACCATTTTAGCAGAAAATGATTGACATCCCTATTAGTGCTTTTTTAATATTGCAGTGAAAACATTACCCTCATAACCGCGACATTTTACCGCTAGTTTCACTGTTTAATTGAGCTAGAACATAAAATGAAGCATGAATAGTTAAGCCAAAGGTTTTTTTCTAGTAGGATGTGGATTTAAGTAATTTTCTTTTATGAACTTGAGGCCTAATTTATACAGTTGTAAATAAGTTTCTTTATAATCAGTTGTGACCTGAATTGACTCCCTGCGATTTGAGAGTGAAAAGGCCCCGTTTTCTTATCTTCCAATAGTAACCATTAGATTTTATTGTTAAATTATTACTCCATATTTTCTTCCAATTACTACCATCCATCACTTCTTGAAGTTCTTAAAATTTTGTTCCGGATAAGGTTTTCTTTTTCACGTTGTGCCCGTCCTCACTTACTCTTCATAAAAGAAGACGAATAAGAAAAACTAAAACCAAAAGTATAAAATTTTCTTCAAACCTTATTATTTTGTTTTTTTCTTGCTACCTACGCTTCCAACATTCCACCATGATTTCATCATTTTAAGATTAGTTAGCTTTGAACATAAAAAAGATGATTTCTATTTATTTTAAGCAGAGAATAAATCTTTGATCGCCTCTTTCGGTTTTTAGAGTTAGTGTTTCGAAATTTGACTTTCTTTACTTTACTTAACTTTCTTCTTTCTGACTTTCTTCTTTAAAGCTACGTGATATATGAGCATAATTCGCCAAATGTTAACAGCTTTGAGTTAGTTTCTACCATCCGGAAGTCCCATTGGAAAGTAAATAGGTAAAAAATCGCTCTTGGGGCCAATATTTCGTCCTTGGGTCTATGTAACTTAATCGGTTTGCCCCTACCGGCAATAATAGGTCAACATTTATGTAATCATGGAGTATTGCTTCAGTACAGCTAAAATCTTTCTGCGATCAGGAAGTTAATTAAATGAAAATCGGAGTTAATCATAAAAGAACCAATAAATGTGACTCTACTTTTATTTATCTCTAGGGTCATATATAAATAAACATGGACCTATTAATATACAATAAATCTAGGTGACAAAATATCTAAAGGATTTTTTTTTTTTTTAATAACTTTATTTATATATCCACACCTGTCACAAACAAAAACGCGACACTAAGCGGATGTGATCGATATATAGCACACAAAAAAACAGGCATGTCAGGCATTCAGTGCAGGGAGTTCGGCACCCATCGGCACCTTCTCCGGACATGAAATTCTATAAGATTTTATACTAGAAGATCTCTTAGCCAGCTCCTTTTTAGCCTTCTTCTGGTGTTCTCGGGCATGTCCGATGTCGCCATATTCTGTATTAGTTTGTTGTAATGTCCTTGGAGTTTGTCGTGAAATCTTTTGTATGATGTATGAATATATTCTTGGACAGTAGGTATTTGTAGGTCTGTGTGAATGGTTTTGTTGCTGACGTACCAGGGTAAACGTGTAATTAGTCTTAGTGTTTTTGATTGAAATGTTTGTATTTTCTGTATGTGAGTCTTTTTCGCTGTCCCGAAAATTTGCGATGCGTATGCCCATAAGGGTTTTAAAAGGTATGTATAAGTGTTCAGTCTTTGTCTGATCTTCATTTTCGATCGCTTGTGAAGAATGGGGTGCAGTAATTTTAGTCTTCTGTTTAAGCTCAGGTGTTTCTGTTTTACATGTGGGCCCCATGTCATTCTTTCGTCGAAAGTAAGTCCTAAGTAATGAACGGTATTAGTCTGTTGGATTGGTTCATTGTTTATATAAACTGGAGGGCAGGCGTTGTGTCTGAGAGTAAATGTGATGTGCTGAGATTTTTCGTGGTTGAGTTTTATTTTCCATTGTTTAAAATATTTCTCTAGCTTTCCTAGGTAATGTTGAAGTGTCTGCGAAGCTCGAGTGATATCAATGTGTCTAGTGAGAATGGCTGTATCGTCTGCGTACGTTGCTATTATAGTGTTTGGGCATGTTGGTATATCATGGGTGTATATTATGTACAGTAGAGGTGCGAGTATTGACCCTTGTGGCACTCCGGCTTTAATTGGATGCATAGTAGATACCTCTGTCCCTTGTCGGACAGAAAAGAACCTGTCAGATAGAAAGGAGAGAAGTATGAGATAGTAGGTCGAAGGAAGAAAAGATTTAAGTTTGAAAAGTAGTCCTTTGTGCCAGACTCTGTCAAAAGCTTGGGCTACATCCAAGAATACGCCAGTAGCATATAGTCTCCTCTCTAGTGCGACTGAGATGTAGTCTGTGACTCGGTGTAGTTGGTGTATGGTTGAGTGAAGTGAACGGAATCCAAATTGATGTTCGGGTAGTATTTGTTTGTCAGTTAGTATGTCGAGTAGTCGTTTGTAAAATAGTTTTTCAAAAATTTTAGAGCAAACCGGTAGTAAACTGATAGGTCGGTATGAAGAGGGGTTTTTGCTATCTTTGTTGGGCTTGGGAATCATCAGTATGTGTGAGTATTTCCATTGTAATGGGAATTTTGTCGTCCTTAGTATAGAGTTGAAGATAGTTGTTAGGAAGACTATAGCTTTTCTGGGCATATGCTGGAGTAGATCGGCAGTGATCAGGTCGTGTCCTGGTGCTTTCTTTTTCGGAAGTTTGTTTATTTCAAAAAGGACTTCAGACGGTCTAAAAGCAATTGGTGGTAGGGTTAAAGGTAAAGGTTTATCTAAGGTGTCCTGTACCAAGGTTTCGTGTTCATCGTCTGTGTAGTCAGTATGTGGTGTAAAGACAGTGGACAGATTAGCAAATATTTCAGATTTTTCACTGTCCGACGCGGCCCAAGAGCCATCTTCTTTTCGAAGTGGCGTTGACACCTCGCGATGCCTAAGCAATCTCTTTGTATGTCTCCATAAACTTCCGTCATCTGTATTAAGATTTTCTAAAAATGAATCGTAATTTGTCTGTTTAAATTTTTGTATTTGCCGTTTTAGTTCGTTATTTATTCGGTTGTAAGTCTGTTTATCTGATGGTAGTCTTTTAGTCTGCCATACCTTACGAGCTCTTCTCTTTGCTCTGATCAAATCTCTTATATATTGTGGGTAACATTGCTGATTACTTTTTGTTCTTCTTGGTACTGACGATGTGAGTGCTGATTCCTGTATGGTCTTCGTCAGAAATTCGACAGCATCTTCAACTTCTTTTTCATCTTTTATCGAGAGAGGAACTGAGAGCTTTTGATTTAGAATTTCTTGATAACAATCCCAGTCTATCTTCCCTCGATTTAGCGTCGGCCGTTTTTCTTTTTGGCAAGGTTCGTCAAAAAGGGTTAGCTGTATAAGGGAATGATCAGAGCATAGATCAGAGCTGGTTCTAATTGTATAAGGTATGGTCTGCAGTCCTTTTGTGATAAAGAAATCGAGTAAGTCAGGTGTCTTGAGTCTAGACGTGGGCCAGTAAGTCGGTGAATTTGGAGAAATAGTGTTTAATGAGAGTTGTTGGAGTGCAGTCTGCAAGTTTCTCCCTCTTGGTGTACATAGTCGGGACCCCCATACCTGATGCTTAGCATTGTAATCACCCCCGGCAATGAAACATCTTCCCAGTTTATCAAAGAAATTGTTAAACATGCCAGGTGTCAGCGCATAACGAGGAGGGCAATACACCGCAGCTAGTGTTATTGTATTCTGTGCAGTGTATAAAGTTACGGCAGTGGCTTGAATGTGTGGTGTAATAGGTAATTGTATTGAGTGGTGTTTTAATGATGATTTTATGATGATAGCTGTTCCTCCATGTGAAGTGTTATCTGGGTGATCTGTTCTCTAAATAGTATAGTCTGGTATATGTATCTTATTTCGAGAGGTCAAATGTGTTTCAGTTATTAAAGCAACGTCAGTTCGTTTTTCATGTAAGTATATGTCGATTTCGGTTTTATGTTGGAGTAGTCCGTTAGTATTCCACAGAATGATTGACAAAGAACCCACAGTAAGGCATTTATGGGCCATAAACAGGGCAGTAGACTTGTGTTACTTGTGAAAGTTGTTGTACAAGGTTGAAAAGGGGCTGGATAAGATTATTGAGGCCGTTTAACAGATTAAAAATTTGGGAAGTGACATTCTCGACAGGTTTCGCCGACTGAGCAGCGCCCTGCCTCATTCCTGACATGCTAATATTCTGCTTCGGTCTTCCTTCTGATGCTGGCAGAGTGTGAGGTGGTGACTGCTGCTGCGGTCCGTTCACTGGTCCCATGTAAGGCTGAGAAGGCTGAGGGAGTGGAGGGAAATCTTGGGGTGCTGATGGCAAAGTTGGTTGGCTTGGTTCTGATCTGACAAGAGACTGAAATCGGGATTTTCGTGCCATTCTGAGTAACTTTAGAGTCTCACATCCTCTATAATTTGCTGGATGTGCTCCTCTGCAGTTGGCACAGACAGCTGGTGTATCCCGGGTCTTCTGACATGTAGCACTTAGGTGATTTTGGCCACATCTCACACATTTAGGATGGTGGTTGCAGTAGGTTTTTGTGTGACCGTACTGCTGGCAACGGATGCACTGCGGAATTACTCTTTTTTTTCTGGGTTCTTCTATGGTTACTCGGGTGTAGTACAGAAAGTTGACTTCGAAGATTTTATCGTTGAAGGATTGTTTGGTGATGTCTACGAAGAACATAGGTAATGGCTGTTTAAATCTGGAGATAGCATTTGTGACGTTTGTCGCTTCTCAGCCTCTTAATTTTAGTTCGTTTATAATTACTGATTTGGGGGTCGAGTAGTGCAATTTTTTTATTACAATGCGCGGGCATCTGTCATCAGGAAGCTGGAACGTGTGGAATGAAGCATCTTCTTTTCTTAAAAAATTTACTATTGCACGGTAAGCGTCTGATGTTTCAGGATAAATACACACTTTGTTGCCTGTTGCCTTTAGGTTAAATGAAGTTGGGCCACTAACCTTTTCCAGGAACTGTATGAGAACTGGATAATTTTTGACTTCGTTAACAAAAATAGGAGGTGGTTTGGATGGATTTTTTGGTTTTGTTGTCTGAGACGAATTTTCTTCATTATCAATAGATTGTTGGGCTAACGGGGCAAATCTGTTGTGTGTGGCAGTGACCGCCTCGTTGATATTAGGTCGTTTGGGTTTGTTGGCATCTTCTCTGACGACTTCTGAGAGACGTTTGCGACCTGTGACTAATTCCCAAGCCCCCTCTTGGAGCTGCGAATTAGTATTGGAGGCAATATCTAGCTCATCTAAGACTTCCACATCCACCGGTGTTGGCGGACGGTCCGTCATACTTAAGGTCCTAGAACTCACCTCACTAATGTTCACACAAGTTCAGTGGGCTACTAAGTCACTATAAAATTACTTTTCACAAATAAAAAATTCTATTTAACACAATAAAACACTAATTTAAAATAACCTAACCTCTTTTACATGCTACTTCACCTTATCAAACATATGATCTCCCATAATGTTGGTTAAATTGAATATTTGATCTACTGTCGAATAACCTGCACGAAAGCCTGCCTGGAATTCGTTAATTACATTATTTACCATCTAAAGGATTAATCAAAAAAAGTTAAAGTTATATTAATAGATTTATTCTAAAACAATATGTTTGTTATATATAACTTTTGACAAATCGCGGAATGTCACATTCATATAAAATTTTCCGACCAGTCCATACTCCACTTTTGGTAATCGAGGTTGTAAAATCGTTGACGTGGGATGAGATCGGAAACTCGTTATAACTCAGTATGTCCTCATACTGCTAGTTTTGCGGTACCCAATAATCAAGTTATTACATGATTCAAAATTTTGACTGTGGGAGATACTGAATTCGTTGAGGAATTTGAATAACTGTAGAAAGGTGTTCGCCTGGACCTGTAATTTGTTCCCCCTCGTGCAGCAAGCAAGCTTTCTCTGGTTGACTCGTTTAATTGTTTTGTTCTTGATGTTTGAAAAGAAATATTTATTATGAATTTGCTATTTAAAAAAAAAGGAATTCTACATCTACATTCTAATGCTTCTTCTTGTTCAGTCTTCTTTCTGACTCAGCGTTTCTGTTTTAGTTTTCATTCTTCCGTCGAAAGTGTGTCCTAAGTACTCCATTAGTCATCATCTGTTCATTGTTTATATATATATAGCACGACAGCGTGATGTCTGAGCATTGCTTAAATTATTTCTCTTGCTGACCCAGCTAGTGTTTACTCATCATCGTGTCGCCTATGAAGTGTTAAAAATAGGCAAATTGTTGTTTAAGTAAATCAAAGTTTATTTTTTAGTCAGTAATTAACACCCTTGACGCTACTGCCACAGATATAATTCTTCAAAATTTCCATTAAGTAACTCTCCCGTTAGCCTTCTAAACATGTAAGTATGAATGTTATTTGAGATATAGACGAGTTCCAGTTAATTTAAATTTTTTTTTTATATTAGGAAACGTTCCTCTTTTTCATAACAGCATGCTATTAACAAATAAACCATCTCAGAGCTTCATTAAAATAAATTTAAATCTTATCAGGGTCATTTATACGCAACAGTTGGAACTGCTTTCTAGACAGACCCCCTGGTTCAAGGCTAACGAAAGTGATCTTGCGTATATTCAAGTTCACTCGTTATTCGATTTCTGTTTTATAAAGATCTGTTATGTAACTGTATATAAATAAAACTTATCATCTTTCTCCTTTCTATTTTCTGTTTTATTTAACGATCAGGCATTTGATTGATTTTTTCCCCTTTTTATGCAACATTTCTATCTAGTGTGATTTTTCGGCACCCGAGGTTTAATTCTTTTATTTCAAAATCTTGTGCGATAAGCGCAACCCACAACTTTCACTTACCAATTTATTTAGATTAGAAATTGACGTGTTTTGACAAATATGTGAACGCCATTGCTCAAAATCACACTTTTTTCCACATTCATTTACTTATTTTTGTTTGAATTGTTCTTAAAGTACACTAAAATTTTTTATTGTTAAACAAACGTTTTTACTTGTGATGATTCGGCAATCATAATACTTCATCGCGTCTGATTTTATAATCTCTATAAGCACGTTGACAACTCTTTCCCATGAATAGAACGTCTTTAATTATAATTTAGTGCCCCATACGTCTAACTAATTTTGGTGAAATATTTGCTGACACATCGCAAGCAATACATACATCAAATACCCAGTTTGATCAAAATTGTTACGGCCGTTTTTGAGAAAATATAAAAAAAAATGCGAAAATAAGACAAATTTCAATAATTAAAGTGCCCCCTCCAGTTGACCAATCATGATGAAATTTTGGCTGTCACGTGGTGGGCATATATATACATCAAATACACAGTTTGACCAAAATCGTTACGGCCGTTTTTGAGAAAATGTAAAAAAAAAAAAATCGTGAAAATGAGACAAATTTTATTAAATAAAGTACCCCTTCCGTTCGACCAATTTTGTCACATCGCGGGCATATACATATACCAAATACCCAGTTTCCGGTTCATGCGGTTTATAGTTTTTGAACTACTTTGTTCACTCAGGGGACTCCAAAACGTTTGTTTTCGTTGAAAACCAAAAGTCGAAATTTTTCACGATCGCAATACTTTCCCTTACTATATATTTCATATGCAAGTGAAAGTAAAAAAAAAATCATAGGTGCCAATATTTGACTCGTTCAATCTATTCCGTTTTGATAAGATTTTATGCGTTTTCAAGACCTGAATCAATCTGCTTTTTTACATTCACTTTTTTTCTTGTGAATATTCATAAGTAATATTATGCTCATCGAAATCATTATTATGTTAATACCCTTAATCCCTCGGGGGAGAAAACATACGGAATCCCTGTGGTCTCTTAAGAACGAAAACCAGAGGATAACTTTCAACTTTTTGCTCGAATTCTTAGAAATCTGTTTTATTTCCTTGCTTAATGTATAGAAGCACTACAATTTTAGTTCTTAAAGATTCATATCTTGGTAGTTATAAATAGAATCGTTCTTTGAAAATATTCTGACTGTAAAGTCGATCAGATATCATAGAAATCGATTGACTTTTTACTTTGGCAAAATTTAATACAAAATGAATTCAGTCTTTATGCTCACTATAAATAAGTTCCATGTGATAGTGCTGAATGAGTCATACGATATATTTATGTATTGGAATATTTTCTTTGCAATTCTTTCAGTTTTATCAGTTTATTCTTAAAAACAGAATACTTCTATCTTTACTACTATTATTGATTGATATCAGATTAATTTGTCCCTCCCCTCATATAAATTAACTAAGTGCCTTCAATCCTATAAGGATTAAAGGAATATTTGCTAAAATAAAAAAAAATATATATATATTTTTTTATTTTCATGATCTTATTGACTTTTATTTCCATTAAATATGCATCTTAAAAGGAAAAATGGCTATTTCTTGGCAAATAAAATTATTGATTAATTTTTGGCAGGAGTACACGGTTGTAAAACATCAAAACTATGCAAATACATGAAAACTTCTGTAATGCAATCTGATGAGGATTAAAGGAATATTTGCTAAAATAAAAAAAATATATATATTTTTAATTTTTATTATCTTCTTGACTTACATTTCCATAAAATATGCATCTTTAAAGGAAAAATGGCTATTTCTTGGCAAATAAAATTATTGATTAATTTTTGATAGGAGTACACGGTTGTAAAACATCAAAACTATGCAAATACATGAAAACTTCTGTAATGCAATCTGATGAGGATTAAAGGAATATTTTGCTAAAATGAAAAAATATATATATATATTTTTAATTTTTATTATCTTCTTGACTTACATTTCCATAAAATATGCATCTTTAAAGAAAAATGGCTATTTCTTGCCAAATAAAATTATAAGATGAAAACTTCTGTAATGCTAAAATATTTGTTGTTCCAATATGTTGCATTAAACCATAGTCACCACAATTTGTTTTACATAATTTATTTTTTTAAATTATCCTACGATTTATTTTAAAAAAATAAATTATAAATCATTTTTAATGAATCCGGTTTTATCCTAACAATAAAAAATTCAAATCGTTTTCTCGATTTTTGGTCTCAATATAATCGGTTCGAACAAGATCCTTGAAAGTATACCAAAAATTTTTTTTCGTTATGTCACCTATTTTAATGTCTTTGCTTCCACATGTTAATGAGCCCCTAAAACCTAGGCTTCTCGTTTCATATATCTCTATTAATTTCAGCCATTATGTTCTTCTTTTTATTTTTAGCTGTTCCCCATTTATCATCGATTTTTTTACTTTATTATGTTAACTTTAAAGAGTTTCAATTTTTTTATCAATATCGCTGTGTTTTTTTTTTTTATTGTAATATTTTTATAGTTAATTTTGATTAAATTTGCTTATGGAAGTTATATCAGTGATTAATATTATTTAAGTTTGTTACTCGTTAGTATGTTGTTTTTCAAGCGTAATTCTGAAGCGTTTGAGGTAAATTCCTTTATTTTGCATTACAGTTTTATAATTTTTACTTAATGACATCTATTTGCGATTTGCCATCAAGATATAACTTCTTGATATTAAAGATTGATCATGTTCTTTTTTAATATCATATTGGGCCGTATTTTTTTGGACCGAATTTTATATTATGGCTGTATTGGCGGAATGAGATATTAGATTTCTTAGAGATTTTGGTTTTCTGTTTAGATGGGCTATTTTTAGGTTTCGCTGCCACTTCAAAGGCACGGCCTCCCACTACCAATATGGTAAGGATAACATACCTACCCAAAGCCAGTTTTGCCCTGCCGTTCAGACAGAAAGATGGGTACATATCCCCATCCCTAATTGTGTGCTGCTTACGGTAAGAGCTAATTCCAGCATTGTGGTTACGTTGTGCGTTTATGCTCCCTTCCGCCTAATCGCCCAGTTATCGAACCTTATTCAATATAGCCTGAGCCACGGTGCGAGTTTCCTGCCTTTAGCTCTCATTTGGCGGCTGCCTTTAGACCAACGCCTGGCTACCAAATGACGAAATGCCGCGTACTTAAATGTGAATACTGCCTCTTGCATGTCTTGGAAGTGTTGGTCTCTGCTCATGTCTGTCAGCATATTTTATACAGTTACGCCAACTTTTAATTTCATTAGGAATTTTCTGTTTTAATACATCATGTTTTACCCATTGCATATCATTCGTTTACATGATTCCTAGAGGTTTACATGATACACTAAATTGTATAAAAGAGAAAAAAAGGGTTTGAATCAAACATTTTCTCCTCGTCTTTTAGGCTCTATGGGGTTTTCCTGGGCCAGGGTAAAGGGTGGATAATTAAAGCCGAGTATTATTAAATGTTCCCTGGCCCCGGGTTTTGAACTTCAGATTACCACAATGATCTGTTGTCAGGAGCACCGCATATCTCCTCAGGCGGTAGCTCACTCGTCCTTCCCGCCACAATCAAGCTTTATGCACTTTCAGTATTACAGTAAAACACTATCATCCTACATCATTTGGGACCTAGGAAGATTTTTTTTTCTTTTCCTTGCTTTCCTTATTATTCCTTTCTGATATTATGCTTTAGTCTTTTTCATAATGAGAGGTGTAACTAGATTTAGAATAGACGTCTATTGAGATTTATACTCGGAGGAAAGGAACTGTTAGATAATAATATGCACCTTCGATCGGTGTTCTATCTATGATAGAACTATCGCGTCACGATCCTTCGTTTTCGTTCGTTCTCAGCTGCTCTCCTTTCTGTTATTACGAAACAGATCACTTATAGGTTAAAAAAGTTATGTAATCTGAATTATATTGTTGATCGCTACCATTTCAATCCAATAAAAGACGTTTTCCATTTTTATAGGCAATTTTTTTCTATGTTCTTTATTAATTAAAGCTAATTATATCTAATAAAAATATTTCAACAATCATTGATTTATGACAATCTTCATGAAATACCTAAAAAAAGAAATAATGATAAATTTCAACAGATTGTAAAAGATTTTTAATTCATAACTATACAGTAAAACTAAAGGAAAAATGCATCAATATTTTAATGCGATTAGTAAGATAGAGCACAATAAAACAAGTTATCTTCCATACATTATTTTATAATATTATAATTATAATTATACATTATTTTCCATACTATTATTAGAAGGTGTTTTTTTTTTTTTCGGTACTCCATATATCTCTTTATACTTATTCGATGATTGAGGTGTCATATTGAAGATTTCCTTCCCCTCCCGTCCGGAAACAGTCATATCCACAAGAAAATCACGGAAGAAGAGCTATGAAGAAAAGAAAATTTAATTTGTGCTTAACTCAAAATTATTGAGATCTTGTCAGGAAGTCAATTCAACTCACGCGAATGGCAAGCTACATTTGTGTGACAGCAGTCTCATCTATAAAAATTAGCCTGCTCCGCTGATATATATCCCATAAGGGTAAATCATTTACTTCTAAACTTATACTAATCCTTTTCTAGTCGTTGGGGCTGATTTGGTTGATTCAGTACTATGAGAGATCCTCGTATTGTAGTTTTTTCTTTTATAAAATGTGAAATGTAGAACTCAGATCTATATAAAAACATCGTCATAGCAATTGTGTGAACAACAATCAAGACGGTTAGAATTAAACATGTTTATCTTATTAAAAATGATTTATATATTGTTACGTTAAACCGTTAAATATTAAAAAAAACATATGATTTAAAATCCCAGATCGTTTGTTGGAACGAACTAGTGGTTAGAGCGAACCGTCAGAGCACGTGATTGGATCTAGATTGTGCGAGCTCCATCCACGCCGTTCCACCAGCTTCCACGAGATTCTACAACGTTCTGGATCCTCCTTACAACTATTTATAAGGAGAGATTGACTGAACAGTCTTAGTCTTTGTCTTGATTGTAAAGCTCAAGCCATATGATTTATGTTATAAAGTGATAATTTTTGTAACCTGCTGTAATATTTGTATTTTTATAATACGTGTAGCATTGACTATTGTTATATTTTCGTTGAATAAATATTGTTAACCCGCAAATGTGTTACAATATTTGAGAAACTTAAATAAATAATTATTAATATATGTATTTGTTAAAATGGGGAAGTTTTTTTTTTTTTTATTAACGTATTTATTTACAAATGAAATGTAATTGAAAGCCAGAAAAAGTCATAGTTAGTGGGCAAATTGGCAGAAAGCTTTATCATTCCACCTCGGCGAAAAGCAGTTATTATTTAGATAGACAGCTCTTTTAAATTAAGACGGATCACTTTCCTCTGTGGTTAGGCGATCTCTTGAGATCTGACAATCTGATTGTTGCCTAAGTTACTGCGTCTTAAATTATATTCGTCTGCCATTGGTTTATTATTTATTTTTTTTATTTTTTTAAACGAAGAAGTATGTGTTGAAATGACCTTAATAAACTGCTATTGGGTTGTAGAAACCATCATTACTATATTTCAAGTACAATACTATAATAGAATGGAGATCGATGACGATGGTGCGTGTATTGAACACTGACAGGCCCTAAAAGCAATCTTAATATACAGAAAATTTTAAAAATCACTTCCTTCTTTTATAAAATGATTTTCAGTAAGATTTATCCTAATGCATTCGAAGCATCATATATTTATTGCTAAACATTTGATTTATTTGATTTGTATAAATCTCGATCTTTGCTCGCTTCAATGAAATATATATGTCACTTAAGTTATTAACTGGAATGAAATGATTTTGTACCATAAAAGAAAATAATAATAAAAAAATAAATAAATAAATATATTTATACTCGTGGGGAGAAAATTAATAGTTTGTGTATGATAGTGATCCTATGTAGCCGTTTTGTTTGGTATAAATTATTGAACAGATGGGCTAAATATAAAAGTCTGCTAATTGTCAGATTTTTATTATAAACCTGTGAAAAATGAATATTGTAATTCATCGATCTTAGCTTTTCCACATTTCTTAAATCCCATACTCTTCTAACCTGACCACACGACTCATGGGTAAAGCAATAGTTAATTGCACATTAGATTGCTGTACGATGCGGTTTTTAATCCTGTTTGAGAAACAGAAATTATCTGTGCTTGTATTACGTGTTGGCTTGTAGTTAGAAAAGCTGTGTTTTCAAACTTGTCTAATGCAAAATCATTAGGTATTATGCGTGCATATTAAGGTTTTAGAGCTAGCTAACGGTTTAAAGGTGTTTTTTTTTTAAATTAAAGTCCAATTTCGACACACACAGAGACTATTAATGATGAATAACTGCTCCCTAACTATAAAAACATCTTTTACTACATGATATGAAGGAATGTTTTGTTAATCTTCTTTATAAAATTTGGTCCCACATAGATTTTTGGGTTTATATTAAATCCAAATAGGCATCATTATTTCTATGGACATTTTCAGGGATCTTCTAATAAATCCAATACTTTTGTTTGAGCAGGCGTAAAGGTATTCTCCCTGATTCCTATATTTTGAAAATATACTGTAATAGGTTTTTTCCTATTGTTGGGAAGATGTTTGCGATTTCTTTCCTGAGTTTTTAAACATTAGCTTTTATATGATGATGCGTTCAATGAAGTTAGCTGGGAATCGCGTGCCGGTGCGCTATAAATTAGGAAAGCGAACGGTGTTTGAGAGAAAGTAACTTTCCTACATTGGCTCCCATCATACACGCATCATCAGGAGTCGTTGCCGGGCGGTGAACAAAAGAATCGTCGGAGGATATCTCAACAAGGCCCCTTAATAAATATTAGGCCGGAGGTCAATTATAGGTGAATGAGACAATTACCGAATAACTAGCGTCTTGCGAAACTATGGAAATGAGGCTGGGCTGTCGAAAACATCCTCCTCTGAGGTTCTTATGTTCCAAGGTACTGTTCTCACTGCTATTGTTTCCCACTGGCAGCATTTTATTTTGTCTTTTGAACCGTAACCATGAAGCCTATTGGATGGCCATTTTAAACTTGCTGAATAGGCATGCGGCCTGTTTGGGGTGCATCAGGGCATTGGTGCGGCTGAGCTCACAGTTAAAATTTCTCCCCCCTGCAGTGTGCCGTGGGCAGCCTACAACCCTCCGCCATTTCGCCCAGCTACCCATAATTCATCCAATGCCGTCTAATGAGGTACCATGTGGGTTAATATATTTTTATCCGTGTGACATCTGGAACTTCGTGTATGAAATTCATTGCATACATACATAATAAATAAGAAAACAATTCGGATCTTATTTCCATTTTTCGAGTTTCCAAGTTATGTTTTTAGCAAAACGGTACAGAGTTTCGTTAAAATAGCCGAGAAATATTAGAATAATTTAGAATTTATGTAGTCGCAGCGATTCAGATATCTTCGCCAAGCTCGCTAAAATATTGAACATTTATCCAATTTATTATAATGGCTTCTGTATCAACTGAAAAACAAATTATTTTTTTTTTTTTTTTTAACGTTTTAAGTTTTTTTACTTAAGTATTTTACTGATTACTTCTGTATTAATTAAAAAAAAAAATCCTTAAGTTAAATAATAAGCACCATGGTAATTGACCGTAGCTGGTAGGACTCGCATGCCATTACGCTTGATCTCCCCATTTGTCCCATTTAAAAACTTTTCCTTATTTTGGTTGATGAGGCTAACTGTAACCGCAGACATCAGGGCTTTCTAGATAATATTTTATTCTTCGGTCAAAATTAACCCTTTTCATCTCATATACTTCTCTAATCACTTATTATTTTATAAAAAGGTTTTGGACTTTTTGAAGTTGTACTGTACCTCAGTAGGTAAACTGTCGTAACTGACATTATTAAATTTTTAAAAGAGAGCACTTTGAATTTTAATTTTTCATAGTAATACTAATAATAGGTTAAAGAAAACACCATTCATCAGGAATATAAATACGAATACCTTTCGCTAGAAATAGAATAATAGAAATAATTCAGTTACAACAATAATTGGAAACTCGAGAATTTTGTAGTTAACGACAGTTTACCTCTCAGGTACAGATATATATAAACCAGACTGTTATTGACACTCAGTACAGTTATTGACACCCCAACTTTAACTTAAAGAAATAAGTAAACAAGTCCTAATTTAGAATAAATATTGCCATATGGTAAAACTATTGAACTTTTGACCTAAAAAAACCTCTTGAGTCTTTATAAGGATAGGTAAAGAGGAACTATAGGAAGTTTCAATTTGATCCCTTCACAAAAAGTGTTGTTTTTGATTTCAGGACAGGAATATAGTGTCAATAACTGTCCGGTTTACCCTATATATATATAATTATTTGTATATTACTTTATTGTATTTAATTAATTTGGAATTAAATTTATTTAATTTAACATAAAAACAAGAAAAATATTCTCTATGATGGAATAGGGTACTCCATTGTTGAATGTATGTGTAAAAGACTAAATAAAAAGATGTTGAGGAAGTTATAATCCATACACATAGAAATATTAAAATAAATGTAGTTTGTGTATTTATCCAATTGTTTTCACACAGACGATAACTTCTTATGAGCTTCATTTTTAAATTTGGTAAATGATATAGAATTATATTTCCGCTCTAAAGTACATCTTTTTTTTCTTTTTCAGAATTATCCTTATTTAGAAATCAGTTTCATTGTGAGGGTGATTTCGTTAAATAATCCTAGCCTACTGATGAAATTAGGAAGAACCGACCTCGATACAATTTCAAAATTCTTTATAACATTTCCCAAAAACTGGTTCGGTTCTTTCGGCAATTTAGCCTTCAAGTTAAATGATTGAGGTTAACTTATTTTTAGATATTCTATTGATGTATCTTTTACAAAACAAAACAAACATTAGGTATACATTTGTCGTGAATTTGTTGCGTCACATTCTCATTTTTATTTAAAACTTAATAATAATAATAATAAAGGCTTAACGAACCCGAAGGTTCGATGCCGACACCACCAATCGCTCCCGGCACACCTCCATCCATCGACCGTCTTCCAGACCTAACTTCGATAGATCCGCCCTAACGCAATCCTCCCACCTCCGTCTCGGCCTGCCCCTCGGACGTTTCCCATTCGGCACCGCGCTTATTAATCTTTTCGGAATACGTTCACAGCCAAGTTTTGCAATTTTACACGCCCATTTTATTCGTCTTGCTGCAATCACGTCAATTATATTTACTGGATAAAGTTCACTCAGTTCGGCGTTGTGATTTAAAACTTATCAAACCATTATTCACTTAGGTTCGTTTTAAAGTTCTCTGAAAAGAACTCTCAGAATATCACAAAATTATTTCAACGATTGTCTTCGAATAAAGTTACCTAATTCGTCTCATTTTGTAGCTTAATATTTCAATTCATTATATAGTAGCTATATTTAGGTCTATTATAATCAACAATAAACCATCAACCCTTCCAATCGTGAAAGAGTAAAAAATTGAACCTACCATCAAAATTTAAGGTGTTATGTTTCTTACGCAGATTCTATGTCAAATAACAAAGGTCTGTCGCGATGAGATGCTATGCATGATCACTGAGCCTCTTTTGTTGATACTGGGCACCTAAGTTTTTGTTCACCCCAGGATGACCCAAGAACTCAACATAACAATCCCCATTTCGTTTTAAAATTAAAATTCTTTAGATAGACATTAGTATGCAGTAATTAAAAATCATATTAATCGATAAAACCGGAGGAAATAACCAAGAACCCTGAGGCTGAAAATCATAGTTGCTATTGGTTTTTAAAAAGATTACGAATCGGTAAATATCCATATATTTTCTAGTACAGACAAGAGTAATAAATAATGATATATGGCCAATATACCTGTTCTCCAAATATTATCTATAACTATATGTCGCCATATAATTCGCCCTGCCTAATTATGGAACGCCTCTCGCTTGACATGCATATTGCTACATTTGCAGTCTAATTTTTGTCCTTGAAAGGTTAGGTTTTCTTACATATAAATTTGTATTGATTTCTTTATTAGCTATTGCTTCCTGCTTATTGTTTTTTAATGTATACTCGCTCGAAAAATGTCATGGGTGTAATACCTTTGACGTATGATAAACGTTAATCAATTTGTAATATTCCTGTTTATTCCTCATTATGTCATGTTTGCTGCATAAAAATGGTCGACTTTCTACACGATCTTGGCTTTTATTGTCCAACTTAATTTATCTGAGCCAAGAAAACATTGAGTGCAGCTTCATTATCGGATGATAATGGCTCGTTACGCTGAATTGTTACCTTTTATCCTTGGTACACAAGGAATGACCCTTCTTGTTAGTGGGGACTTAGTTTTCAATTTCATCCAGTTCGTGTAGCTATGTGAGAAAGTGAGATCGATTCCTGTTTGTATTGGGACCGTTATTTGTTAATATAATGGTAAAGCTTTATGAAATCCAAGCATATATATCTGTACTGCACATATACCTTTTATTTCTAATTCCATATCTTTAAATAACCACGAATTTCCCAAAGGGGGTGCTGCCACAATAGCCCTCCCCCTGGATCCGCCAATGACCTAGAGGGGCTTAATTTTTCCATTATAACAAAAGTTTCTGAAAGCCCCCACTTTTTTGCTAATAACTTGAAAAACAGGCAAATTTCATTCTCCTTAAAATAAGAGAATATTAAATTGCATGTCAAATAAAATACTTGAAGTTAAAATATTGATACTTTAAAACCGTTTGTAATATGGATAGTACTATCAGTAGTTAAAAAAATCACTAGCTGTCCATTCTGTGAATTGTGTTGTGGATTGAGTAATATTTTTCAAGTTACTGATGAGGTCTGTCCCTGTGTTTTTAGTGTAGTAGCATACATATGACGTTGGGGGGGGGGGGGGGGGGAAGCTCAGAAGAGGTCCCAGAAAATATATCTATTTTTAATAGTTAGTTCTATATATATTTTATTCAATTGAACATATTTTTTAGATTTAACTCATATCTTCTTGTGTTATTCTCTAAACATTCTATTATTATTGCCTTAGGGAAGTAAAAGTGCTGTTGGTAGCGGTCCTCCATACTACATGACCCACAGCTTTCCCCCTGGAGGAACATTACCTCGGACTGGGGGACCTCTCCTGCGACCTTATCCTCCTCCAGCGAAACCACCAACTCAGGGTTTGTAATTTTTACTATTATTTCTTTAATTTCATTTCTGAACAAAATATGATTGCTGGTTTTAACTGATAATTTCTTTTTAATAAATAAATATCAAAAATTTGTATTTTTGCTTCTTTTTTTTTCATTTTAGTTTTAACTTTTGAAGTAGTTGACTTGTAATAAGTAACTCATAGCTGTCAAAGCAAAACATAATCACACTTGCATAATTTCTCCTATTCTATTTATTTCTAATTCTAAGTCTGGAAGAATTGAATCATTTTACAATTAATTAAAATAATTTGAAAAATTGGTCTAAATTTTGTTCACTAGATGGATATATGTCATCACCTGAACGTGGGCCAAGAGGATATGGAACAGGACCAGGATACCCTGGTTATGATGATCCATACTACACCCCATATTCACCTAGACCTGGAACCATCACTCCTGTCATAGATGAAGAGGCAAGGTTAGTAAATCTTAAATATTATTCAAAGAGTTCCTCATAATGATAATGTTTATTTGTTTTTGTTAACATTTTAATGAGAAGTAGTTATTAATATGAAGTTTTTAACACTGATTTAACAAGTTTTTTGTTTTGTTCTAACATACTTCCTGGATACATATTACCTAATTTACATTTCTATGATATTTAATACTGGATTATTAAGTAACTGTATTACCTGTAAAATATTTATTATCATCTTGAGTTCATCATCTTTTCTTTCTTTCAATTTTATTCATTTTTACCTTTGATTTGCTAATAATGCCACCTTTCCAAACCACTCAGAAATAACCTAGTCCATTCCTGGAAATATTTAACCTTTAATATTTATTTTATTTTTTTCTATAAAACTTTATTATTTAAATGTCTTGATAAATATCAGTTATTTTTGTATCATTAACATTTTCAGATTTAGTTCAGTTTTGTATTTCTCACATCAATCACTTGTTTTAATCTAATGGTTTTTCTGTGATTCTTTTTCATTGTTTATTTTTCCATTGTTTAGTTCTTTTACCTATTATTGGAAATATTTGGAATTATCATGAAAGTTTCTCTTTTTAACCTTATTTGATTATAAAGGTATGATTCAATGATAGTTACAAAAGCCGAAATACCGATACAACTGCAACTCACAGAAAGTCCTTTGGTCCAATGAAAATAGTGTTACTAAGACAAAATTCATAGAAAAAGGTTGCTGAGATCAAGCTTGACCATAAACTTTTTCCTGCTAATCAATTTATTAAAGGTATCCGCTTGATAGATGCTCAGTGTGAACCTATAATTGTCATTCTGTGACTTGTTTTGTTAAATATATATTCACCATTCCACTTCTGGGCTCGAACTTGCTACTAGTATTAAAGGAGGTCAGATTATCATAACATCATAGATTTTCTTGTAGAGTATCAAGTTTTTTGTAATGTAAAGAAGGGTTGTTTTTTTATAACTGTTAAAGATTTTGGCCATTTGACTTTGACAAAATCGATAGTTATGTTTTTGAGTACATTTTCTGTTATGCTTTAATTGCCTTTTCGACTTAAGATCCCAGACTTAGCCCTTACACTTTTTCTTCTCTGAGGATTAGCGGAGAACATAGCTGGTCATGTTCTGCTTTAATTTTGATTCACAATACCATAAATGAAATACTGATATAACATATGAAGAGATTTTTAAAATTAACATTTAAAAGTCCTGCCTATTAGCCAAACCTGGGCAAAAGATATTTTAAATTTTATTTTAAAATACTTTATTTTAAATAGCTTATTATTTAAAATAAATTTTTAAGTTTTAAGGAAGAAGGCATGAGCTAAGTAATTTCGTTAATGGCTAGCATTTCTTACCTCTAATCTTACCTGAATTTCCTCTCCAATTTCAAACAACCGTCAACCTCTCGAAAAAATAATGACCAATTCTAACTTTATTGAATGAATGTATGAATGTCATACACATTTTTACTAGGTTTACTAACTCTTTTGATATCGTCTCCAAATTGGGATCCTATTTTTGCCTTTGTGTATGGCTCCAATTTATTTTCCGATTTTTTTACTTTCGAATAAACCGGAAAAAAGTCTATAATTAACATACCCCCCCCCCCATAAAAAACCTATTTATTGTAAACATTATAAGGAATTGGCCTTGTTATTTGACTTATGAACAATCTTTGTTTCATATTTCGTGACAATCGCATACGGCGGTAAAAAGTTAATATTTAACCCTCCACCCCAAAACCTATGCATAAAGCCATTTATGTGAAATAAATTCATTAGACGTCTATTTAGATAATCAAAAACCACCAATGTGACAAGTTTTGAAATCGGATGAAGCGCGGTACAAAGTTAATAATTGCGCCCCCCCCCATTAAAAAAAAAAAAAAAACAGCAACATCAAACTGAAATAAATGTACTTGCTCAATATTTAAGAGTGAGAGCTCTAGTGCAAAGGATTACACTAAAGTTTCACGAAAATTTTTTAACTTTAAACAACCTACTTAAGATTTATTTTATTTTATTATTTAAAATACAAATGAAAATACTTTTTTTCATTTTAGTATTTTAGAATTAAAATGAAAATACTTTTTTTTATTTGAGTATTTTAGAATTAAAATGAAAATAAACATGTGATTTATTTTATTTTAATTCTAAAATACTAAATTAAAAAAAAGTATTTTCATTTGTATTTAAAATAATGCCCAGGTCTGCTATTAGCTCATCTCACTATTTATGTAGGTTTTTTTAAAAATATTATATTCTGTAAATATGCTTATTTAATGATTCTTATCATGAAAGAATTACGCTTCAGTGTATATGAGTATCTATATTGCATTGATCAATTATTACCCTTCCTACTCCTTTGGTTATCTGATCTCATGGTTTCATTTATGCTATCTCCCCTCTTCTTAAGTAGCTGATACCTTACTTTCTGTCCATCTGTATATCCTGCATTTCTGTTATTTATATTAGTACATTACTATGATGTAAAATTGATTTTTGTTTCATTTTGGTTCATCTTCAATAGTAAAAATCATTCTGATTATGTAATTAACTCTTACATTTAGTAATAAAAGTTTGTTATTAACGAAAATTTAAAGAATAGCCTGGAACTTTTGCAATTCATATTATGATTTAATTTGTAACTTTTATTTCACTCGAAAAATCTCCCAGATACCTAGAACCTCATCAGAATTAGACTTTTGGCCTTAGGCAAGCTCCTTAAAGATCTACCTTTAACATTCTTTTATTTAATACATTTTATTGTTAGTATCCTGTCTCTCTTGTCATTTTCTTAATATGTTTTCAGATTATAGGATTCCTCCTTTGTTTAAGAACAATAATTATTACAATTATAAAAAAAATATTATACTCAAACCAAGATTATTAGTTCTAGAAAAATAATTTAAGTTGCCACCAAGTAATCACAATTTCCAATGAATGTTTGTGAATTGACATCAGTGTTTCATTCATCTTTTTAAGTTAAGGGAAAAGGTTTTCATGACTAGGATAAAGATCCTTGTTAGCTCAGTTGGTTAGAGCACTGTAATGGTTTAAGTCCCGGCCACGGCTAATCTTTTCTTTTCTGATAAAATATTTAAAATCTTATGAATAACATTCCTGGTTGATTTTAACATTTCTACTATACTATAATTTTTTGTGGGCTTCATACCCGGTAAAAAAGATTTTAACTTTATTGCTCACAAAGTTTATCGTGGTATGGTTTATCAGTAATATCTACATGCCTTGCCTAGTTCCATAGTTGCCTTGATATTTGAGGATGGTTCATTTGTATTATATTTATTAGTTGACTGTTTTTTGTATAATTTCATCATTACACTTCTACGACAAAAAAATTAAGGAGTGTGATAAATGACTTTGGCCCTTATGTTTTTCGTTGTCGAGCCTCCATTTGGTTGTAACTGGGAGTTCTGATAAATATGACAATTCTTCAGTTCAGTTTGTTCTTGTTGAACATCTTTAAGTAGGTACACTTATTAACATGATTGAGTGTACCACTTCCAAAATAATTTTTTTTTAAATTGTTAGATTCTCTTTTAAAGCTGAGAAATACAAGAGGAGCTATTTCTATATTCATCGCATTTCAATTGAGAATTGTAATTTGCACTAAATCTGAATTTTTTTTTTGCCCAAAAAAATAATAAGCCTGTAGCCCTACTAACAGTTGCTATACCTTCACACTTATCAGACTAATACTTTATGGGGCACTCTCAGCCCTTTTAAGCTTTGAGTGGTTTGAGGTAGGACTTTGCATGTATACTGGTGATGGTTGTATAGCGATACGGAGGGCCTGGAGGAGGGATACAGTGGAGCAGGTAGGGGGTTCAAGGTGGCCCCTCGACCACCCGTCACTGCAGTCTTCCCCCAACAGCAAATTGACCAGACCAGGTGAGGATGGATCTTCATCGGCATTTTTCTCCTATTTTAATGCTTAAGAGCATGTGCTTTAATGTTCACTGTTTTTTTTGTTGTTTTTTTTCACTGTAATATCATTAAGACTTCTCAAAGCCTTTTGTCTTCTATTAATTTCATTTTGAAAAAATCATTACCTAGAGATGATAAGTGCAAAATAAATCACTAATGAATAAAATATTCTTAACTGGGAAAACAAAATTTTGCACTTTCAGTGTTTTATACGTGAGTATCTTGATGTTTGGTTACAGTTTATAAATTAATAAGTTCCTTTTGATTTCAAAAACAATAATTACTAATGATTTTAAAAATTGATCTTTTTTTTCTGGGGGTGGACATATTGCATAATTTATAATCACAGAAAAGCAATATATGTTTTCCTATATTTATTAAATTTTATTTTAGCAAATATTACTTCCTCTCTTAAATATTTTTCTTAAACTTGAGATTTCTAGACCCTCAGGGTTACAACAAGGATTTCCGAGCACTTGGATTAGGGAATAATAAAAACCTTCTTTCCCTAAATCCTCATAAAACAAAATTCCTTGTGATGAAATTTCACTTCTTTATGAGAATGTTTCCTCATTTCCTAGCTTTTTCTTAAGAAATTAACTTATTTAATAGATTTATTTTATTTCAGTTCATCAACTTTAACCATATTAAATGTAATCACTTAAAAAGATCCATACTGAAGGTAATTAGTTGACTGTAGAAGTATATGTGACGGAAATGGTTGGGTGTGCGGTCAAATGAAACACTATATGTGCAATAGCATATATATATTGTGCTGGCATTTCAACCCGATATTCAGGTCATCATCAGGGCTGTCGAGTCAAATGCTCTGGATCGACTGCCTGGCAGTCGTTTTCGATTTTCTCAAAAACGGCTCTAACAATTTTGATAAAACGGGGTATTTGATGTATGTATATGCCCACAATATGACAGCAAAAATTTAATCAAAATCGATCAAATGTAGGTAGCACTTTATTTCATAACTTTTTTCCCCATTATTACGATTTTATCGATTTCCTCATAATTAGCTTTAACGATTTTGATTAAACTCGACATGTTAATGAGAATCAAGTGCTCTTTAATATCAGGGAACTTTTATCATTATTAAAATGTTCTGAGGGGTCTTAAATGGGCAAGGGCCCTTTTTTGTTTTCCTATAAAGTACCTTTGTTATTAATTATATGGAGAAATTATCTCTCTCTTGTTTCGCCTAAAAATAAGAAATGGCTAAATATGAAATATGAAAAAAAACTAGTAAACATATATAGGAGAAAAAAAGAAAAATATTCCGTCAATTCATAAAATAAGTTGAGCCCATGCATGTGGAGTACGCCTTTAGAGACAGACCTTTGTTTTTAATTAAAGATGTTCTGTTCAGTTAATGGAAATTATTTGTTTCATGGTAACTATAAAAATCATACATTATAAAATCAGCCAACTTAGAGTGTTATGCTTGCACTGGCGAATTATCACAAGTAAAAACTTTTATTTAACAATAAAAAAAAATTAGTGTACTTTAGGGAGCAAATACCAACAAAAAGAAGTAAATGAATGTGGAAAAATATATGAATTTGAGAAATGGCATTTAACAAAACACGTCAATTTCTAATCAAAGTATGTTGGTTAGTGAAAGTTGTGTGTTGCTCGCATCGCACCAGATTTTTCTATTTTATTGGTTCTATAAAGTAACTTCTCTTACCTATGAAAACAACTACTACTTTGCTTTCTTTCTTTCCATATCATTTAACTCATGTGTCCTTTTTAATTTCCTGTTAAAATGTGTATACATGAAGTACATTCTCCAACATGTGGGAAATAACTATATTAGCTTCTGCTATTATTTTTAGTTTTATAATTTCAAATGTTAATAAATAGAACTTGAACTATTCTAATTTAACATTAAATATTTCACTCTAATTTAATTGATAATTTAGTAGAATTTGATAAAACTTGTAACAATTGCAGAGATTGCGGAGTTAGAGAAGGTAAAGTTAGATTAAGAAAAAAACATTAATTTGAACATATCGTAAACACTATTGTTTTTATAATTGTTTTTGTAGAAAGTGATAACTGTACTAGGAAGGTTATCTACAGAAGTATTATTTCACATCATCTGATCCTTTCTTTTTTTTTTTTTTGTTACACTATAACCCCTGTTTAACATCCGTTCCTTAAATTTCCTCATTCCTCATTCCTGCTTCTTTTTTATTAACCTCTGGTATATAGTACTATATATCTTCTGCATTTGAAGAAGATACATTTATTTCTTGATATGGTTCATTTTTAACAGTTATGCTAATAATTGCATTTATTGGTAAATGATAAGTTTACACTTGTAACTTTATGAATAAATTAACTAAGCTCACATTCATTTGTGTAAATATGTTTGTGCATGTGTGTGTATTTTTATGTATATATTCCATAAAATGCAACTCTAAGATTTCTTATGTGGCAGGCTGAGAGTGGAACATATGGAGCGTCAGCTGGCGTCATTGACTGGTCTTGTGCAAAAAGCTTTGACTCAGGCAGTAGTTCCTGGGCCTCCGGTTCCGCAAACACCTTCCCTTTATCATCGTTCTGCTTCAGGTATCTTTTTCGGAGTCCCATATTTTCTTATTGAACATAAATCTTTTTTTTTTCTGTTTTTTTTTTTTTTTTACCAATACATTATAAGCGAAGTATATCAGATGATTTATACTTGCTCATTGTTTGTCCTTCCCGATTTTGATTTTGAACCGACCCTAAAACATTTTATCCTTATTCCTTAATATTAAAATATATTCCGATTATTTTTTAATTTAAATTCATGTTTAGGTTGATAACTTAAATCTCTGTTCCCAAAAAGAATTTCTTTGTTTCAGCTGTGCTTCTTAATGTTTTAATAGAAACTAAGTACTTCTAATAGCTCATTGTTCCTAACTAATTTGTTGCTTGTAATAAAATTTATTAATGTAGTGAAGATCTGTGGTAGTTTTATATCATGTGCCTTAATTAATAAAACTTCAAGATATGCACACTTAAATTACTATAATAATGGGCCATCATTTCATACTACATGAGCATGTTACATACTATTAGTCATTTTTTTTCGATAATATTAAAAATTCTCTTCATTCACTTGAACTCATACATTCAATACTTTCATTCTATTATTTTTTTTTTTTTTTTAATTATTGGATTACAAAAGAAGTCTAATAAGTTTATTCATATATATAAGGGTTATTTTAATAAATATTTTTTCTTAGTAGGTAGAATTTAATTGGTTTTTTAATTTTAAATATTTATATCCGAAAAGAAAAGATTAGCTATGGCCAGGACTCAAGCCTCCATCTCCGCCGGAGAGCGCAAACCAACTATACTACCAAGGCCATTGTCCCAGTCATGCCGGTGCAGAAGAGATGGGGAAGCTCAGATTCGAATACCAGCCATAGTTAATCTATTCTTTCTCTTCTAATAAAAATATTTAAAATTAATAAAATGATCGACTACCATCAATTAATATCAAATATTGACTGTTCATCAATTAGATCCCACCATTTGTAAGATATGATCAACTGCCGTTACTTCGCTAATTTTGAACTTGGCAAGATCTGTGTGTAGAAAAGGATCAATTAAGAGAATAGATTGACATGGTTGGGACTAGGGACGTGGTAGAGTAGTTGGTTTGCGCATCCTGACGGAAATCTAGCGATTGAGTACCGACAATGGCTAATCTCTTCTCTTCTAATATAAATATTTTTTCAATTAAACTAACATCTCAAAGAACGTAATAATAATTTGGTTGAGGCATCTTAGATTGATCAGTTCTGCTTTTCAGTATGCATATCTTTTAACTCATTTTATTTTTTTGCATTCATTTTTTGATAATGTATGAGTTATCGCTGAATTTATTAGAAATATCCTGATGCTAAAATATCTATAGGAAGGTTTAATATGGTCCTACACCTCTAATAATTTATTTTATTTATTCATTAGAAGTTTTTATTAGAATCTTTTATTGAAAATACCAATTTTTATTCAAAATTTATATATTTTACCATTGCCATAGTGCAGGAGGCACTTCATTCACTAGCTTTATAGAAATTCAATATGGATTTTCGTGATTTATCTTAACCTATTTTAAAATATAAGAGTAGTAATGTAAACAAAATTATTTTGTTGGGTTTCTATGAGGAGATATGGGTTTTATCACGGCCTCTCTTTTGATATTTGTGTTCACTAGGTAATACTAGAATTAACTGATAAATATTGCCACTACCACGACAAACTATCAAATGTGGAAATCAGTACTTTTCAGGAGAGCAAAAAAAAAAAAAATTCCTCGTTTGTCACCAACCATTCAACCCATAAATTTAAATTAAATAAATTATGCTCAATTTACACCGCTGAATTATTTGCAATAGCTTCAGCCCTAAAGTTCTGTATGTCTATACACCAAAAGAATATCATAATACTGTCTGATTCTTTAAGCGCATTAAAAAGTATTACCATTATGTATCCGAGACATATGACAGTTATAAAAATACAATCATTTCTTTCTTCACTCGTAGACCAGGGTAATTTAGTGTATTTTGTTTGGATCCCGAGCCATATGGGTATTGTGGGCAATGAGCTCGCCGATCGGGCTGCCAGGAGATGCACTCGCGATGCCTGGAAGAGGCTCCGTCGCCCTAACCCCATCAGATCTTAGTAGACCACTAAAGAAGGAAATATCGGACAAATGGCAGTTAAGTTGGGACGAAAGCCCTCCCAGCAAATTAAAACTAATAAAAAATTCAGTGAAACCGTGGTCTACATCCTGCCGCAGCAGCCGAAGAGATGAGGCCCTGACCCGCTTAAGAATCGGACATTCGGCGCTCACGCATTCCCACCTTTTCACTAAAGAACCACCCCCGTCTTGTCAATTTTGCCAGTCTACTCTGTCAGTCAAGCATATTTTTGAACAATGCTCTCACTTTGTGCCGTTAATCAGAAAAATCGGATTAGCCCCAAATTTGACAGCTTGTCTTGGTGATAACGAAGCCTCAGTAACATTAATGTTGAGATTTCTAAAAGAGAACCGGCTGATTTCTAAATTATAAAGCTCTTTATAATCTTTTATAACTACTTTATTTTAATACAACATACTTATATTACTTTATCTTTAATTTTTTTTTTTATTTATTTATTTTTTTTTTTCACTACTTTACTTTTTGTTTGTTTATTTCTGCCTATTTTTTAACGAATAAATGTAATCTATAGGCGTTGATGACCTGAGGGTTTTACGCCTCTAAGCCATAACAAACAAACAAACAAAAAAATTTTTGGTGAACCCCAAATCAGCCCAGTTCCGAAAGGGCAAGATTTTAAATTTTAAATAATTTCTTTATTAATTCTTTTATTAACTCAGGCTGTGATGGATTAAAGGTTTTCACTGCACCATATATGTATTTTAATTTATGTATGTGTATGCGTTTAGTTTTGTTCTTTTTATGTTTGTATTTGAGCTATCTATCCTTCATTTATGGGCTTAAATTCATTCATGAAGAATATTTTTATGTTATCAATTCCCATGGAAAGGATTTCTTGAGTGATTATTTTAATTATAGACAGGGAATAAAACTTAAAATTTGTCAATAACTCTTTCTGACCTTAATCTATATGGATATTCAAGAGTTGTGTGATAATTTTTTTACATATCAGTTATATCTTGATTATAAATAACCAAGCATTTAATTTAATATTGAAGTCGGTAATGTAGACATAATGTCAGCTAATAAAGTAAAGTTTTGACCTTAGCTAAATGTTGAGTTGATTGACATGTCCTTTCTTTGCTTTCCTATTGGAACATGTTTACGCTATGATATTTCATATAGTGCTTAGACTCTATTAACAACATGAGAAATTGTTCCATATTGCTTTTTGTAAATATTCTAAGCTTAATGATTTTTTGCTTAATGTACATAAATGTGACTAACACTGTACACTTTGGCTGAGGCTTACTAACACGTGTTTTGTGTTGCACACAGTATCTGATGATTTCGACAAACACTCAAGCTCAAGTTCAGCTTCACTTCCAGGTTAGTAATTATATTTTTGTCATAATTTATATTTATATGTAGTTATTTTTAAAAAAAAATTGTTTGTTATGAGTGTGGATTTTTGTGAAGTTTTGTTTCTTGATTGTTGTGCAAGGTTGATATCCATTCATCCAAAACATGTCTCATTTCTTATTGTTTAGGTCAAACATAGTAAAATAATACCTTAGCAGTTATGAGGTCTTTTTCAATCGGTAAAATAAGGTTTGAATGTATTCAAATGATTTGTTCTCTTTACATAAGCAAATGTTCATATTTTTTCTTCTTTAATATTTTAAACATTTTTAAATTTAATTTTTTGTATTTTTGCTACACTTATTTGTCTTTTTATTTTATTTTATTTAAAGGGTAAGAGGCATGAATCTTTGAAATTATTAGTTTGTAAATATAACTTTGATGATACTTTGTAGGAATCATGAACCTAAAAATTGTTTTCTTAAGTATTTAAATTATTTAATATCAAGGCAAATCAATATCAATCGTTTTATAATTTTTTTGAGGGATTTTTTTTTGGCCCTTAAGAGGAATTATGTTCTCTTATTTATTTTATTATGTCTAGGAATGGAATGAATAATTTTATAGGAAGAAGGTTGTTCGGAGGTACGGGGGGGAGGGGGGGGGAGGGGTTGCTAAAAAAAGAAGGCAAGAACAAAAAAGTATTTTGTGGAGATTCACAATGAAGAAATCATAAAGAGATTAATTATTTGTGGAAAGCATATTTATTCCCTTGTTTGAAAACCATTGTAACATATCTGTTCCCAAATTTTTCTCAGTTTCCCTAATTATTCTATGGATGGCATTAGTTTTTGAAGTTTCCACTGAAAAATATAAAACCTTAAAAGATCTGCTTTGGAAGAAAGAGGATTATACATTAAGTTCCACTGTGCCAATTGACCCTGTGGCGATTTATCAACAAGTGCGACCCGTGAGAGGAGCAAACCTTCACAAAAATATTGTTGCATTTTTTCTTTTGATTGTTTTAGATTAATTTAAAAAAAATAAGTCTCCATATGTTTTTTTTTATCAAAAATTCACTTCAATTAAAAACAAATTGACACTGGGTCAAATGCGTCAAACCCTATGCCTGTCCACTCTCCACTCCTCTATTCTAAATTTCCAAGCTTGTCAACTCTTGTGTCCTCTTGGCACCTCCTTCTAAAAAAGACCCCTCAGCATTCCATTGTCGGTCATTATGACGCTATGAGTAAATTGGACGGTCGCCAAGGGATGGAAAGGAAGCGGGCAAGGTATTGACCTTGTTTATAATTATGGCCTCTTTATAATTGGCCAATGGACAATTTGTCTGTTGGTGGAATTTTATATGTATAAATAAATAAATAAATAAATAAATGGCTTCATATTCATTTGTTCTCATTTATACTCCTCAGCAATAAAACGTAAATTTTAATAGCAATAGTTGCTAAAATCGACTATAACTAGTTATTATTTACTCAAATTATTAAACTAACCAATTCAGGGCCTGCAGCTGTTCAGTTCTCCTCTGTAATAATAAATTCTGTAAATAATAAATTCCCATGTACCAAATCTGGATATGTTAAATTTTCGTTATTTTTAAATTAAATTTTAGAAAGTGTAGCACTTCTGGATGGTTTCATCTCAGGATCAAAAACCCCTTGTAGCACTGAATATTTTAAGATTAGATCGTTTTGAAATATTAGGTTTTTCTTTTTAACTATGAGTTTTTTATTCATGTTTTCACTTTTAATCTATAAAATTGATATATTAAATATAGACCTTAAAAGTTATTCCTATTGAACTCAAATATAATTGTAAATACATTATTTTTTAATAATTACTAAGTTTTTAAATTTAAAATAAAAATTATTTTACTCAATGTTTGTTATTCCCTCAAAATCTTTATCCCAGATGAGTGCCTAATCTGCCTGTCCGTAAATGTACCACTGAGTTAATAAATGAAAATATTAATTTGAAAATAGCTCACCATACAGGATAGAAAAATGCTCTAACAAACAGCACCATAAAAATCTTTATTAGTCATTACTCAAAAATTTGAATTTATAACTTAACGCCTTGATTCAATCATATCTTCTATTATTAAAAAATCTCGAGGTGTTAAATAAGATTGATTTGTATTGACATCTTTGAGTGAAAATGATCTACAAATTCTTTTTTATTTCCATAATCTTAGATTACAGTCAACATTTCATTAATAATCACACAACAATACTTAAAATTACTCCAACATTTCAGTACATGGTTATTTATTTAATTTTATCACATATTTTATGACAATGAAATGAAACACATTGGTGTTCGGTGAAAAAATTTCAAATATATTTTTTATAATATGTGATGTTAGTTAAGGTACTCCGGAACATTGACTATATTGAAGATAAAATAAAAAGGAATTTGTAGATCATTTTCACTCAAGGTTATAAAAACAAACCTTCTATTAAGAATTCAATAGTCAACAAACTAAAAAAAAGATTGATTGTTTTTATTGGGAAATATAATTGTATTGGTCTATTATGAATCTGGTTCATTATAGTTTGTAAGGGAGAAATTGAAAAGATATTTTTTCTTATTGATTTATCCTTGCTAAATCTATCTCAAAAATTAAATATGAACCAGCAAGTAAAATAATTTTTATTCTTTAGTTAAAGCCTTACTCTATTTGTGCTACAAAGTATCATCAAAAATTTGTTTTCTTAAAATTATAACTCATTAATTAATTTTTAACTAAAGAGGAAAGATTGGCGAAGGCTGGGAGTAAAAACTCGGTTAAAAAATATTACTTAATAATTATTAAAAAATAACTATTTATGTATAACATATATTCCATTGAATACTATATTGAGTCACTTATGCTCTTGAAGTTATACTCTTTTACTTTTTTTTTTGTTTAATTTTAAAATATACGAATGACTCATTTTTCCTCCAGTCTTGTTCTAATGTAAACTTCAACCCCTTCATCACTCTGTCCAAAGTTATGCGGACAGTGATGTCCATGCCTTCACTGCTCTGCCTGCCGAAATATTGGCTGCACTCTGTCCTATTTTTACATCGATGCTGTAAAGGCTACTTGTGAGACAAGATGCCTATGACCTCTTGTTTTTCACTGAAACCTCTCCAGGTAGCATTCAAGGATAGTTCCTTCGAATGTTGAAAATAAGAAGTTAGCTTAGGTTTTGTACCCTGTATACATACCCTGAATAATTGTGTAAATTTTACCACACAAAATAAATCATTGATATCATTATAAGGAAAAATTAAATTTTTTATAAGATTTAAGATTAAAAAAATTAATTAAATATTTGATTTTATTTTAAAACAAATGAAATTAAAATAGCTTTTAACTCTAACAGTGGCATTTCCAAAGTCCTCATTAAAAAAGGAGGATTTGAAACTGTTACAAATAACAAAGATGATACAATCAAAACAAAAAAGCAAGGAGAAAAAGTTATTGAGAGATAGCCGCTGCTGTATGGACCTTACACCTTAGATAGCCTTGCCACATCCCTCCCAGTGACACCCACTAACTACCCCAATAAATCTATGTGCCGCCATCCATGCTCAAAGATTTGATTCAAGTCACTGACTGGACTTGGCCATAATAGCACTTTTGATTTGGTAAAAAATATGATTTACCAAAAACATTTTCAACTTGTGGCATATTTTAAAATTATAAAACAATGATTCAATTAATAGCAGGTTCAATTTTGTGTTATTTTTCGTTTTTTTGTTGTTGTTTTTTTATAAATGATGATTTATGAAATTTATTTTATTATGGTTTTTTTTTTTTTTTTTTTAATTTATTTAGAACACATAAGTTCACTTTGAATACAGTAGCGCTCAAAAGTATTTTGACAACAATATTTTCGTTATTATATTAATGGTGCCTACCCCTAAGTAAACATATTTTATTCCACAATAATACCTCTAAAGAGCCTGAGAGAATTATTAAAAGCATTTTATTACTTGTTTGTTTAATTTAAGTATATCCTTAGAAACCTGTTCATAATCCGCTCAAAAGTATTTTGACAAATATTCAGTCCTTTATATTCGTTGACGGAGCTGCCCCAAAGCAAGTTTTTTTTTTTCATATTATCTTTATTTTCTATTAAACATGCCTAAGACAAAAGAATATTCAAGAGATTTTAAAAATGCTGTAATAACTGCTTTGAAAAGAGGACAGACACAAGCAGAAGTTGCTCGAAACTTTAATATATCTCGGCAGTTAGTAAGTGCATGGAATAAGGTTTATAATATACTAAGACAGTAGAAAATAAACCTCGAAGTGGCCGGCCCAGAAGAACTACTCCCCATGAAAACCATTTGATAAAAAAGTTATCGGCGAGTTATGTACGAAAATCAGCTGTACAAATAAAAAATGAACTACAAGAATACTACAACTTGGATACTACAACGAAGAAACCACTGATTTCTGAAAAGAATAGGAAGCTCCGGCTAGAATTTGCAAAACGGCATAGATCCTGGACTAGTTTAGAATGGTCCAAGGTGTTGTGGAGCGATGAAAGTAAATTTAATTTGGTGTCATCTGATGGAATACGGTATGTTCGACATCCTACAAACAAAAAATTTGAGGTTCAATATCAAATACCCACAGTGAAACATAGAGGTGGTAACTCTATTGTTTGGGGTTGTTTTTCTCGTCACGGAGTTGGTCCTTTATTCAAGATAGATGGAATTATGGATCGTTTTAAGTATTCTGAAATATTAGAGAAGCAAATGCTACTGTATGCTAAAGAAAATATGCCACGTGGTTGGTACTTTCAGCAAGATAATGACCCGAAACACAAATCTAGGCATGTAAGTAACTTCATGGATCGCAAGAAAATCAAACTTTTGGAGTGGCCAAGCCAAAGTGCTGATTTAAACCCAATAGAACATCTCTGGGAGCAACTGGATCGTCGCGTGAGATGCCGAAATTATACGAATAAGGATGCTTTATATGAAGCGCTATGCCAGGAATGGAGCAAAATCCCCATCGATCATTTACGGAAACTAGTGGACTCAATGCCGAAACGATGCGAAGCTGTATTAAAGGCCAATGGGTATGCAACTAAATATTGATTAATAAGTGTCAAAAATATTGAAAAAATTGAAAAAAAAATAAAAAATACTTTTGATCCACGAAAATCAGAGAAAAAATTTAATGTTTTTTATTCATTTGTGATTCTTTAAAGAAAAGCGTTCCGATTTGTTAAACATATTGTTATTATTAATAAATAATTTGATTCAATTCAAGATTGTTTTTATTTTGTGTTTATTTTTAATATTTTATTGTTGTCAAATACTTTTGAGCGCTACTGTATTTGTTAGCTGTGTTGAAAATACTAGGAACATGTTACGTCAATAACTTCATAAATAATTTTTTCACGATATTTTGTTTTATTTTATGAGAATTCTTTAGATTTTATTTTACAATCTGAACATTTCACAGTTAATGATCTTATTATTTATTAATCAAAGAAACGTCTAAGTTCTATCAATATGACATCTTAAGTCACTTTATTATCATAATATGCTGCCCTCTTAAAAAAATGAAATAAATAAAAAGACATATATTTATTTAATGTTATAATTTGTATTTTACTAATCTATGGATTAATTATTCTTGAATTTTTTATTAAATAGTGTTTTCCTTCTTATTAATATGGAACGAAATTTCGGTATTTCATTCATTTAAAAGAAATAAGGTTTGAATTTTTCACTTAAAGATTTTTTTTTCTTCTCTACATGATAAATTTTTTTTCTTCAATAATTATACCTTAGATCACTCCAAGTGAAAATAAATAGTAGTAGTGTCAATTTCCATTTTTTTTTTTTTTTTAATATCCTCTTTTTGATAAACACCAAATTTGTAGAAAATGCACTTTTGAAATTGTATTATACTGTTTGAAATGGATGGCATGATGAGAGTCTGATTATTATTATATTTTTTTATTTTTGAAGTGACTTGATTTGTTAAGTGCATATAAAACAAGTGATATGTGTGTATGTGTAATGAAGTTAGACTTCACGATTGTTTACTGTTTGTTAGTTCATTCAATAAGTTACTGAATTCATTCCATGTTTGTAGTTGTCGTAAAGGTTCTGTCTTATCCTCACATTTCAATTCCACTATTCTCCTGCTAAAAATGAGAATGAGACCATTAACTATTATTGTTAGTCTCTATGATGCTGTAACGATGGTGAACTTAAAAGTCTTTGTCCTTTGCATGTTTTTGTTTTAATTATTATTATTTTTTTTTTTTTTGTTTTATTAACATATCATATTCCTTTGGGGGAGATGTGGCAATGAATTAGATGCGTTGTATCAACACCTTAAATAAGACATTTAAGAGAAACACAGCTAAATTTTGGAAGTTTTTTTAATATGTTTTTATTTAATGATCATTTAAATTTTATTTCTATATGTTTATATGCTAAGGTTTCATTTTCATAATTTTTATTGCTTAGATTGGTCTTCTCGCCCCTATTTTATCTTAGGCTTCCTCTTTTACTGAGTTAAAATGCAAAAAAGAGGTAGCCTTTTATAAACATGTAAAATGTTTCTCTAATCTAATTTTTGTTAGTAGAAATCTTCGACTCAGGTCCTGGGCTGAGAATCTTTTTTATCTTGGGAGATCTCTTTAAAAATTGGGAGGTATAAACCATTAATAGTTGGAATTGATGGAGTTGTCTAATAATTGCATCTAGCCCTCCCTCATGACTGAAGTTAGGATATTTATTTATCTGGGTGATCAACTAAGGTAATTATGCCCTTTGGAATTCAACGGGACCTTCTATGATTTGATCCCAATACATATATTATACCTTCAAAAACTATAAAAACAAAAACTTCAAAAATTACATAAAAACTATACATATATTGTACCTTCAAAAACTGACAAATTCAATTCCTTAGTAAATTTTCATTTTTAATTTTTAAATATATTGGAACAGTTTCTTCTCTTTTAATAGTTTATGGTACTCTTGATTCCTTCTGTACGAAAGCATTATGTGCATTCCACTATTGTGTCAGCAGTCTTAGGCAGGCCTTGCAGTGTGGTTAACTCTCCCTCAAGATGAAGTGCACTTGAGTTAAGTTGGTATCTTCCTCAGTCTTGTCAACACCACTGCTTCTATTTATGTTTTTCAATTTATTGATACTAGGTTTGGTATTGGTACTCATGGCTTAATGTTTAGATGATTTATTTTATCTTTATATCGTCTTTTATAGTTAGGTTAATGAAAAAAATAGCCATGGACAAAATTTCCTTGATTCCGTTGTGCTGAAACAAGTCAATGTTTCCTCAGCCCCCATTTGACCGTGAGGAAGGCTTCTCTGAGTGCTCTCTCTCTCTCTCTCTCTCTGACCTCGGTCTCTTGTTAAGATCATCTACCAACACCACTTAGCTGAACTGAGTGACTATTATGATGTCTTGTACGAAGGTTCTGTAGTCCTTGTCGGTTCCCCGTATCTCTCTCTGATGTTAGTCTCGAAATTTTTCGTGTGACATATTTTGCATAATGCTTAGCTAACATCTTTATCAGGCACTAAAATGTCCACCACTACTTTAACTCAATCATATATTCACTTAAACTTTAAAGAGATTATGTGTAGTATGTGCAATATATTTGTAGATCAGATAAGCAACCCCTTCCTAGACCTTGGTTGGTAATGTCCTCAACAGGAAAAATATTTGAACTGACCCTCTTAGTTGATTACCTGATATCCAGTTATTTATCTGGTTCCTTAAATGTTTCTGAAATATTGGTAAGAATTATGTTATTGAATCCTTAGTATATAGCAAATCAGACTACATATTCTAAGATCTTTCAGTACAAAATATTAAATTTTTAGTTGTTTTTTTTACTTTTTACCTTATCTTTATAAACAGGCTTATATATAAACTTCTGTATTAGTTTAAAGCAGAAATTTAGCTTGATATTGGAAGGAAAATAAATAACATAGGCGTAATTTTAATGCTGCACAGGATCAATTGCCTGTCAAAGCCCATGGTGAACTATCCTCAAGTGTAGTGATTTGGAGGGGTAAGCATTAAAAAAAAAAAATTCCAATTGAAATTTTTAGATAGTTCCCTCAAATTAGTGAAAAAATGGCATGGGTTCAAATGACCCCATGTCGCGGGTGGCGGGAAGGCCGAGTGGACAAATGTGTTAAGAAATATGAGTTGCCATGGACAACTCATGATTGAAAACCTGAAGATAGCCAGTTAAAAACCCGAGGAAGAGGACATTTAATAATACCCAGCATTAATCCCCCACCTTCTCCCCTGGCCCGGGAAACCCCATACAGCTGTTCCTCTCAAGAGGCGAGGAACCAAAAAAAAATGACCCCATGCAATCCATGAGATAAACATATTCCCTCTAGGGTGGCACAGGGTCAAATGACGGTAGTTCAGCGGTACCTGTCCTCCCACCTTCCTCTTACTGGAGGACCCATCCCTCAGCATTTAAGTATCAGTCAGTATGACACCATACAAAAATCGCTATGTTGGCAAGGGAAAATAAAGGTATTAACCATATTTTAAAATGATGGAATCTTATTTGTTTGTTGTCAATTTCACTCTTTAGCCATCAAAAATAAATTATAAAATGCCGTTTATTTTAAATATCAACTTTTACTAGTTATTTTTTACTCAGAAAAAGTGAAAACCAACCAATTTATGGCCTGCTGCTGTTGAACACTCCTGCAACCAAAAATAACCCTATACATTTTTGAAAATCCTAAATTTCCATGTCTTTAGAGACGTTCGAACCAAGAAAGGCACACGGGACCAATTGAATAGTTTCATCACAGGGTCAAATGATCCTGTATAGCACTTACCCAGAAAGTACTGTCTTCAAGCTCAGCACTGAACATGTTTAAACAAAAATATTTTAAAAATTTCAATGTTCATAGCTCTAATTAACTGGATGGAAAAATGCTTCCATGCTTATCTTGATTAGGTAATTATTGTTTTAAAGGTTATCACTTTTAGTTCGTTTCTTACTTTCCAAAAACTCATATGATGAAGTGGTTTCATCATATGAGTTTTTCCACTCATATGTGGCATCACTTTCAACATGGGATTGCTCCACTTTATTTTATTTTTTTGAGTTCTGTTTTATAAAGCTTGTGTTTTGGCTAAAATCACAAACCTGCAAAACACAAAGCAATTGAGAACTCTAAATGACATTTCAAAAATTTATTATATCAATTACCAACTTTGGTTTTTATTTATTTCTTTTATTTATTTATTTTTATTATTATTTATTTATTTATTTTTTTTTTTTTTTT